>CM032447.1:222586097-222642267 GCA_019049505.1 Pachyrhynchus sulphureomaculatus | reverse complement strand
CAGCAAATTATCAATATTTGGCTTCAGTTTTGTAAGGAATAACCGCAAATCTTCCCGTTCTGTGATGTTCAATCTACTCCTTTTTTTTGTTAATAGGTTTGTAACGACACTAAAATTTTTTTCGACAAGGTATGACGAGGGAAACGCTATCAAAAGTTTTTCTCGCAATTTCCCACAGCCCACGATATTTTTCGGGTATTTCTGCCTGCAGCCAAAATGTTTGATAGCCTTTTTTAAATTTCACCTTCAGCTCCTCATTGGTGCTAAGCTCGAGTAGCTCCTCTTGTAATACCACATGCGCCACTTCCGTTTCATCAAATGGATTTATGATCCATGGTGGTATTTCCATCGTCAGAATATCTTCAAATCTATTTTTGAAGTCATCATGCAGGGTATTTAAATGTTGAACGTATGTCTGAATATCCTCATCAAGACATTCTGCCTGTGACAAGTTTGGAAACTGGGGAGAATTCGCGCCGACTAATATTTTGCTTCATAAATTTCAATTTTCCAAGAAATGCCGAAATTACACCCTTTGTTTTATTAAATTTAGGCTGTCCCGTTGTAACTGCAAGTTAATGTCATTAAATTGTTTGAACAAATCTGTCAAATACGCGATGTCTGCTTTCAATTTAATCAGGTTTTCTTTCAAATCTGGATCTTTACTTTCCAGAAACTCTAAAACTGATTCAAAAAGTGAGTAAAATCTTGTTCAACATGCACCTTTCGACAACCAGCATACTTCAGTATGTAAGAGCAATCGTTGGAAGTCTTCATCATTTTCGTCGCATAATTGTGCAAATAAACGGGTATTCAGCGCATCGCTTCTTATTTTGTTAATTGCTTTAATCACAAATTGAAGCGATTGGTGCAATCTATCACTCAAATGTTTCGCTACCAGGTGTTGTCGATGGATGACACAGTGAATTGCAGTTACTCCTGGTATAATTCTTTTAAGATGACTTATAAACCTACGATATCGCCCGAAGATGGCAGGAGCTCCATCTGCTGCCACCGAAATAATGTTTGTAAATGGAATCGATTTTTCCTTAAAAAAATCACTCAGGATGACACCTTCTTAGATGATCTTCGAGCTTCGATGGTTTTTATAGAGTCATTGCTCAAAACTTTGTTGCATAAAAGGCATAGGGGCAATCGTTTGTTTGCCTTTGATGGAAGAAAACCAAAATTTCAAATAATCAACACTGTACTGTCGACATTTCTTCTTAGATTCAGCCATGTTTCGTATCAGTTACCTACCTGTAAAGAAAAAAATGTTTGTTTTAGTAATCATAAGGCGACTTTAACAGGATATGGCTATTTTAACAGAATAAAATAGGATTAATTAATTATTGCAATGAAAAAACCAAAATGCCGTCGGCAAAACTGATTTTAATTATTAAAAGCAATAAACTGCTAAGACTCATATAGAGGTTTTCACAAAACGGCTGAACCTATTTTAATGTTATATAAAATATTTTTTGATTAATTATATTTTAATACATTTCTGTAAATTCGAGAGAAAATACTTTTAAAGAATATTTTGACATCAAAACTCCACGATTTTAATGATTTATTTATTACTTTGATGTACGTTACGAGTGGTACATAAAGACACGTACAATTTATGAAAATATTTTTGGTCATTTAGCATTAGCAACTACGAGGGCACTGAAATATGTACAAATATGCAGGTCAATCATATATCTCTCCTTTAGTGAATCACCACAGTCAGTCGGGTAAATAAATAATTTTATAATAAAAGGTACTAAAAGTTCAATCTTTCTCGGCTTTCTGTTCTTTTATAGAAGTATCGAATAATGGCCCTGTTCAGTATTTAATTTTTATTACGTACCTACTACACGTAATCATAACAAATATAATATTATTATAATATAAAATAAAAGTATGAATAACAAATAGGCAGGTACTTACTTTTTCCGGCACTGACAAACACTGACATCGATTCACTCACACTTTTCTTTTCAAAATTCCGGAAACAAATGAGTAACGTTTATCCTTGGCATTCGTATTTATATTGGTGAAGAATCAAACAAGTTCATGCAAGATTACAAGCACAACACAAGTCGTATTTCGTCCCTTTGCACGACTGAACGGGTTGCGTTGCGGGCGGCGCTTTGCGAGTCTCGACGCGCGTTGTACTGAATATCGAATATGCAAGTTTTTACAAGTAACAGTCGCTGACCTTCTTAAAATACACTACTAACAAAAATTAAGGGAGGTTTTAAAACAAGGAAATTAATGCTAAATAAACAGGTTATCTGATCCATATGCCGGCCTAACTGAAAAATTTTTTTTCAAACCCGTGAACCAAAAAAAGGCAAAATATTTGCAATATTATTTTTTCGCGCTATCTGTTAGGATTGCATGAGAACCGCAGCTCCTAAAAAATTTTAGCCAAAAAATCTGAAAATTAGAATCTTAAAGCTTCAAAATGCTTTTGTTGAAAGTCTCAATACGACCATTTTTCACCGAAATACAGCCTGTCAAAAATCACCGAAAAATTCGGAATTTTTTTTGCTCTCTTAATTTTTTTGGGTAGTGTATTATCTGCCTACATTGATAGGTAAAGCCAAGCCAACATTTTTGTTCTTTACTATCGAAACCAGATAAATTTTGTGGACCCCCCACTTACAACTTGTGAACCCCCATTTTTTTTTCACGCCAACGTAGACCCCCGTCGAGTCTCCCGTGGACCCCTAGGGGTCCACCTGAACCACTTTGAGAATCACTGGTCTAGAAGTAACTCAAACCTCAGCATATTCTGCCGACAGTGCTACTGTTAATTATGGAATAAATGTTTCCGTTTACCAAAAGCTTAAAACTTTAAACTCGAAAATATGTAAAGCGAACTGTGTGTCATATTCTACCCAACTACGTTCAAAATTCTTTGAAAGCCCTGTCAATTGATGTTGAATTAATTCTTTTGAAAGTTCACAGCGAATTTTCAGCTTTTGCTAAAAGGAGAAATGAACTGAAAATAAGTTGCTCAGATGCTGAAATAGAGTTTAGAGAAATATTAAGACATGTGCCAACTCGTTGGTTATCGTTACTTCCTGCTGTAGACAGAATTCTATCGCTGTGGCTATTTCAAGGCGCAAGGTGAAGAGAATTGTTCTTCATTCATATGGAACAATTTTTGTGCCAGTGATTTAAAAACAAATGCAGTCTTATGTGTTTTTTATTTTATGTAAAATATAATGCAAGTCTTCCAGAACGCCATTAAATTACTGGAAGCCGACAGATTAACAAGCACTGAAATTCATGACATTATGATTGATTTGAAAACCAAGCTACAAAACAGACATACTGATCAATTTTATGGTAAACCTGCCATGGATTTATTAAAGCATTTTGATGAACCTCAAAAGACAAAATTTAAAAATGATACCAATAAGTTTTTTACGTTTTGTTTAAATTATTTACAAAAGTGGTATAACTTTGAAGATCCGTAATACCAAGCAATAAGGATTTTATCTCTTAAAGAACCAATCACATTGGCAGGCATTACTAGACTACAAGAAATTTTAAAATTGGACTTAGATCTTGACATATTGTACGATGAGGTAGGAATTTTACGTGAAATGCAACCACATCTCATTGAAGAGAATCGAGTTGATTTACGCTGGGTTCACTTCTTTGCGAAATCGAAAGACCGAAATCCTTGCCCTGAATTGACAAAGCTTGTCACGTTTGTTCTCTCCATTCCTGTCTCTAATGCTTCTTGTGAGCGCGTATTTAGCATGATGGAACAAGTCTGGAGCAAGGAAAGAAACAGAATGAACATATCGTTAGTAAAAGCAGAGTTACAAATACTGCAAAACTTCAATTTTTCATGTAAAATTTTTTATGATTATGTGCTTAAAAACCGTGAAATATTAAATGCTTCTCAAAAACAATGTAAATATAAATTTAAAAATAAAAATTAACAAATATTTGTGACTTTCATTCAATACCTACCCAATCCCCCCCATTTTTTATAATCCTCCCGGGTTGGTTCTGTCGAGAGTTAGTAACTCTATTTGGCTGGTATATTCCCTGTATGCCAATTACAAGTTCTGTGTTTTTTGCTGACTTAGCTTATTTATTTCCTTTTTATAAGCGTGATTAGACAGATCAGATTCTGTTCCAACAGATGGCGCTGTTACCACGACTTCGACAAAAATTGAATTAGCCTGTTTATCCCTGTACCCTTCATATATAAGTTCTCGAAATTTGGTATGTCAGTTCGGAAGGGTTTGTCGACTAACTTACAGAAATATTACGATTTTTGAACATTATTACATACATATGGAATTGAGAACATAATTAGTGTTCCATACGGAACACTTATAAGATCACTTCGGTGTCTGTCCGTCTGTCCGTCTGTCACACCCGATTTTCTCCGAAACTGTTTGTCATAGAAAGTTGAAATATGGTAATAATATAGGAATTGATGGTCTCATCAGAACCATGTAATTTTGAAAGTTAAATTTTGACTTAAGGGGTTAGTTTGGGGGGGTGAAATCGGAAGTGAAAAAAAAATTTTTTTACTAGGTAATCGAGTGTAGTGTCAAATGAAAGATTGTGAAAACACAAGTAAAAAATATATATATATAATGTAATACTTGCGCGCACTTTTCTTTGTATTATTTTTAAAAAATCGCGAAAAATCGCTGTCCACCCGCCTTATCTCGAAAAGTACTTATCAAAAAATTTTGAAAAAATTCTGGAATATTCTCCACGGCGTGTAGATTGAACAAAAATTATCACGAGTGCATTACCTGTAATAATTTATCTGGTATATAAAAAAACAGAAATTTCAAGGTCATAAATTTTCAGTAAAGATTGGAAATAAACTTTATTGAAAACTCATTTGAAGTGTGTTTTGTGAAGTCACTGACCATTTTATACTTCCGTTACAACATTTTTTATTTTAAAAGCAATCAACATACGGAACACTAATTGCGCAAGTTCAACTTGCACTTGACCGGTTATTTTTTTTAACCGGTTAGCAAACAGAATTATCGTTAGAATGCACACATTTTTATTATTTCTTTAATTTGCTTAAAAATGAGTATTTTACAGTGGTCTATTTCGCCAGCGCGAAAGCGATTTATTTTCTATGTTATTTCACCACGATGTAGAAAATTATTTGTCGTAGTGTTTCCGTAGCGAGGAATAAAATACGGCGCAACCGCTTTTAATTTGGCAGACAAACTTCGTCGCAATTAAGGCGATTTAAACCGTATGAACGTGCTGCTATTTACCACCTTTTTGAGCTTAGCGCAAGTTTGTAGAACTTTACGCCGGGCTGCAACAACGAGATAAAGGCCAATTTACAACTCTGTATTAAAACACAGACAGAAACAAGTTTTTAAATTGAAATAATTTATAAATTTATGATAATTTACTCTTGGTTTTATGTTGGAAGAGCATTCTTAATATGATATCACGCTATACAAACCATGTCGGTGTACATAAATACGAGGCTGGTTTGAAAAGTCCGTGCAAAAATAAAAACTACTTATGTGTTTGGGGTAAACCTTTTTTATTTTTCGACATAGTCTCCTTTTAGGCTTATTCACTTCGTCCAACGATGTTCTGGTTTGTTGATCCCTTCCGAATAATAGGATTTGTCCAAGTCTGCAAAATATCCATTAGTGTCTGCAATCACCTCCTCGTTTGAATAAAATCTTTGTCCCGCCAACCATTTCTTCAAATTGGGGAACAAATAGTAGTCCGAGGGAGCCAAGTCTGGAGAATAGGGGGGATGTGAAACGAGTTGGAATCCTATTTCCATTAATTTTGCGACCACAACTGCTGAGGTGTGTGCTGGTGCGTTGTCGTGATGGAAAAGGACTTTCTTGTGGGCCAATCGCGGGCGTTTTTCTTGCAGCTCGGTTTCCAAACGGTCCAATAACGATGAATAATATTCACCTGTAATAGTTTTACCCTTTTCCAGATATTCGATGAGAATTATCCCTTGCGAATCCCAAAAGACAGTCGCCATAACCTTGCCGGCCGAAGGAACGGTCTTCGCCTTTTTTGGTGCAGATTCCCCCTTGGTAACCCATTGTTTAGATTGTTGTTTGGTCTCAGGAGTATAGTAATGTATCCATGTTTCATCCACAGTGACGAAACGACGCTTAAAGTCCTCCGGATTCTTCTGGAACAGCTGCAAACCATCCTTGCAACACTTCACACGATTCCGTTTTGGTCAAGCGTGAGCAATCGCGGCACCCATCTTGCGGATAGCTTTCTCATGTCCAAATGTTTATGCAAAATATTATGTACCCGTTCAGTCGAGATGCCCACAGCACTAGCAATCTCACGCACCTTAACTCTTCTGTCATCCATCACCATATCATGGATTTGATCAATGATTTCTGGAGTCGTAACCTCCACAGGCCGTCCAGAACGTTCAGCGTCACTTGTGCCCATATGGCCAGTCCGAAAATTTTGAAACCACTTATAAACTGTTCTAATCGAAGGTGCAGAGTCACCATAATGTTTATCAAGCTTCTCTTTAGTCTCCTGAGGCCTTTTGCCTTTCATAAAGTAATGTTTAATCACCACACGAAATTCTTTTTCGTCCATTTCTTGAAAATCACTCGACTTCCTTGATTCACACGAATGCCAAACACAAAGAAATAGACCAATATGGCTGAAACTTGGTGTGCGTTCATTCAAGAGATGCTACTAACTAAACATGACCTCGATACGCGCCAGTGGTGCCATCTCTCGGACTTTGCACGGACTTTTCAAACCAGCCTCGTATAAGATACGTTGAAATACATCGCCTAAGTACTTCCACCATTTTTTTATGGACCTAGCATATGTATTGCAGGGAAATTTCTAAGCGCGATCGCTGTAAATTTTGACTCGATGAGAAACACAGTCCTGGAATGATGTTCTCGATACAAAAGACTAATTGAAAAGTACGAGTTGTACGAGGAGTAACAAGCTGAACCTTATACGGATGCGAAGTATTAGCGCGATGTGTATTCCTAGCATGCACCGCCCTGGGAGGAATTAAGCGGGCTATATCCACCAAACACGTTCTATGAATATATCTGTACAGGGTGAGTCAACGATAGAGTAAAGTTCATTATCTCATTTGTTTCAGGAATGACGAAAAAATGTTAAATAAAAAGTTTTAGGGAATGTTAAGGTGCACAGTTTAAAATTATTTTTGAGTATACAGGGTACTTAAAAAAGTGTGGCCGATATAACATATGTTTTTTTTAAATGGAATATCCGATTTTGTAATTTATTTTTAAATTCTGCGTAAAATTTTATAACTTTTTATCAATAATGTTATATACCTAAACCTAGTAGTTTTTCTAATATTTCAATTTTTTTAAAAAAATACTAGTTTTCAGTTTTTTAAAAAAATGCCATTGTTTCTGAAGGTGGAATACTCATAATTGGTACGAGCGTTCTATAGAGATGAAAAAAGATATATGCAAAGAAATTTGAGTTAGATGCTACAGGGTGTTCACAGTAAATTTATGCATTTCGACTATTTTAAATTGAAAAATCTCAAATTTTTAAATGACACACCATCATTATTTTTTCTGACAGATTTTACAAAACCCTCCAACTTTTATTAAGTATGTCATATACCTATTTCTAATAGTTTTCGATTTATATTGAATTTTTCAATTTTTATCCTCGTTTTTAATACTTACAAACCAAAATGTAGTCACTGTCAAATTTTGACATGTCTATTAAGCAAGTAAAAATAGTTTAATTTGTTGTAGTAAGTGACGTATAAAGATAATAGTTATGGATTTTCCTAAAAATGAATTAATTGATATGGTTTATAAACTAGGCTAATAGACGTATACCATCCAGAAAATCTTTTCAGTGCTTAATGGAATGGTTTGATGGTAGTGGTAGCGTTGAGTATACGAAACGGAAAGTAGTAAACCAGAATGAGGAAAAAGAAATGGAGATTTTACTTCATGTTGAAGATAATCCCCAGGTCAGCAGCCGCCAACTAGCTGACTTATCTGACACATTCCAATCTACGGGTAATCGCAAGACGAGAAAAATACAAGTATCATCCCTTTCATATGGAACTACACTAAGAACTTCAAGACAGTGATTTTGAACGACGAGTAAACTTTTGTACCACCATGAATGGAGCAATAGAGGCCGATCCAAATTTTTTATCCAAAATAATGTTTTCTGATGAAGCTACTTTTCGCAGTAATGGGGCAATTAACAGCAGTTAATGCATTATTATTCAACAGTTAATCCATTTTGGGTCCGGAAATTCAAAACCAAAACCATTGGTCGCTTAATGTATGATGTGGAATATTGGTCCATATTTTTTCCGCGAACCGCTTAACGGGCCTAGATATCTAAATTTTTTGCAAAACGAATTACCCCAGCTTCTTGGAAGTTGATAACTTTGAAAGGGAACATTATTAAATACAGTCTTCTGGTATATTTTGGATTATATGATATTGAACATATTTTGTCTTATTCTGTTCTTTACTAACTTACTTACTGATTTCTAAGTCTTTCTGCCGTGAGGTGTAAGACTGTGGAGTTGAGTTGATCAGCCTCTTCCACTCCTTTCTATTCTGTGTTAAGTTCTTAATTTCACCCCATTCAATATTTTTCTCCTGGGCAGTATTCTTTGCCTCCTCTTGCCATGTTCTTCTAGGTCTTTCTCTTCTATTTGCTTCCCGAACTCGTGCCTCATATATTCTTTTTGTTAGTCGTCATCCTGTGTATATGTCCCAGCCATCCCAGTTGTCTGTCCTGAATTTTTGTCACTATTGGTTTTATTTTGAATTTATTACTTCGTTCCTAATTTTGCCCCTTCTTGATTTTCCATTTATTTTCCTCAGGAATCTCATTTCCGTTGAGTTTATTCTACTCTTGTCCTTGCTTGTGAGGGTCCATGTTTCACTACCGTACAGTAATGTGGGGTTTACTATTTTTTTAACTACCTCAATCTTTATATCTGCTTTCTCAAGGAGTGTTTTTTCTTAAACCATTGTATATTCTTCCGACTTTTACTATTTTATCGTTTATTTCTTTTTCTAGTTTTTCGTTTCCTTCTATTATCTTCAACTTGTTCTATACTCAGTCCATTTATTTTGATGTCGTGTTTTTTATTCTTTTGTCCTATTATCATCGATTTCGTCTTCTGTATATTTATTCTCATATTTATATTATTCAATTTCTCGTTTAGATTGTTTAGGTTGTGCTGTAGGTGCCTGTTATTATCACCATATCCGCAAAAAGTAGTTCTGATATTTTGATTTTTTGCATTCTTCAGCATAATCGGTCTCATTTTTCTGCTTAGCTCTCTTCACTGCCTCGTTTAGCACTAGTGCGAATAATAAAGGGCTCAGCACACATCCTTGTTTTAGGCTGCTTATTTTGAAATCTCTTGACTCTTCATTATTTGTTCTTACCCTATATTATTCGAGTGAAAAAAAGTGAAATTACGAATATTTAACTTAAACAGCTGTCTATTTGTTAGGTTTTCGTCATAACTATTGTCTCTAACTATATTTTTAATACGCTTACTTTCATTTTTGAATCTGACTTCATTGAAAGTGACTAAACGATGAACCAAAAAGTGTAATGCTGCAAGTTTATTTTGTTTACAAAGAAATGAATCATTAGGAATATATTTGTCTGTTATGGTAACTTTCCATGTCAAATTCTAGACTTATCGTGGAATTAGTCTTGTGACTAACTGATAAAATATCTAATGACAGTGTGGTTTGCAGAACGGACGCAAAATGAGTTTCAAACGTAGATCCATGATTGACTTTTGTGTCAAATCAGGTTGCCGAAACGGTACGACTTCTATTCCCGATTTAGGCGTAACTTTGGAATCTGTCTTTTTGTCAGAAGCGACCTCTCTTACCAACGAGAAGAGGCTCTGGAGCCCCCAAACTTTGATGTTATGTGGTTAAAAATAACGACTAAACAAACCACCAGGTTCATCTGTATGCTCTATCGACCACCAAGTGATACTAACTTTAGAACACGTTTCGCTTCTCTTGCAGACACCATCCATTATTTACAAATTAACTATCCAAATGCCGAAATTGCCATCCTGGACGACTTTAATGTCCACAACATCAACTGGCTTAAATATTCAAATACTACCGACGAACAAGGTTGTGAAACTGAAACATTCTCAATCAGTTGTGGCTTAACTCAGCTTATTAACGAACCAATACGGACCCCTGATCGAGACGGGGAGTTCGCCAGTCTTGATCTGTTTTTAACCACCAATCCGGAAATTTACACGGTCACCGTAAATCCGCCGTTAGGTTTTTCCGACCATAAACTGCTTTCGATCGAGTATCCCACCAATCAGTGACAGAGAGGCGCCTAAACCGCGCAAGGTTTGGCACTACAGATCTGCTAAATGGGAAGATCTCATGGAATATTTTCGAACTTTCCCTTGGTTGGACGTTTGTTTTCCATCTGACGACCCATCTGACTACGCTAGGGAGGTTTCCTATGTTATTTTGGCTGGTATGGAGGCTTATATTCCTTTTTCGAAAAAATGCCCTTCCAAAGGCAAGCCTTGGTTTGACCGAAAATGCAAAGAAGCTGTTGCTTCTAAACATCTTGTCTACCGAAAATGGCGTGTAAATCCTAACACCATAAATCGTAATACCTTTGTTCTCGCTTGTCCCAACAATTCCAGGTCCTTTTGGTCAGTCGCTAAGGCAGCTAGTCAAAATTTCACCAAATCCACTATACCATCACGATCTGCTGGAAAAGACCGAAAACCCAATCTACAGCTTTGCAGATGACAGTACGCATATCTCTTCATTCACTTTGAACGTTTGGACATCGGCTACTCAGATGAATATCCGCAGACAGCGAGAAGTTGTTCAACTTAACAAAGACCTGGAAGAAATTCTATCTTGGGATGACAGTAACCAAGTGGAATTTAACGCTGCAAAATCCCAGGCGGCAGTTTTTTCTAAAAAAGTTAACGTTACTGAATCCGACATAGTTATGGCGGGGCACTCCATTCCTCTAACATCGTCACTTAATTTATTGCATGGAGAGCTTCTCAAAAGTTGGGCATATTGTTTCGAACCAGAAAGCTTTACACTCCACAACAACTGGTAATTCTTTACAAAGCTTAAATTCGATCAACTATGGAATACTGCTCCCATGTTTGGGGTTCTACTCCTAAACATACACTGCATTTATTGGAATTCTACAAGGTTTGTCCCAAAAGTACTTCGTCCATGTTTGGTGCTCCGCTCCCAAACATACATTGCATTTGTTGGATTCTTTTCAGAGAACAGCTGTTCGTCCGATTGTAGACCCGGGACTGACCGGCGGCCTTGATTTGCTGGGACATCGAGAACGGTTGGCGACTTGAGCCTATTCTACAAGTATTTTCATGGAAAGTGTTCGAAGGATGTAGCCCGCTTAATTCCTCCCAGAGCGGTGCATGTTAGAAATGCATGTCGCGCTAATACTTCACATCCGTATGAGGTTCAGCTTGTTATTCCTCGTACAACGCTTTCTAAGCAGTCTTTTATATGGAGAACATCATCCCTTTGGAATAATTTGCCCAGGACTGTGTTTCCACAGCGATTCAAGAACAACGTAAATCACTTTTTCCGCACACGTGTCGCTCCTGTAGCGCTTTAGGGACTTCCCTGCAGCAGGTAGAAGCTTTAAAAAGTATACGGCGTTGAATGCTTATGCGTAATGCATAATTTCATTAAGGAAACCCCAATATCCTCCGTGAGAAGTTTGCAGATGAACTGGGAATCTCAGAATCAATTTATATTTTATTTAAAAATATGTTTCTTTTTAGACAGTGAATTTAGATATTTGTCTATAATCGCTAAAAAGAAAACAGTTTTTATTTCTGGCTGTCATCTAGAAAGACGATCTTATTTCCGTAATAACGTACTAATACCAGCTAAGGATCTCTCTAAAAGGCTTTAACACTAAGCTGTTTAGAAGCACGCTATAGCTGAAAAATCTAATTTTTTTTTCACCCTAGCAACAAAGTTTTTTCCCAGTGCTCCTTTAGGTCTATCGATTTATTTTATTTGCTATACAGTCATTCGCCTGGATCGTTCCGGAGCTCCTTTTACAAACTGCTTTTAATTTTGTAGGCACTCAGCAATTAAGAATATTACTATTTGTACAGCGTGTTAAAATTTATAGTCTTATATAAGTGCAATTGTTTGCTTCTTAATGAAAATTTAATACTATTTGGTATGTTGTATGTTACAATTAATTGTCTGTAAAAAATATATAAATCTTAATGAGGTCGCAGAAGTAAAAACAATGAATAATGTCGAGTCAAATTTGCTTCCAAGCTGATGACTGGCAAGTAGAGTAACTATGCTGATAGACTGGGCTGTCGTTTTTTTGGGCGAAGCACTGGGAAATCACAAAAGCTACAGGAGTGACGCGTGTGTGAAAATAGCGATTTACGTTGGTCCTGAATTGCGTTGTGTTTTCTCTATATAAAAAACTACCTGAAAAGGACAAGCTGAACCTCATAAAGACGTAATGTATTAGCGGGACGTGTATTAATAGCATGCACCGCTCTGAGCGGAATTAAACGGGCGACGTCCATCAAACTTTCCACGAAAAATACCTGTAGCACAGCTTCAAGTTGCCAACCGTTCTTCAATGTTCCAAGGTCTCAACGATTTTGAGTTCTGAGTTTCCAATTAGGCGAACGGCTCTCTTCTGAATACAAGGTTTGCCCCAAAAGTAATGCGTCAAATCTTTTTCTAACGTGGCTTTCCCTCGCAGAGCATTCCCACCAATTGAGATTGGTGAGGGGGGGCTTGGAAACACAGCTCGCCACGCAGCTTGTGGCTCCGTGCTCCGGGAGCGTCAGGACGTGCGATGGAGTAAACCTCTGCTCGGAAGTGCCGTCGAAGTCGCCATGGAGAAATCCCTGAAGTAGCAATACGCAAACGCCAAATTCTATGTGGAAGTGCTCAAAAGATTGAAGTAGAGGGTCAACCGCGTCAGGAGCGAGATCAAGGATTCCTGGAAGCTTCACCACGATAATGCATCCAGCCACACCGCCTTTGTCGTGAGCGTCTACCTGACCGGGATCGGGGTGACGGTTCCCCAACCGTCTTACAGTCCCGACATGGCCCCGGCAGACTCCGTTTTGCTTTCCAAGCTTAAAAAATTCATGAAAGGACGTCATTGGGACACCGTCGACAACATCAAAACGACTACGACGATGCTTGTAAAGGACATCCCCGTCGAGGACTTCCAAGGGGCATACACGGCATGGAAATCTCGCTGGCAAAAATTTATTGACGCAGAAAGAAAAAATTACACCAATCTGATCAGTCAACCCTGTAAAAAAAGTATGACGTATTACTTTTGGGACAAACCTTGTAGAATCTAATAAACGCAGTGTATGTTTAGGAGTAGATCCCAAACATGAGACCAGTATTCCATTGTTGGTTGAATTTGAGCTCTGTACAGAATTAATAGTTGTTGTGGAGTGTAAAGCTTTCGAGTTCGAAATAGTATTCTCAGCTTTAAAGAAGCTCTTTTTGCTCTGCAAGTGACATGTTCACGTTAAGATATATTTGGTCCCAAGTTAAGGACCAACAACTTGAGTGACGATGCTAGGGGAATGCAGTGTCTCGACATGTCCGGTTTTTGCAACGTTAATCTTTTTTAGAAACAACCGCCACCTGGATTTCTGTAGCGTTAGATTCTACTTGGTTACTGTCACTCCAAGGTAGAATTTTTTCCTGGTCTTTGTTAAGTTGAACGACTTCCTGCCGTCTGCGGATATTTGCATGAGTAGCTGATGTTCGATCATTCAAAGTGAATGAAGAAATAAGCGCACTGTCTTCTGTAAAGCTGTAAATTGGATTTCTAGTCCTTTCCAGCAGATCGTTAATGTAAATCAAAAAGAAGGTAGGAGGTATGGGGCCTTGGGGTACACCGGAGTTGATAGTAAAGATATTAGAAAGAAATCCGTCAATCGCCACTCGTAAAGCATGCTCTCTGAGAAAGATTGAGATCTATAAACAAAACCTTTCAGATGTACCATCAGAGCGTAACTTAACCAACAATTAGTCATGCCAAACACAGTCTAGTGCTTTGGTTATATCAAGTGCAACTTCTCGAAATTCTTAAAAATGTTCAGTGCGTGTGTTCCAGACATGGTAATTATATGCTAATTCATTGTAATTCATATTTCCTAAACCAAGACGATAGAAAAATAATAAAAAAAAATTACTATGGATGTATGTTGCAGCAAATTATATTATTGCCAAAAACTCATGTCCTTACGTTTTATTGTGTTTATTTCTTAATTTGCAGCTTACACAATAATTTTCATTTTAGTGAAGAGGCGGCCACAGCACAGAGGTTAACGTGTCTGCCCTCTACGCCGGAGACCCGAGTTCGATTCTCGGCTCGTGAAATAAAAAATTAAAAAAATACATTAGAACGTGACGGTTGCCTCTATCGGAAAGGCAATCGTAAGCCACCCGTAGTACCAGGCGTAGTAAAGCTCTCTCACTTTAGCCGTTCGGAACCGGCATTAAATTGTAGGTCCTCTTTGTCTGTGAAACACTTAAAGAAGGCATGAAACACAGGCAAAGGCAAAAGCATTACCTACGTCTATATCGGATATGATACTTTAAAAAGAAGTGGAGAGACCCTTTCTTCACTTATCTTGTTGCATAAGTTAGAAGACCTCCTGTTGATATTTACTTATGAAAGCCGTATTAGTGATCGCTATTAATGTTAAATCCTTCTAGATATTTTAAAATATGCTAATTGAGAGCCTTTTTTATAACTTTCGATACTATTGAAAGCAGTGCGACTGATTGGTGATTTTTTGGCAAGATCTTGTTGCCTTTTTTGGGCTGCACTGTAGTGCATTGCTAATAGGAATGAAATATTCCCTTTCTATAGAATAGATTAAAAAGGCTACTGAAAAACGGAGCTCGTTCGCTTGCGTATTTTTTCAGTACTATGGAAGGTATTGCATCAGTGCGAGAAGCTTTTTTGGTGTTTAGCTTCATTAAAATACGTTTTTAATGCGCCTTAATACTACTATGTCGTTTTCTATGCCGTTTTGGGAAAAAACTGATGTCTAGGTTTTAGTAGTGTTAATTTTTACTTGGTTACTGTCACTCCAAGACCGAATTTCTTCCTGGTATTTGTTAAGTTGTATAACTTCGCGCTGTTTTCAAATATAATAAACCAGTGCGATATTGATCGTCTGTAGTTGTGATGATGATGATGATGATGTTTGGGGGATCGGGCGCGTCGACATCTTAGGTCATTTGGCGCCCTAATTTTCTTTTAAATTTCTATTTCCAGTTCTTTGAGATAGTTTCGAATTTTATTCTTGTTTAATTGATACGTGTTTATTATTTGCGTTAGTGTGGAAGAAATATTGTGTTTTATTCTTATGTTTGCTAAATGTTCTGCTTCAAAAATATGTTTAACTGTTAGCGTAGAGTTACATCTTGTACATAAAGGCTTTGGTTCGTTTTTCAAAAGGTAGGAGTGGGTCTGGTATATGTGACCAGTGGCCAGTCTTCTTAGCGTGATGTTCTCAACTCTGTTCAGATTTTGCATGTAAAGTGGGGGGTACACTAGTGGTTTTATCTCCCAGAGCTTGTTATTGTTTTCTTCTAGATCCCATTCCAGTTGGAACAAATTTCTGTTTATAATAATTAGACTGTTTTGGAAGTCACTTGGGTGATTTTCCCCTGTTATGAGAATACCGTTATTAATGGCTTTCTTAGCTTCTTGATCAGCTTTGTTGTTACCCTTTATCCCCATGTGGCTAGGGATTCAGATGTAGGCAATTGTTCTATTTCTTGATTTTGCGATGTATAGAAGATCTGTGATTTGCCTTAGATATGCATGGCTAGGATTATTTGTTATGGCGGCTTTCAGCGCACTTAGTGAGTCTGACACTATTAAGGAGTTTTTGTTATCTTTAATATTAATGGCGTATCTGGTTGCTTCTTTTATTGCTAGTAATTCCGCTGTGAAGATAGTGTTGTATTGAGATAGTTTGAAGTTTTTTGAATAGTTATTGTGCACAATTGCTGCTCCAACCCCTTTTTCTGTCTTAGAACCAGCCGTGTATATTATTGAGTATTTGGAGCAACACATGTGTAGTCTTTCGAGAAATTTGGATTATGATTTAGTTCCTTCACATTTGGTGTCTGGAGGTGAAGGTCTACTGATGGTTTTGGTGATAACCATGGAGGGAAAGTGTGCCAGAGAGGATAGTCAAAAGCTGGTGGTGTGAGTCATAAATTTATTTATTCTATTTGGGATTGACATATGTGGAGATACATGATTAGCTCGATGTGAGTTTGTCAAATTTAATGAATATTTTAAATGTTGCCTTTGTAGTGTCGATGTGTAAAACTTCATTAGAGATAGTTGTCTGTCTAGATGCAGTGGTGGAATGGATGATGTGCATTGAAGACTAGGAATTGGTGTAGTTCTAAATTCTCCCGTTGCCAATCTCAAGGCCCGATTTTGGATGGTGTTTAATGACTTTTTGGCACTTGGACTAGCTGCGTCATATATGAGGTCTCCGGTACCTTAGTTTTGAGAGTATCAATGATTTGTACAGTTTAATTAGTGAGGGGAAATCTGCTCCCCATTATGTACTAGCAATGGTTCTGAGGATGTTTAGGTCTTGGGTAGTACGGATTTTAAGTTGCTTAATGTGTGAGAGCCAATTTAGTTTATTGTCAAACGTCAATCCTAGATGTTGACTGTAGTAGTGGTTGGGATGGCTTTGTTTTCTATCGTTAATGGGTTGACTTTAGCACAGCTTCTGATTTTGTAGAAATGTATGGCACTGGATTTTGTTGGAGAAAAGGAAAGACCGTTGCTTTTGGCCCATTCATTTAGAGCAGAGAGAGGCACGTAGTTTGTTGGTGTTTTCATTAGAAGAGGGGTTTGAGCTGTAAATAATTAAATCATCGGCAAATAATTTAAACTTTATGGGGGTTTGAATAATCTTGGTTAACGATAGCATTGCTATATTAAACAGTGTAGGGCTTAGAACTGATCCCAGTGGTACACCAATGATCAGTTGATGAGGGTCTGATAATAAATTGTTTGATCTAACTTGAAATGTTCTAGGGGCTAAAAAGTGTTGTATGAATTTGGGTAGAGCCCCCCGTAAAACCCAGCTCCTTCATCTGTTTCAATATGATGGTTCCATTTATTGAATCAAAAGCTTTTTGCAGATCTAGGGATACAAGGCTAGTATGTTGTTTTTTGTGTATTACAATTCTGATGTCTGTATCGAGTGATGCCAGATGGTCAATGGCTGATCTGTATTTTCTGAAACCGTATTGGTATTTTGATAGGAGACCTTTAGCTTCCAACGTCCATGAGAAGCGTAGGTGGACTATTCTTTCCAATATTTTGCTTAGGTGGTTTGTCAGAGAGATTGGCCTATAATTCTCCGGGGAAGATCTTGGTTTCCCTACTTTATGAATTGGGATAATAATGGCTTTCAGCCATGATTCAGGAAACTCAGCGTTTAGCCACAAGTGATTATAATATTTTAGCAATAGTTTTAGCACAGTTGTTGGATCATTGGTAAGAGAATTGTGTCCGGACCAGGAGCTGTGTTTTTAGAGGCTTTTATTGATGAGTATAATTCACAGATTGTGAAGGGTGTATTGTAATGCTGTGGTCTATTTGAGTGAAAGGTAGTCATATTGGGGTTTATCTGTGGGTTTGGAGTCCTTGGTATTGATTTTTGTTGATAATATAAGGCAATTGCATTTACTTTTTCCTTTAGGTCTGAAATGTAATTGTTGTTTATGTGTAGAGTTGGAATAGAGTTAGATTCGGTTCCTTTCATTTTTCTTATTAATTGCCATAGATAGCCAGCTGAAGTAGAGTGATTTATAGAAGATGTGAGTTTTTTCCAGGAATTTAGTTTGGCATCCTTTAGAACTCTCTTGGATTGTGCTCTCCTTCGTTTAAATTCTAGCAAGTTTTCTGGTGTAGGTTTTCGTTTGTATATATTTAGTGCCTTTTTTCTTTCTTTGATGGCTCGAGAGCACTCACTAGACTACCATGGGACTGGCAATTTGTTACTTTTTTGGGGGCAGAGTGGAATGTATTTTTGGGCAGCTTTTAGAATGTTTTGCGAGAATTCTTTAATGAAAGCATTAGTCTCCTATGTTTTTGCATTAGGAGGCTTTAAGGCTGCTTTGTACCTTGTCCAGTCAGCCCTGGCTAAATTCCATCTTATTCGTGGGGGAAAAGTCAGGTTAATATTTGATGTAGACCTGAGTATTATCGGAAAATGATCGCTTCCATAGGTATCCGGCAGGATATCCCATGTTAGTGTTGGGGCAATAGATTGGCTACTTAAGGATAGATCTAGGGTGGAGTAAGTACCCGATGATGAACTTAGATACGTAGGAGAGAGGTTGTTTAGCAATGCAATGTTAAATTTATACATGAGGTTCTCTATCAAAGCTCCACGTGGGGTGGTTTGTGTTGATCCCCACAGCGTATTATGCGCATTCAAGTCTCCCAAGATGATGAAGGGAGTGGGAAGATGTACAATTAATTCCGCTATGAGGTCCTGTGTGCAGTCTGTATTTGGAGGTAAATAGACGCTACATATTGAGATTGGGGTATGGAAAGTTGCTCTAATGGCAACTGCCTCGAGGGGAGAATGTAGTTGGATCTCTTCAAAGTCTAAAGATTTGTGAATGTATATGGCAACACCTCCCGATGCCCTTGCTTGATCGATTCTATTTCTATAGGCAATGTTATAGTTTTTAATTTTTGTATGTTTATTATCTTTGAAATTTGTTTTCTTGGAGAGCTAATATTGATGGATTATTTATGTTGATTAGTAATTGGAGATCCTCATGTCTTCGATTAAACCCATTCAAATTCCATTGGAGTATGGGATGGAATTTTATTACGGCTTAGTTATTTGGCACTTCTCGATGTTTTGTTTTTTACCGGATGAGGATCGAATTCCATGGAAATGTCTGGAGTAGACAGTTCCAGGATGGACTCCCTAGATGAGTTTGGAGTCGATTTGTTAAGGCGGGAAGTTTTTTTCCTGCTGGTATCAGAGGGAGTGGGAGTAGGGGTGGTGTTTGATCTGTTTGTGGGAAGTTTGATTTGGGTGGTTTTGATGTTTGATTGGGTCTTGGGTGTTTGTTTACTTTGGTTATTGGTCGGGGGATCAGTTATTGTCTTGTTTTGTAAGTTAGGCGTGGGTGTGTGCGTTATAGGGGGGGACTTGACGGGAGGGGATGGAATTGTGATATTGGGTTTTTGTGGGATGGACAAAGTAAGTCTGGATGTAGGTTGGGTGGGATAGGAGGAGGTAGGAAGGGAGGAAAGGGGAGTGAGGGGTTTTAAGATCGTTAAGTCGCACTGTGTGGAAACACTGTTTCGGGCAGGTTTTGAGCTTTTTGTTATGGCACTATAAGAAATTGACAAAGAAGGGTTAAGGTTGAAATATTTCCTCTTTGCTTCAAAATATGAGATTTTGTCTGTGGTTCTTATTTTTTGGATTTCAAATTCCTGCTTGAATTGGGGACACCCTTTGTATTTGGGTGAGTGCGAACCTTTGCAGTTTATGCATGTTGGAGTTTTGGAACAAGGAGATTCTGGATGCTGGGCATGACCACAGGAACGGCAAAGTGGGTCCTGTGCGCATTTACTCGCAGTATGTCCGAACCTTTGACAATGAAAACATCTCATGGGGTTTTGTATATACTGGCGAACTCTCAGTGAGTACCAACCAGCATATATCTTTGGTGGAAGCTGATGCAATTTGAAAGATAAAATGAATGTAGCTGAAGGCTGGTTTGAATTCCTTTTTGGAGGTATTCTAAAAATTTCGGTTACACCCTGGCTTTCAAGATTCTCTAGAATTTCTTCGTCTGTACAGTTCGCTAAATCCTTGCAAGTTATGATTCCCTTTATAGTATTTAGGGCTTTGTGTGGTGTTGTTGTAACCTCGGAGTTGAGTAATTGTGTAAGGTTGGATGCTTTTTTTGACTGATTTTCGTTCGTTACCTGTATTAATAAGGTGCCATCTGCTAACTTTCTGGTTTCTGCAAGAGTACCAATTTGAGTTTGTAAGGCTTTATGTAATATGAAAGGTGATGTGTTTTTAAAAGAACCTGATTTCATACTAATTTTGGACCCGTTTTTTTTGTTATTTTGTTGTGGCATATAAATCCCACGAGTAACCTAGGAAATAAAATGTCGACCATGACAGAGCCTGGTTATCAAGGCAAGGCTAACTTACTGCCGAATGTCGCCCGGTGTCCGGCAGGAACCGTTAACAACTCATTCAAACTCAGCCATTCATCCCCTCAGCACGGTATCTTAACACTTTGGGATTGCGACGAGAAACATATAAAACAAGGACTGATTTATGAAGACAAACACAAGACAAGACAACGTGACTCGGGTACCTGGGGATTGTCAAACCCGTACTACTGAAGTCAGAGACTTCACTAGCCCCTGAGGGGGTCTGTAGTTGTCAGCTAATGATCTATGAACTTATGTTTAATTATAAGGATGTTAGAAACTCGATCGTTTGGATTTTGGATAAAGCCGGATCTTTTAC
This sequence comes from Pachyrhynchus sulphureomaculatus, assembly GCA_019049505.1. Classification (NCBI taxonomy): domain Eukaryota; kingdom Metazoa; phylum Arthropoda; class Insecta; order Coleoptera; family Curculionidae; genus Pachyrhynchus; species Pachyrhynchus sulphureomaculatus. Next base: position 222,621,632 of record CM032447.1, on the reverse strand, counting down.
TTCATTTAGAAATGTAAAAAGATTGTAGTAATCACTGCATCACTGTAATTAATATATGCACTAGTTTTGAGTAGCCAGTTTTTTTGGTAATAAATACTCTTATTGTTATGTTGTGTTCGCGAAAGTCTTAAAAGTTTCTTGGTAGACATGTCTGTTTAAAAAAAAATATTTAGTAATAGTTAGGAAATTCTTTGGTTGTTTCTAAATCTAAGTCTCTCTCGAAAATTATCACGACTGCCTTATCTCTCATTTAATATGAGTTTTGTTTCATCATTTTATACCTCTGTAACAAAAGTTTTTATTTTAAAACCAGTCAACGTCCGGAACACTAATTGTGCAGATCCGATTTGTACTTGGCCGGTTTTTTATAATGCTATTTGTATTAATTTTACAGTTTAGTCCTTTGTCACAATATTATATATTGGATTACCAGTCCATTTCCTGGTTATTTACTTTAATTTTAATTAGACTTGGCGAAGTATACAGCTTGCGTTTTGTTGATGTTTGATCTTCCTGATAGACAGCCATTTTTTTAATTCGTTCAGAATGTTTTGTGACTTCGAGATTATTGTGCTAGGTGTTTTGGAAGTAGAAATTATTGCTGCGTCATCGACGGATAACTATAACTGGTTTATATTTAATTTGGACATATCATGTGCGTAAAGAATAAATAAGGTAGGTACCAAGGTAGGACTACCATACTTATTTTCCTAGTATTTGACATTATTTGTTTCAATGATACAGCAAATGTTTTTTCTGATAAAAAGTAAATAATTAAATAAATTAAAGATTTTGTAGTTCCAATACTAATAAGATTTAAGATGAGTTTACTATGCTATAATTTATCGAATGCTTTACTCATGGAGAAAAATATGGCGCCAGTATGGTGTCTTCTATTAAAATCATTAATTATGGTAAAGGCTAGCCTTAAGCGTGCTGTGATCAGCGAAGCTAAATATAGCATTTTCAGTATTTTCAACAGAACGTTAGTATAAAACATATCTTAAATTGTAGCCAATACTTGTTTCTTTTGTGGATGACCGCAGAGAGCGATACAATGTCAGCGACAAACTCTAAATCACCTAACAAATTTTTTATTTAGTAAATATAGAATAATTAAGCCAGCCATTTGGTCATGCACAAAAGAACCAACGTGTGTATTGTGAAAATTATTTATTTAGTTCGTGACCCATTTTACCTTGCAGGAAACTGAAATTGAAATAGTAAAACTTTGGTTCATAATATATTGTTTTGCTGTAAAAGCCACTCGCTAAATCTAGCTAACCATTTTCGAGTCAAAAAACACGACACACACACACACACCCGCGAGCAATCATCTTTTTTTAGCATAATCATTCTCTAGCAAGGTAGTTTCACACTGGGCAAAAACAATGTGAGTTAAATGCTTAACTTTACTGAACAAATCAAATAAGGGTATTCACAGGTGCTACTTCTGTTCATATATCAGCCACGTATGACACTGCAAATGACAACCGATGTAAATTATTTAGAAGAACTACTAACTTCAAACTTTCCACGGTAGTCGAGTAATTCTGCAAAACAAGTACTTTTAAGTAATTTCCGAGAGCATAAGAAAGGGCTATCATAAGGTGGTGTAATGATCGGATAATATTCCCGAATACCCAACTTTGCTATCTGCAAATGACTTTGCGCTAACCGCTCAAGACTAATCATTCCAGGTAGGTAAAAGAACACCTGAAGGAACTTGTTGCGTCGATCAGTTTATTACGACAACAATTTTTAAGATCAAAACCATCTACGATTCAGAAAGGCGTGAAGAGCGGTAACCATACCGTCGAACAATTATCAACTGTAACACATCTTGAAGTAACAATAGACGGTAGGCTTACTTATAAAGAAATAAGAAGAAAAAAGCCCATAGTGGTGTGGCTTTGGAACACCCAGCGTGATACCAACCTCAGCCACAGGAACCATCGAGCATCAGCTAACAGGGCCAGATGGCGACACACAAACTGAGAAAGTTTGCAGCGTAAATGTAGCGAGTTTCAACATGGAATATATCGTCAACTGTAGACTCTGGTCTATCCGGTGTGGCGTAGTGATTTTGAGAGTGGAAACTATCCAACTATCGTCTATACTATTTTGAGATAGGATAGTCGTTCGATCACAAAAAATGTAAAGAAATAATGTATTTTTTACTAGATTCTCAGTAATAACAGTCTGAATACGCATGCAGATATTTTGAACAAGCGGGTTAGTAACCATAAAATAATGGAGTCAATGGGATCCATTCCATTTCAATAAAATAAAACGTTAAATTCTAACTGTACTTTTAACGAAATTAAAAATACATGTTCGCTATTCGCAAATTTTTAGGAATGCCATTACAAAAGTCAATAATATGTAAATTTTTTACCTCTGAAACATAAATGTGTTTTATTTAGGAAACAGTTTTAAAAATTAGAATTTTAAATTAAAATTTTAAATTTATGTAAAAAAATTGTTATAGTAATTGTACTTATTACATTTCTAATAATGAGATAGAACCGAAATTAAAATTTCAAATAATTTTAAAAGGCCCCCTTTTAATTCAACTATTATATAGACACTCTCCATATGCTGCTTGTCTGAAACATTTACTGTCAAATAACGACTTAACGCATCAAAAAATGATTTATTGACGAAAACGTTTATTGCTGCATTTTGTGAAACTGCAATTTGAGCATAATATCATAATGGTACATTTAACAAAAACTGAAATAATCACTTGGTTATTGATGGTTGGTTACGGAGACCGTAGGAGAACACAACAGGAGATGTGTGATCCTTTTAACGCAGAATATCCAAATCGAAAACCTATTACCCAATCCGTAGTTAGCAAAACATTAAAAAAACGGTTTAGACAATCAGGTTATGTTAAAGATCGTTCTAAATCTGGATCTCCAAAAGTTAAAACAAGCGAGGTTAAAAAGTTAGATGTTTTATTGGAAATTACAGAAAATCTCCATACAGCCACTCCTCAGTTTTGCCTAGACCGCAACATAAGTAAAGGTACCTTAAGTTGTATACTGAATGAAGAAAAATTGCATCCATACATTTTATTGCAAAAATTATCTAAAGATGACTACGATAGACGCGTTAAATTTTGCGAGGTCATGATTGAACGAATCAATAATGATCCTAACCTAATTCATAATATTGTTTTTTCTGACAGGCCACATTTTGTCTTAACGGAAGAGTTAACGGGCATAGCTGCCGGTACTGGTCTACTGAGAATCTCCACTGGATAATCGACAGTCATTTTCAAAGACCACAAAAGAAAACGTGTGGGCAGGGGTTCGTCGACGTCATATCATTGGTCCCTTTTTTTCGATGGAAATCTTACAGGACGGCGATATTTACAGTTACTCCAAGAGCAAGTTATTCCAACTTGTGCAGGTCTGTTTCCCGATGAAAATCATTTGGATAGTTCTAACAGGAATCTGTGGTATCAACAGAACGGAGCATGAAATCAATGTTCCTAGATATTTGGATGCAATTTTCCTAATCGATGGATAGGCAGAAGAGGTGCTGTAAAATGGCCTGCAAGGAGTCCCGACCTTACGCCACTCGTTTTTTGATTATGGGGTCATTTGAAAAACACCGAAGTCGACCTGACACTGTAGAAGATTTACGACAAAGAATTCAATATAAAGTAGCACAGATCACCCCGGATTCTCTGCAAAACTCTGTTCAGGCTGTTTATAACAGATTGGGTTATTGCCTCGCTGTTAACGGTAGACATTTTGAGCAATTGTTACCTTAAAAATAAACCTAGAGTATTTATTAAGAGTTCCAAAACAGCTCCATTTAGACATATGGTCTGTTAGACAAATTTGGAATTTTAAGTAGGACTCAAAATATACAGGACTTTCCATTTAAAAAAAATCAAGATGGCGTAATTTCTTCGAACTGACAATTCAAAACATTTTATTATCAACGTCAGCATGTGCATTGTAGAACACCCTATTTTTTGATACACTGATTAATAAATGCTGTGTAATTATTATTCCATACATATGTGGCACCCTGTACATATATTTTGTAGATTTTCTCTAAACGTGCTCCCGGGGGGATGTCTTAAGGATCTTTTCAAGATCTCCTATGGCAGCTTGAATATGAGAATCTCGGGACTTCCTATACTGTCTATGATACCCTCGTTTCTACTTACGGGTATTATGTATGTGCTATGAAAATTTATTAAGTTTACTCCTTTTGCTTCCTCTGTGTCAGTATTGCGATGATAATAAGTATCGCTCATCTGGGATCAGACAGTGGAATATGCGTTATTGTCAAAACAGTCAACTTGCATTAAAAAAAAACTCAAAAACACATTTTACAAGGCGCTGTGTTTTATAAGTGGATTGATTATAAATGAGACACCTCTCTAACTCACATATTTGAAGAGGGAGGCAAAATATTAAATATTAAAGTTGTAACGTCTTGAAAGATTTTTTTTTGCGGAGTTAAATCAGAGGTAATCGGGTCTTTGACATATGACACTAATTTTATAGAATTCTTAATTTTAGAGACGTGGTATCCAAAATAAGGAGAAAACGTATAGCCTCACGTTGTGGCGTTATTTTATAACGTCTCTTTTGCGGCGCTATTTTGCCCCTTATGGATATTTTAATTTTGAGAATGGATTGAGTGGATATTAATATTGATAGAGGACGGAATTAAGATATCAGCTAGCTCGTTTTTTTTTCTGGTAGAGAACATGGATAAGAGATAATTTTTGTACATCTTTTGAAAATAGTCTCTGTAGTTGTTTAAAACTTGGTTGTACAGATTGGGCACCATTCATTTTAGAATAAAAAGTTCGGCTCTAAAAATGAAAAAAATACTGAAGAGTTAATTAGTTGTTGAAATAAAATTGAATTGGGTACAACCGTTGCGTCCTGAAAGATAAAGCGGGTAGTTCAGTAAAAAGGTGCATTAACACAGGGAAAAGTATATTGACAAAATAAAAAATCCTTGCAGATATTACACTCTTAAAATTACATTAACTAAATAAAAACCCCTTAGGTTATGAGAGTGTACACATTTAAACTAGAGTTCTATAAATTACTGATCCTAAGTGTAAAAAAAAACGGGCTTTAAAAAAAACATGATTTAAAAGTTTGTTAAATTAACTCCGCAGATTACACGTGTCGAGTAGTCGTTGGAAACATACTTGTAGACAGGAAGTGAGATATTTAAACTGGTGTACTACTGACTTGCTGATTGGTTTTTCCTCGTGGGTTTTCCATAAGCTGCTCTCCTGGTGAGATTCTCATCAAAAATAATGTCTCAGCCACTGCATTCCTATTCTTTTTTGGGTAGCTAATCACTTTTTGACCCGAAATGCCTGAAGATTAGCAGGATATTTTAAGAACGGAAGAAGGCCTTAAACTTGAGAGCTAGAAACGACACCCACTTGATGGTAAAAAAAAACCGTTACTTACTACCGCACACGGAGAAAAATAAAAAGCCACTACGGCGTGCTGGAGAAAAAAGCCACTACGAGATACTGGAGGAAAAAGCTCTTAAAATTTCCATATGGCCGTTTGGATAACTTTTGCCCCTTCTTCAAAGTGAAGTTTTTAAAATGGCTCACTTCCGGGATGCAAAATCAATGCAAACTAAATAAGTTAGGTCAGCAACACGTTATACACGGTTGAGTTACACTGTTCAAAAATTTGAATCACTGTTTTAAGTTACACTGCTCAAAAATTTAAATCACTACCTAATCAAATATAAAAATTTAATAAACAATAAATTATAGAAAGAAAAACAGTGTCGGAAGATGATCTTAAAATCTAAGAAAAAATGAATGTTACAAACGCTTTTTCTAACTTTGCCGAAATTAGGTATGCACGTTTGACAATAATGCAAATTAACAATCAAAATTGTGTAATTGGGAGGCGCTTTCATCTTTTAAGTCGCCCAATAAAAAAGTATCCAACAATCCAATAAGGTGGCTACCAAATAGCTATCGAAGATTAAGATGACTATTCCGTAACTACCTTGTTGGATACTTTTTTATTGGATAATTTAAAAGATAAATTAAAAAATGAAAGGAATTTAACATTGAATCGTCTGAGGGAAAAAAATTACACAGCAATCAAAACAGACAATAGAATTTGGCGGGATTAGTTGTCTATTTTAATTGGTATTGTTAATCTCACTCAATTCTGGTAGCTATAAACATCTTCCCGGCACTCATTTCTTTACAATGTTGTGAAATGTTATTTTTTATTAATTAAAAACGCCCATTCCTTTTTAACATGTAAGCTGAAAAGTTTTTGATCTGACACGTAGATATCGCCCTTTTTAAAAAATTCATATGATTTTTAAGAAGTACCAACCTTCAAACGATACGTGTCAAAATTTCATGATATTTCGACGATTAGTTTACAAGTTACAGTGGCTTTAGTGACGCTACTTTTGATATTTTCAAAACAATGGAAAAAATGGAATTTCGTGTGTTGATTAAACGCTGTTTTTTTTTATGGGAAAATACCGTTCAAGCAATGGCTTGATAAGTGTTACGGGGACTCCGCCTCTGGAAAATCCCTCATCATTTACTGGTATGCTGAACTTAAACCCGGTCAAATAATCTGGCCCCACTACCCTCAGCGAGGTCTGTGTTTTTGTATTCAGGTATCACTAAAGAAATATTTGACTAGTTTTCATGGTGCCTCAAATACCTACCCAAAAATGTCTACCAGCACTCCTACTAATATTGACGAATAAAGTCGAATATTGTAAGAAAAATGTGTTTTAAATAGTTAGACCAAAAACGTTTTAGCCTACGTGTTACCTTTAAATCATCGATGTCAGTTTTATAATAAACATGTAAATAAAATAGATCTAAACTATAAAACAGATTTAATATGCTTCTAACAAAACATGAAAATAATCCAACGCCGCATCGGTGGCGTGAATCGATGGCACGGGCATCGCGCCAAATCGCATTTGGTCCTCTGCGGCAACGGCACTATGCCTGTTGGCCTCCTTGCTACGCTTCATTGCTGATGTGCCTAACTTCACACTGGTCCACCTGCATTATTATCACTTTTATGAAAGATTTATGTCACGTAAGAAGCAGCGATTTTTAAAATTCACCATCGGAACAACTATTTCAGCTCGGTTTTAAGGATACTTGCTAATGTACAATGGGGTCTTGCAGGTCAAGTGACTTGAATATACGGTCAGTCCAAAAAGTCTTCCATCCACTCAAGAACTGCATTGAAAAAAATACGTTATAATCAGCCACATTTTATCAAGCTATCTATTGCTCGCTAAACTGAAAACAAATGAACTTGTTAGTAATTTTGCAGTGCGTTTACAAAGTAGTATCAAAAATGAGCAAGAGAAATTGTGACATTCCATTTGAAGTTCGAAAGATCATAATTGATTTGTGAAAAAAGATTGAAAATCTTACAGAAATTTAAGAAAAATTGTTAAAAAGTCGCATGCTACTGTTCAGTATAAACCAGTATAAATCAACTGGTTTTTATAAAATTCGACCACGCTCCGGTCGTCACAAGAAACTGACTCCACGTGAAGAGGCCAGTATTGTTAGACAAATAATTATATATCCCAAGAAAAGGGTACCGAAATTAAAAAAAGAAGTACGGGAACTATTTTCGAAAAATGTTTGTTCACAAACAGTGAGAAATTATTAACACAGGGCAAGCCATAAGGGGTGTGCAGCCAGAAAGAAGCCGTTAATTTCGGAAGCTAATCGCAAAAAGCGGTTAGCTTTTGCTAGAGAATACGTTACTAAACTTCCTGAATTTTGGGAATCCGTAATCGTTAGTGATGAAACTAAAAATTAACCTTTTTGAGTCTGATGTTTCATCGGTCGGATCACCCACATATTTAATATCCAAATGGTTATCAAAAGAACTTGAGAATTTACCATTAAATACTTTTGCAGTGAAGAATTCTTTAGAATTCATTAATAAAACAAAAAATCTAGTTCTCAATGAGGGTGAAATCTTATTTTCTTTTGATGTCAGTTCTTTGTTTCCAAGTGTGCCAATACCACAAACTTTACAATATCTCGAAGAATTACTTAGGATGAATGACTTTGAGGACGAAATTATTCATGAATACTTAACATTATCTAAACTTTGTATGGAACAAATTATTTCCAATATAACAATCAATTTTATGCTCAAAAAGAAGGAAAGGCTATGGGTAATTGCTTATCCCCTTTCATAGCCAATTTATTCATGACTAAGTTTGAAACCGAAGCCAATCAAAAATTTGAATATTTCACAAGGGTATGGTATAGGTATGTGGATGATATTTTCGCGATTTTCGATACAAAGAAAGCAAATATTGATGACTTTGTTTCCAAATTAAATGGCCGGTATGATTCCATTAAATTCACTTACGAAGTTGAGAACAAAGGACAACAGCCTTTTCTAGATATTTTATTTATTAAAAATAATAATAGATTAGAATTTGATATCTATAGAAAAGACACAGTAACAGATTCCTAATGATTCATTTCACTGCAAACAACACAAATTAGCATCATTACATTTTTTAGTTCATCGTTTGGTCAGTTTTCCTCTGAATAGAGTCAACTTTAATAACGAAAGGAATCGTATTAGAAACATAACTAGAGTTAATGGTTATGACAATGACTTAGTAAACAAGCTAAAAAATATAGACATAAGTTCAGGTTAAATATTCAGAATTCCACCTTTTTTACACGCGAAGAAAATAACATCAAGTATGTCTCCATACCATATAATGCGAAATATAGCAAGGGACTCAATAAGGTATTTAATAAGGTAGACCTTAGTCTATAAGTCATCAGACAATCTGAGGAATATCTTAGGAAATCCCAAGATAAGATTCGTAATTGTGAGAAAAGTGGAATTTATGAAATTAGTTGTAATGATAGTGACAAAAAGTATGTTGGGCAAACTAAAAGGTCAATTAAAACACGATTTAAAGAACATTTAGCACACTTAAAATACAGTAGAACAGAAAAGTCTAGCATTGCCGAACATGCCCTTGAAGCTGATCATATTGTAACATTAGATAATCTAAGATTAATTAAAAATGTATCTGATAGGAGATTGTTGAACGCATACGAAAGTATGGAAATTATAAAATGTAAAAGTAGTTTAAATAAAGACAGAGGGCCTATTCCTTATAGTCCCCCTCTACTGGTTACTTGACCGGAACTGATGGCCTTGCCTATGCCATTAGTTCCGCCTGAGTAATTCAAGGGTTAGGCTAAGTATAAATAGGGTAGATTTGTAGTTTAGCTTTAGTCAATCATCGCTTCTGATGAAGCTAACATGGTTAGCGAAACGCGCGTCGAGTGCAAAAATAAAGTGTTTGGTGTAGTGGTGATATATACTGAGTAGACCCGATGTTAACCTCATCGAGCATTTATGGGAGGAACTTAAACATCATGTTACAAATAGAGAAGAAGTAAAAAAACAGAATATTGAACGAACGGGAGAACATGCCAGCAGAAGTTACTAGAAAGCTGGTTGCAAGCATGACAAAAAGGTTACAGGAGATTATCAAGGCCAACGGCGCACAGTGGGGAAAAACGAAAAATCGTGTTTCAAAATTGTCTAGAGCCTTCAATTTTGGTTCGATTTGGACGATTTTTTTTTAAATTGAAGCTTACTAAATTGCGAACAAAGTTGTCGGAGCCGATTTTGCAATTAAACTTTTGTTTCAAAATGGCGGACGTCTTCAAAATGGCGGTTTCTGATTATATAGCGACTGAGACACAGAAAACGCTTACAGTTTCAAACCAAAATGCGTGTATGTATGTTTTTTTATGTCGCAGATAATATATCTAATATCACAGTTACACGATTAATAATAATGAATCCAAAATGGCTGCCATGAACAATAAAAGTATTATAAATATGAATAAACGTACCATTATTATTTTATATCCATAACATTTGCATAAATAATTTCTTTAAGGTTGTTAATTATAAATATGTTTCAACGATTGATTTAAAATGACAAATCAAGTATGGCGGATGCCAAAATTGAATTCTAGCAATAACTGCATGAAAATTTAAATCCCGCAACTAAACTTGAATGATCCGACTGCCACAGTCTAAATGCCACAGAGAAACTTTCTTGTTCGATTCAATTTTGGTATCCGCCATATTTGATTTGTCATTTTAAGTCAATTGTTGAAACATATTTATAATTAACAATCTTAAAGTAATTATTTATGCAAATGTTATGGATATAAAATAATAATGGTACGTTTATTCATATTTATAATACTTTTATTGTTCATGGCAACCATTTTGGGTTCATTATTATTAATCTTTTAACTGTGATATTAGATATATTATCTGCGACATAAAAAAACATACATACACGCATTTTAGCAAAACTTGGTTTGAAACTGTAAGCGTTTTCTGTGTCTCAGTCGCTATATAATCAGAAACCAACGTCCGCCATTTTGAAACAAAAGTTTAATTGAAAAATCGGCTCCGACAACTTTGTTCGGAATTTAATAAGGTTCAATTTAAAAAAAAATCGTCCAAATCGAACCAAAATTGAAGGCTCTAGACAATTTTGAAACACGATTTTTCGTTTTTTTTTTTTTTTCCCCACTGTGCGGCGGTCCCACTAAATACTAGTTTAAACGAAGTTGTTATTTTCCTTTAAATTCCGTCAAACTATTATTTGAGTGTATGGGGACTTTTTTTGACATAAATTTTGTTTACATTTTTATAACAATGATGTATAAGGAAACCCAAATATGCAAGTGAAAAACTTTAAAATATGCGCATAAATATGCAAATAATTTTCTCAAAATATGCACATACGTGTTGTAAATATGCAGTAAAAAAAAAAAAATCGAAATAGACTTGAAAAATGTAAATTTATTATTTCACATTACATGATACGAGTACTATACAAATGTAGCAATAAAAAAACACATTTTAAATTTTCAACATACAGGGTCTTGTTCATTTAGCTCTTTATTTTTGTACGTTGGTTGGAAACATTGCATTAATGTGTGTTGTGGCCTATCTCCAGGTTTCGTCTTACTTAATTTGGCAATATGGCAAGCAGTTTTCACGTGTTGCTCTATTTGAAATTTTTTATCGCATGATATCTGCATAAAAAAAAAGAAAATTTAATTAAAATCCCAAGGAAAAAATTCGTTAAATAGAAAAGTAGGTGCTTAGGGCAGGCAAAAATTAAAATTCTGCTTTGTACCTTTTTATTAGATTACCTAGAAATACATACGTTTACGTATGTATTTCTATTTCGTGGTTTCGTTAAATAGAAATTTTGTTCGTTAAATGGAACAAAAATAACTTAAATAACATTGAAAATAGCATCAACGGCAAAATCCTGACAAAAATTTCGTTATGTTTAAATATTAAACGAAAATGAAATACCCTGTATATTCAATAGGTATTCAAAAATTATACTTACAGTTTTAACACATGCAGAACAGTAGATTTTTCCCATATCTATTCTTAGTTCTTTGTATGCTTTAATCCACACTGACACTACTGCCTTTGGGCATTTCACTGTGGTAAAATACGACTCACAAGATAAAAAGCACAAATCGACGTAACCACTTTAAAAGCACAAGCAAAAGTGAAATCTAATAAATTAATAATACACATATGCTCTGATGGCCGTCTGGGGTTTACTGACTGGTTTTTACTGACCATAAAATAATAAAATTTATTTGGGGAAAACCACCAGCGCGGCGGCGGCGGCCTAAACACTGACCCTTATTCCGAAAAATGAATGAAAACGCCTGCCAAAGACCTACATTATTATAAATTCCTTCAAATATGCACATATATGCTATTTTTAAAGCATTTATGCAAATATTTAGAAAAATGCATATAATATGCAAAATATGCAATATATGCGCTTTGCATATTTGGGTGTCCTTAATGATGTAACTTCTAAATAAAATATTCCGTAGTTTTTAATACTAATCCTCGTTGGTTAAGTTTCAAATATTAATTTAATCATGTTTTCTCATAGTTCCAATTAATTAGTTAAACACAATAGAAAAATATTATAGAAAGCAGGTGGTGTATGGAAACTTTTGGTCCGACTGTATGTGTTTGACTCTAATTGATTTATTAAAGTAAAATAGGGGCCAGTTAATAGTGTAATTTATTGGAATAACAGGATGCGTAGAAGGATTGTTTTTTGTCTCAGAAGCGGATTCAGAATCGCCCATTTTAATCCAATGCTGAAAAGCCTGTTGAGTTAATATGGCATGTGGCTGGAATATAATTTAATTTATTTGTATATGTAAAAAACCTTGTTTCATTTCTTTCCTTAAACTTCTAGTGAAAAGCATAATATTTAAGGTTATGTTTAATTATTGAAAACAACAGTACAACCTCTAAAAGAAATATAAAAGAAATGCGTAGGTACAATTTACAAAACGTTTGTTTCCCACTAATAAAACTGCAAAAACGCACAACCGCAGAACGAACATAACTTTACGTGGCTGACTGAGTCAATAACTGTCGAGCAACACAGAGCGCGCCGCGGTGGTAGAGAAGATCCGGACAATGTGATACCCCTATCGCGCTATTCGCAGTCACAAAACAATCCTTTTAATAATTCAATGATTAACCCAAAATCGGGACATTCGGCGTCCCGATCAAGGGTGAATCTGGACGTGTCCACAGACCCCTGACAATCGGGACGTCTCGCGCAAATCGGGATACCTGGCAACGCTACCAATTAATAATACAGAGCCAAAATTTGAGGGAGGTGTCCAGTGAGGTTGTTAAAAACTTTTTGATGTCAAGCTTTCAATTTATATAAAATTTTTGCGAGGGCTCAAAAGGAGGTTTTTTCTGGCTACTGTAAAATTTTTAACATGGTTGCCTCAATGTGGGATTGTTACTTAGTCAGAATTGGACAATTTCGTAAAGTGGTGTAAAATTAATTGCTTTCATCTTAATATTGGTAAATATCCGGTAATGTCTTTTATAGGAGAGATAAAAAACTAAATTATTCATATTATTTAAATAACCAAATTTTACTTCGATATATAAGTCAATCGTTTGGGTATATGTTAATACTGGACCTCAAACTGGACTTTTATTTTCGTTCCGATCACATTATTAATAAATCACTAAAAGTGTTGGGTTTTCTTTACAGAGTGGGTAGATATTTTTCTCATACTCAAAAAGTACTATATCAGTCGCTTGTGAAACCTATTTTGGAGTACTCTTCACCTATTTTTTGTCCAACTTATATGTCACATGCATCGTTTCTTGAATCAGGTCAGAATGGATTGTAGAGGTTTGTGTGGCAGGATATCTATTATAACACGTAGGCTGAAAAGTTTTTGGTCTAGGTACTTAAAAAACATTTTTTTTTACAAAATTCGACTTTATTCATCAACATAGTCTCCTTCAAGAGCGATACAATCAGTTCAACATTTCTGTACTTTTCTTGTAGAAGGAATTCTCTGCCTTCAAAATAGGCCTGTTTCGGCGATAAATTCTTTTGCAATTTTTTGAGGTCCGCAAAAAGATAATAGTCGCTGGGGGCCTAATCTGGAGAATATGGTGGGTGAGGAAGCAATTCGAACTTTAATTCATGCAATTTTATCATCGTAACCATTGTCTTGTGACACGATGCACTGTTTTGATGAAAGAGCACTTTTTTTGTTCATTTGGAGCCGTTTCTTTGCGATTTCTGCCTTTAAACGCACCAATGATATAATATTCGCTATTAATAGTTTTCTCTTCTTAGCATAGTCGATGAAAATTATTTCATGCGCATCCCAAAATACAGAGGCCAAAGCCGTCCTAGCCGACTGTTGTGTCTTTGGTCGCTTCGGGCGGTTTTTACCGGCTGCTGTTCACTCAGCTGACTGTCGATTTGATTCCGGTGTGCAGTGGTGGGTCCATATTTCATCCAATGTCACATATCGCATGAAAAAATCCTTTTTATTGCGTTTAAACAGGTCCAAACAGCGCTCAGAATCATCAACACGTTGTTGTTTTTGGTACACTGTGAGCAAACGCGGTACCCATTTCGAACAGACCTTCTCATGCCCAAATGTTCATGCAAAATATGATCAACACGTTCTTTTGATATCTTTAGGGTGTCAGCTATCCCACGCACTTTCATTTTACGGTCATCCAAAACAAATTTGTGGATTTTTTTTTATGTTTTCCGGTGTAACCACCTTATTTGGGCGTCCAGAGTGTTCAGCGTCATTTGTGTCTGTACGACCGCGTTTAAATTCAACATACCAGTAAATGATGAGTGATTTTCCAGGGGCGGAGTCTCCGTAACACTTATCAAGCTATTGCTTGAACGATATTTTTTCCCGTCAAAAAACAGTGTTTAATCAACAAACGAAATTCGATTTTTTTCCGTTGTTTTGAAAATATCAAAAGTAGCGTCACTAAAACCACTGTAACTTGTAAACTAATCGTGAAAATGTCAACAAATTTTGACAAGTATCGTTTGAAGGTTGGTACTTCCTAAAAATCATATGGATTTTTTGAAAAGGGCGACATCTATGTGTCAGATCAAAAACTTTCCATCCTACATGTTAAGTATACCTAAACTCTCAGCAAGAAGATCTAATGCTGATCTGCTCTATTTGTCTAAAATAATTGATTCTCTACTCAATTTTCTCACTCTTTTGGCTCAAATTGACTTTTTTGTTCCTTATAGGTGAATATACTTTCGCTCAGGCTTTCTATTGCTGTAACTATGGTTTACACTCTTTCCTTACGATACTTTATTCTCAGAGTAATACTTGTATTAACTTGCTTAAAACAATCATTATTGAGGAGAGCTTTGAGTGTATAGAAGTGGAATTTTTATATAAGTTCCAAACTATATTTATTCGGTTTTCTCGTCCTCTTATGTTTCATGTTTTGCGTGAGGTAAAACTTTATCTGCATGTTTAGTACCCAGTAATTTATTAATGTAATAATAATAGGTTAATTTATCTTTAATCTAGTTTTAAGGCCTAGAATAAGTAAAACATTAGTGTTTACTTATTCCAGTACAATTTTTTTCTTTCTTTTTGTAATGAGTTATCTGTAAATAAATAAATACGCATGAATAAATAACAAGGTTAAATAGTAAATATAACTTCAGTGGTGCGTTCATAGCTGATTTCTTCCTTAAAGTAACCTGATTTTTGGTCAAAAATATTTTTATAAATGAACAGAATTTTCAAGTTAAAAATACAAAAAATTGTTAATATCTGGAGGCACGGTAGTGCCTCCGCCAAGTCGAGCAGAAAGCACAGCCGTACCATCCTTTTCTCGAAGCCATTCACGGCACTTTCGACCCCCCTGTAACTTCGTGGTGGATAAAGCTAGAAGCCTGAATTTTCAGTGACCAAGAGGACATACTATAGTAGCTATATTCCTAAATTACCTACTATTTATACCTTATAGTTTACGAACTATCGGCAGTCGAAGTTCTTTAATTTTGTCACTGACATACACCGATCATCAAAATTCTAAGGTATTTTTAGCAGACACACAAACTTCAAATTTTGAATTTAGTTCGTGTTTAGCCTATAAAGGAAGGAAAAACTGAAACATCCCGAAATTTCAGTCCCGTTTTCAAAATTGTACAGTCACTTAAGCCAAAAAAGAGGGTCAACCTCGGAATAAGAGATAATAAGCTGTAAACTTGTATAAACCTTTATTTTGGCATTCTAAAAGTTGTCTCAAGAGTCTCATAAAATCTCGTGTCCGCGTCTTAAGATATTCAAGGTCAAAGGTCACAAAAATCGTTTTTTCGCAAAATATCTCGCTTCCTATGGTTTCAATGATATTTGCATCTAATATAAAAATTGTAGAGCATAAAATTCTCTACAAATTTTGTTCTAAATATTTTTTTATACGCTTAACCGTTTTTGAGATAGAGCGCGGAGAGCGCGCAGCGCTCTGCCATACATAGCGTAATGCAAGGTCAACCGTGAGTCCCGGTAAATAATACGTCGTATAAAGTTAATTAATCTAAAAAATCTATAATTATGAATAATTTGTATTATTTATTAATTAATATATTATATTTAATAATATTTTTCATTTATCAAATATATTCGATTAATAATACTTACCTACTTCGTGTAATTAAAAAATTGTTAAGTGAAATACTTTAAGTATATTTTAATTATAAAAAAGTATGAAGATGATGCTTCCATGACAGCAGGGTTAGAGAGATAGTTATTAAAATAGGAGAGAAAAAAACCAATAGAGACAGGGAGTGGGCTTTAAGAAAAATCCATAGCTGACGTACAATAAATATTAGTCGAGAAGAAAAAAAAGAGTACTACCTACAAAAAGAAATGAGATCCCATCAAAAACATAAAATGTAAAAAAATGCCAAGTCCCGCAACGCAGTCCTTCCACCACAAAAAGTTGTGAGATCTCATGTAAAACCAAGTCAGTTATTTTAGTTAGTATCTGTGGAAGCACCTATTCAACAACTTTGTCATAAATTGAAGAATCTACTATTTAAAATACTTTATTCTTAAGTGCACTGTTTAGACTTACTTAGCAATCGAAATCGTAGATTATTCTTATGTGATTATGTTGCCGTGCGATTGCCAAGTCATTATATTTATTATAGAAATAAAGATGTCTAATATTGATACGGTCACTATAAATGTTGATAGGTAACTAAATAGATAACAATTTATGACAAAGTTGTTGAATAGGTGCTTCCATAGATACTAACTAAAATAACTGATTTGGTTTTACCTGCGATCTCACAACTTTTTGTGGTGGAAGGACTGCGTTGCGAGACTTGGCATTTTTTTACATTTTATGTTTTTGATGGGATAATATTTACCGAAAATATATTCCAGTTTCAACCAAATATGCATAATAAATATTTAAAATGATGGTGACTTCATTTTTGTTAGGTTTAACAAGTAATTTCTTATCAGTTAAAAAAAATTACCCAAAAATAAGACCATTGTACCCAAAACCGATTTTTTTTTAATTTATTGCCATAAGTATTCCTCATAGAATGATTGAACGTGGAATTTGGGATGTTTATTATCTCCAATAAAAGAAACTAACCTTATCAAATTTTGGATGGTTGTAGCTTCTACTTGATGGCAATTCATTATAAATATGTAATAAAAGACTGTTTTTAGTCAATTTCCACTGGTTTAAATTGTGAAAAGTGAGTATAAAATGTAGATCTGAAGAAGCTACATCGACAGCGAAACGCGTCATCACAATTTAAACCAGTGGAAATTGACTAAAAACTGTCTTTTATTATATATTAACCTCTCAAACCCATTGACTAATACGATGTTAAAATAAAATACTTGTAGATTCCCTGCTTTATTGACAAGCATTAAAAGCATATCTTGAGTTAGTTGTTCTTGAGCACATATCAACACAAAAAAAATAACTAAATCAATGGCTTTGTTATACCTGAATTACGTACGGTATTACAAATTTACGAAGATAAAATGCAAAATATGAACCTAGGCTGTAAATACATTATTCATAATGAATGAATCGGCTGGACAGTTATAGCGAGGCAGGGAATACTTAAAGTATCGATAGAGTAAAAATAAAATTTGCATTTAAATGTTCAATTTTATTATCATCTAAACATATTTTGGTGTATTAACCAAAATAAAAAATAATTCCAACCCAAAATATTACACAGGCCAACGATGAAAAAATTTTTTTAATAATTTTACCTGATTCCTATGTTTTTTGGTGTGCCGAAAATAATAATATAAAGTCGTATCACCCACCAATTTTTCACATTTTAATATTCAAAATATAAAAAATTTATTTTTTATCATTCGAATGTTATTAGGTTGGCAATAAAATCAGAATTTTATAAGGTTGGCAGTAAAATCAAATTTTATTAGGTTCGTAGTTCCGATAAATGTCACAGCTGTTTGTTTTCTTCTAGTTAATATAACCTCGCATTGCAGTGTTTAACCCATGTGCTTTTATTCACACTCAAAGTATGGCTAATCGTGGTTGTAAAAAACTCTCCCAACACTTTTTGTTATATATGTGGTGTGTTTGTAGTTAAAAAACATCAAAGAAACATTACTGACTTTGTTTGCATGTTTTGGTGTAGAAATCGGTAATCAAGAAAAATGTTGGGCTCCTCACAAAGTATGTTATGTTTGTGTCGAGGATCTTAGGAAATGGTATAAGAAAGAAAAGAACGCTTTTGAGGTTTGCATGGTATGGAGAGAGCAAGAAAATGATTCAAATGATTGTGAGTTTTGCAGCGTTGATGTTTCTGGATATAACTCCAAAAATAAGAAAGTAATTGTCTATCCTAACTTTACTTCAGCTAATCGGCCGATAGGACATGGACCGGGACTTCCTGTCCCTGAGCCACCTCAGTCTATGATGACTTTTTACAGTTCAGTCCCGAATTTAATGAAAGTCGACCGGATGATGATGAGTTTCAATGTTCTCTAGAAAATTTAAAACCACAGTTGTTTACACAAGTTGAGTTAAATGATTTAGTGAGAGATTTGGGGTTGACTACGGAAAAAGCAGAATTGTTTGGTTCTAGACTGAAAGAAAAACATTTATTGGAATCTGGAACATCTATTTACCATTATAGAACAAGAGATCAACAGTTTGCTCAGTTTTTCAAGCAGGAAGAGGATTTGATTTACTACCATGACATTGATAGTCTAATGAACGAATTTGGCATTGGGTACAAGAAGGAAGATTGGAGGCTTTTTATAGACTCATCAAAAACTAGTTTAAAAGGTGTTCTGTTACACAACGGAAATACTTATACTTCATTGTCTGTTGCTCATTCAGTCCATATGAAGGAAACTTTATTTTATAGAAAATTAACTATCTAGCTCACGACTGGATGCTATGTAGAGATTTAAAAGTTGTCTCCATGATCCTTGGCCAACAAAAGAGATTTGTAAAGTTTCCATGTTTTGTATGTGAGTGAGACAGCAGAGCAAGGGTTCAACATTGGTACAAAAAACCATGGCCCGTAAAAAAAAACTTTAACACTTGGCGAGAAGAACATTTTGCATAAAACTTTAGTAGACCCAAAAAAGATTCTTCTACCACCACTACACATCAAGTTAGGCTTAATGAAACAATTTGTGAAAGCCTTGCCTAAAGATGGTGAATGTTTTAAATATTTGTGTAAAAGATTTTCTTATTTATCAGAAGTCAAGCTGGAAGAAGGGGTTTTCGTCGGGCCTGATATTCG
Source organism: Pachyrhynchus sulphureomaculatus (assembly GCA_019049505.1). NCBI lineage: Eukaryota > Metazoa > Arthropoda > Insecta > Coleoptera > Curculionidae > Pachyrhynchus > Pachyrhynchus sulphureomaculatus. The sequence goes on along the minus strand of CM032447.1, from coordinate 222,602,390 downwards.
TAAAATGATGTTCGATTCCAACTTTGAAGCAAGGATGATTACAAAGGAAAACGAGGCTTGGATATCATTTAAAGAAGTTATGGCTAAGCTTTTGGACATTGTGAAAGGTCCTAGTCTATGAACTTATCGTAGCTAATAGGATAGGCAAGTTCAAAAAATCTGGGTTGTCTGATGAGCCTTAAAGTCCACTTCTTACACAACCATGTTGACTTTTTTCCTAAAAAACTTAGGCGATGTGAGTGAAGAGCAGGGGGAACGGTTCCATCAGGATATAAAGGAGATGGAGAGACGGTACTAGGGTCGGTGGAATATCAACATGATAGGTGATTACTGTTGGTCACTTCATAGAGAACCAAAATGCATCACATCGGAGAAAAAGCTATACAAGAAACTTCACAGAAAAAAGGGAAAGGAAATACAAAAAAATAAGTACCTAAAATAATCGCATTGAAGTGAAATATGTTATCGTGAGTAAAAATTGTAGCCTAATCAAATAAAAGTAGGGTTTAAGTTCTTATTTTTTATGTATCAAATCATCATCAAATAATCGATGTCATATTGTGAGAAAACTGTGGGTGATTCAAAAAACTGATACTCCCTAAGGAATTACTGGTTTTGAATGCTATTTTATTGTTCTTCAAAACCAGTAATTCCTTAAGGAGTATAATTTTGAATAACAAAAACCAAATCTAAGAAATCCTTAAAATCAGGAGTTTATCTATTAAATTGTGGATCTTGTACTAAAACCTACGTTTGGACAAACTGGTAGATCTTTTGAAACTCGCATTAAAGAACATAAACATAGTTATTTAAAAAATAAGAACAATTCACATTACGCAACCCATATAATAAACGAACCCCATAATTTTGATGATACGTTAAAAATCCTATATGTAGAAAATAAATCTAAAAAATTAAATTTGCTCGAACGTCTTGAAATTAACAAACGGAAAACTTCAATCAATTATTAAACGAACAGCTAGACTTAAACCATTCACCCTTACTTAATCTTTATTAGTTCTCGGAAATAGTACCACAGTTTTGCATTCTTAAAATAATTCTGTCTGTAAATAATATAATAAAATGAATAGCATAATCTGAGATAATTAAGGATAGTTTTAAGCACTATATAACCAGGATTACTACCAAATATTTTTCTTTCTTATTTACCTCTGAAGAAGCCATTGTATGTTGAAACAATTTTCAAGTGACTTTAAATATATTGCAAATTAAAACATAGTGTTGTTTTTTATATAATATTTATTATGAATTTCCAACAAGTATCGGCTAACACAATCAAAGATGTTAAGGAATTACTGCTACTATTCGATAATGTATACAACTATTTAATAATAAGCTAAAATTATCCTGATTATTTGAATCAATTATATTTTCTTTATTTAACTTCTACGTTTGTTAAATATGTTTCAAAAATTATTATACTGAATTTACTTAACTCTACAGTTATATCACATCTAAACCGATTGGATGAAAAAAAAAAAAAAAAAATAACTATTTTACAGGTCTGTCTCGAAATATTATCTAAATCTAATTATATTTGTAAAAGATTTGCATCTGTATACCCTAAAAAGTTTTTACACTTTAAAATTTTAACCAAAAAATTACAGAAATAAAATCACAAGTAATGACGTCATGAATCCGAATAAGGAACAGTACCGTGACTGGGATCTTACCTGTGGGCGGAGCCTATTATGTTTATTATTAAGATGGCCGAAATATTGGTGTAAAATTAAAGTTGTAACGTGTAGAGACGGAGATTTTCAACGGTGTATGGATTTTTGCCAATGGTTTCTGGAGAAACTGTAGCCATATTCCGAATTTTTCATTACATTGCATTTGGACAGACGAAGCTTATGTAAGCAATGCAGGTGTGTTTAACCGTTACAATTCTTATACGTGGGCACAATAAAATCCTCATTTATTTGTGGAGCAAAGAAATCAAGGCAGATTTGGATTTAATGTGTGGGCAGGAATTTTTAGAGGCAAGGTTATAGGTCCATTTATTTACGAAGGAACACTCACCTCTCAGAGATATTTAGAAATTTCAAGGCAGCAAATAGAACCTATTGTTGATGAACTGCCGTTAATGGACCTTAGAAATATATTTTTTCAAAACGACGGGGCACCCCCTCATAACGCTGCAGTTATCAGTAATTTTTTATCGGCCAATTTTGACAATAACTGGATAGCCAACCAAGGTCCAAACCGTTGGCCTGCAAGGTCATCGAATTTAACACTCATGGACTTCTATATGTGGGGAAAGATTAAAAGACCTAATTTTTAAATTGCCGACAAACACCAGGCAAAAGTTAGAGGTCGCAGTGATACAAAGTTTTGCAGCTCTCACTCCTCTTGAACTAATCAACTCGGTAAGAAGTACCCAGAAAAGGTGCCGCCTATGTGTAAATTAAACTGGCCAACATTTCGAACATCTCTTATAGAAAATTGTTTTGTTTTAGTTGGCTCTGCTCGAAATAAATTGTTTTATTGTTGTTTTGTTTTATTTTCTACGTAGTATATATATATATATATATATATATATATATATATATATATATATATATTATTTAGTAAATTTCATTGTAGTTATGACTCCTAGAGTTACTTCGGGAATTTTTTTTACGATTTGACTGCTGTCGGTAAACAATTGACATTACCGCTCCGTCCAAAGCCTACTTCACAAAATGAGCATTAAAAACTCGCGTAAAAACTGAAAAAACCCTTATATTTTGAAGTAGATTTAAGCAAAATATAAAATGTGCTATATTTTTAGAAGGGTAATTTAAAGCTCTATTCGGATAAGGAAAAATATACAGGGTATCCCATTTAAAAATCATATTTTTGCGTTAATAACTATTAAAATATTAGTTGTAAAAAAAATGTAACTTACACTGTTGAAATCCATGTGAAAAAGTGCTTTGAGAATGTTTTTACAGATATCAAAAATTTTCAATAGGAAAAGAATTACAAACCTTTTTCCAAAATGCAAATTTTTTAAAAACACCCTGTATATCTGAAACGGTACTAGATATCGATATGCGGTTTTCACCATTATGTTTATCATAAAAATTGAGCCAGACACCGACATCACTTTTCGTGATCGTCTCCTTTAGATAAAGGGGTTTACCTTTAAAAAGTGTCCCCAGTTTGGACCACCCTGTACACTCGTTATAAAATATGTTTATCTACCATAAAGTACTTTCGTTATACTGCGGTTGTTCTATTTTAGAAAGCTAAGACTAAAATAAAATAACTGCTCCCACAAGTTACAACTTTCATTAAACTCGTCGGGTCGTCTTTAATACCGAATAACGGCTTCCCTTTATAACGTAGTTCATTAAATTGTGGCTCCTATAACATTTTGACACGGGCTGATATGAACGTTGATGGCATGGCGTCAGTTGCAGTGGTTCAAACACGTTAAAGAACTTTGCAGGGATGAACGAACACGTCGTGAGCAGACGATGACGTGTATGTCGACTTTATAAGGAGGGAAATTTACCGTAAATAAATCAGTAAAACGATATTTGTCTGAAAAAGTAGAAATTAGTTGAAGTGATTTGTTTGATTAACCCCGAAATAGTTTGAAATAGATATTTGATTAGGTTTATTTTTTAACCGATTTCAGAAAAAAGAGGCAATACGTATATATGTAATATTGTTCAAAATTTATAAAATTTATTTATTTATTTAATTTAGGTTATTTGTGTTTCCCATCCTACATACCAAAATTTTTACATACACATACATATATACACAGGGTGTCCCGGTATTCCGTGTGGATTTCTGGGATGAAAATATGACTATTTAAACCCAACTTACCATAGTCCAAAAAAATTGGTAATTTTTGAGATACAGGGTGTCAAATTTATACTATTGTTTTAGTTTTTCTTAAGTAGCTTTCTTAATAATTGTACTATCTGTACGATGAGAAATCGAAATCAGTGCACAGTTTTGTTGTAAATTGTAGGGGGCGCCACTTATTGCACGGTATATACTTTTAAGTTGTCATAACTTTTTTATGCCACTCTGTATGATATTTTTAATTAAATATTCTTATTTTCTGCCTTCAGCTGTCTCAAAAAATGCTCTCTTGATAAATGTTGCTTCAAGCAACAGTTTCTGAGATAGTGAGATGTTTTTATTCATTGAATTTATCAGTTTGTGGGTAATCTTTTATGCCCTTAGCCAGTTAGGTTTTACATTCTTACTGTTGTTGGCCCGCCACTCACACGGCCAGATAATTCTATTGCAACGACACCTGTTGAAAAGGCGAACTTGTTGGCTGAACTCTTTGCTTCACATTCTACTGTCGATTTCCAAGGAAAAACATTACCATAGTGCAGTCAAGGATGCCCGATATTGTCTTCAGACAACGTATTATTAAACGTATTTTAATGAAGATAGACACCAAAAAAGCTTCAGGCGCTGACGGAAAACTGTGCGAGGGAACTAACACCAGTTTTCTGTAAATTTTTCAACCTATCCTACAGAAGGGAATATTTTCTTCCTGCTGGAAATGTGCGAATACCTAAAAAGGGCAAGAAGACTTTGCCAAATAACTACAGCACTGCTTTTAATAATATCGAAAGTCATGAAAAAAGCTATCCCAGACGGTGCAGGGTAGTGTATCTAGAGTCATTTTAACGAATTAAAAGCCTTCTCATAATTTATGATGGCTATGTAGAGCTTGAAGTTGGTATATTTCTTATTGTCCTGTAAGTGATCGCATTTGCGGATCTAAAATCAGTCCTAGTATACTAGTATTAATTCTGGGCATAGGTCATTATGATATTTGCGACCTTTTAAAAAAAAAAAAAGTGATTCAAATGGCCAACAGTTCGACATAACTGGCATAAGTCGGATTCTATAACATTAATTTTAAATAATTTAATATGCAAATCGTGCGGCCGACGGATAAATGCAAAGAATTTATGCAAAATGTCTGTTTTTCCTGCTAATTAGCTCAATTTATTTTTTGTCTCGTTGTTCTAGAGATAAATTGCAGTGAAAGCAGAAAATGGCAGAGTTTGATTTCTCGTTGACTCTGATTTTGCGTTTGAATTGTTAGTTTCAATGAGATTTTATAGGGAATAGATTTTAGTTTAAAATTATAAAGTTTTATATTAAATTTTAATATATCTTCAATTTCTCGTTTTATATTGGCATAATATAATATCTATACTAAAATATTTTTCATCACTTTTTTTTTAAAAATTAAACACTTTTTCTTTTTTTTTTAGCTAGGCTAAGGATTAGCCAACAGATTGGTTTATGCATTAGACTATTAATTTTATCTGATACACTTTAATATGTTTTTCAGCAGAGTAATGGCTTCATAAGTGTTACGGGGACTCTGCCTCTGGAAAATCACTCATCATTTACTGGTATGCTGAATTTAAACGAGGTCGTACAGACCAAATGATGCTGATCGCTCTGGACCACCCAAAGGAGGTGGTTACACCGGAAAACATAAAAAAAAAAAACCCACAAAATTGTTTTAGATGATCGTAAAGTGAAATTGCGTGAGATAGCTGACACCCTAAGGATATCAAAAGAACGTGTTGGTCATATTTTGCATGAACGATTGGGCATAAGAAAGCTCTGTTCGAAATGGGTAACGTGTTGATGATTCTAAGCCTGTTTGGGCCTGTTTAAGCGCAATAAAAGGACTTATTCATGTGATATGTGATAGGAATGAACATGGCTCCACCACTACAGACTGGAATTAAATTGACAGTCAGCTGAGTGGACAGCAGCCGGTGAATCAGATTTTATAGGGAATAGATTTTGGTTTAAAATTATAAAGTTTTATATTAAATTTTAATATATCTTCAATTTCTCGTTTTATATTGGCATAATATAATATCTATACTAAAATATTTTTCATCACTTTTTTTTAAAAATTAAACACTTTTTCTTTTTTTTTTTAGCTAGGCTAAGGATTAGCCAACAGATTGGTTTATGCATTAGACTATTAATTTTATCTGATACACTTTAATATGTTTTTAAGCAGAGTAATGGCTTCATAAGTGTTACGGGGACTCTGCCTCTGGAAAATCACTCATCATTTACTGGTATGCTGAATTTAAACGAGGTCGTACAGACACAAATGATGCTGATCGCTCTGGACACCCAAAGGGAGGTGGTTACACGGAAAACATAAAAAAAAACCACAAAATTGTTTTAGATGATCGTAAAGTGAAATTGCGTGAGATAGGTGACACCTAAGGATATCAAAAGAACGTGTTGGTCATATTTTGCATGAACGATTGGGCATAAGAAAGCTCTGTTCGAAATGGGTAACGTGTTGATGATTTTTAAGCCCTGTTTGGGCCTGTTTAAGCGCAATAAAAGGACTTATTCATGTGATATGTGATAGGAATGAAACATGGATCCACCACTACAGACTGGAATTAAATTGACAGTCAGCTGAGTGGACAGCAGCCGGTGAATCAGATTTTATAGGGAATAGATTTTGGTTTAAAATTATGAAGTTTTATATTAAATTTTAATATATCTTTAATTTCTCGTTTTATATTGACATAATATAATATCTATACTAAAACATTTTTCACCACTTTTTTTAAAAAAATTAAACCCTTTCTCTTTTTTTTTGTAAGGTTTTATTTTCAGTTTAACTTTTCCTTGAAGCAGTACCTCTAAGGGTTAGCCAACACATTGGTTTATGCATTAGATTAGACAGGCCAACGATGAAAAAACTTTTTTAATAATTTGACCTGATTCCTATGTTTTTTGGTGTGTTGAGTCCGTAAATAATAATAAAAAAGTCGTATCACCCACCAATTTTTCACATTCTAATTATTCAAAATGTGAAAAATTGCCTTATAAGGTTAGCAGTAAAATCAAATGTTATTAGGTTGGCTCCCAACACTTTTTGTTATATAGGTGGTGACTTTGTAGTTAAAAAACATCAAAGAAACATTACTGACTTTATAAAAAAAAAGTATACTTTGCATATGTTGGTGTAGAAATCGGTAATCAAGAAAAATGTTGGGCTCCTCACAAAGTGTGTTATGTTTGTGTCGAGGATCTTAGGAATGGTATAAGAAAGAAAAAACAGCTTTTAGATTTGCAGCACCTATGGTATGGAGAGAGCAAGAAAATCATTCGAATAAAGTGTTATTTTTGCAACGTTGATGTTTCTGGATATAACTCCAAAAAATAATAAAGTAATTGTCTATCCTAACTTTACTTCAAGGGACTTCCTGTCCCTGAGCCACCTCAGTCTATTGATGACGGTTTAGAGTCCAGTCCCGATTTTAATGAATGTCGACCAGATGATGATAACGTTTCAAGGTACAAAATTTAAAAACCGCAGTTGTTTACACAAGTTGAGTTAAATGATTTAGTGAGAGATTTGGGTTTGACTAAGCAAAAACCAAAATTGCTTGGTTCTAGGCTGAAAGAAAAACGTTTATTGGAATCGGGAACATCTATTAATTTTTTAAAATTTTTTATTTAATTTAAATTTACCAATTTTGAAATTTAAAATCGATGTCATATTGTGAGAGAAGCTGTGGGTGATACAAAAAAAACTGATCCAGATACGGTTTCATCAACCAAAATACGTAACAATGGTTTAAAAGAGTTTTTTGTACAAATATTTTTTTTGTTGGCATGTGTTATTAATTTTATCTATACAATCTTTACCCTTAAATCTGTTTTCTAAGTATATGTCTATTTTTTCATTTTTAAAATTATCGCTATTTTTAAAACTTGATATACATGGAGCGGAAGCTTTCGCCAGCCCATGGTTAGATGAGAAAATCGTATATATACTATATATATATATATTATATAATTTATATTTATATATCATTATCTATACATATATATATATAATATACTTTATACGATTCCTCATTTACCCCCCCCACCACAACCTTGAGAGGCCTATGCTCTTCATCTGTATTATAGTTTCAAAAACGTATATGAATAATTAAAAAAATATATAGTCTATATATATTTAAAAACATATTAAGGTGCTCTAGAACAAAATTAATAACCCCTAATTGCATAAACGATTCTGCTCTGAATAACCTTATAGTCACTGCTTTGAGGAAAGTGTTGACACTGGGCGTTTTTTCTACATAAAGCAAAAATATAAAGTATGACGAAAAAGAGAAAAACGCTCATTTAAACATAGCTATTTCAAACTACAAAATCAAAGTCAACCAGAAAACTCAAAACTCTGCCATTTCTGCTTTCACTGCAATTTGTCTGTAGAAAAAACGAGACGGAAAATAAATTGAGCCATTTAGCAGGAATAAACAGGCCGTTTTACATAAATGGGGTCCTGCATTTCATCCGTCGGTCGCGCGGTTTGCAATAACTTAATAATGAGCAGAAACGGAGATTGCCTTCCAAGTTTTTCGAATTTTTCTGCTGGATCTTTATTCTTTTCTTGTTTTTATTTGCGTACAGGGTGAGTCAACGATAGAGTAAAGTTCATTATCTCGTTTGTTTCGGGAAGGAATGACGAAAAAATGTTAAATACAATAGTTTTAGGGAATGTTAAGGTTCGCACAGTTTTAAAAATTATTTTTGAGTATAGCTGGCGTGATATGACATATGTTTTTTTTAAATGGAACATCCTGTTTTCTTATTTATTTTTTAAATTCAGACCGTAAAATTTTTTAACTTATTTATTAAAATAATGTTATATACTTATTACCTAAACCTAACATAGTAGTTTTTTTTCTAAAATTTCAATTTTAAAAAAAAATTACTAGTTTTCTCAGTTTTGTAAAAAAATTTGCCAGTAGCCCCATTGTTTCTGAAGGTAGAATACTCATATAATTGGCACGAGCGTTCTATAGAGATGAAAAAAAAGGTGTTCAAAATAAATTATTGCATTTCGACTATTTTAAATTGAAAAATCTCAAATTTTTTTTTAAAAAACGGCACACCCTCCAATTTTTATTAAGTATGCCATATACCTATTTCTAATAGTTTTATTTTGAATTTTTCAATTTTATACCCTTGTTTTTATACACTTACGCTATAACATCATAGTTACCAAGGCAAAACAAAAATGTAGGCATTGTTTTAAATTTGACATGTCTATTAAGCAAGTAAAAATAGTTTAATTTGTTTTAGTAAGTGACGTACCCCCGAAGGTAATAGTTATGGATTTTTCCTAAAAATGAATTAATTGATCGGGCGAGGAGGGAAAAAAATTGTCCTTTTAGGCAGTAAGGTTTTAAGGAGCGCGAGTACCCCATAAACTAGACGACTATACCATCTAGAAAATCTTTTCAGTGCCTAATGGAACGGTTTGATGGTAGTTGGTAGCGTTGAGTATACAAAACGGAAAGTAGTAAACCAGAATGCTATTCAATGCAGGAAAAATAAATGGAGATTTACTTCATGTTGAAAGTCAGCAGCCGTCAACTAGCTGACTTCTCTGATACATCAGCCCTTTCATATGGAAACTGTAGTTCCAAGAACTTCAAGATCGTGATTTTGAACGAACGAGTAAATTTTTGTACCACCGTGTGAATGGAGCAATAGAGGCCAATCCAAATTTTTTATCCAAAATAAGTTTTCTGCTGAAGCTACTTTTCGTAGTAATGCAGCAGTTAACAGCCATAACATGAATTATTATTCACCAGTTAATCCATTTTTAGGTCCGGGAAGTTCAAAACCAAAACCATTGATCGCTTAATGTAATGGTGTGGAATATTAAATTTTCGAATTATTGGTCCAACAGATGTGATTCAACACTAGACGGAGCTCCTGCTCATTACCACCGGGAAGTTTGGGAATTTTTAAACGATCGTTACCCACAAAAATGGATCGATAGGGATGGATCTATTCAGTGGCCCCCTCGATCATGTGACTTAACACCTTTAGACTTCTTTTTGTGGGGCTACATTAAAGATCGTGTTTATGTGAATCCCCCCTACAACACCAGTAGATATGGAAAATAGGATACGGGATGCGTGTGCAGGACAATAACGCCCTTTATGCTAAGGAAAAGTGAAGGAAAATATAGTAAAACGACTAAACATGTGTATTCAAGTAGACGGGCATATTTTTGAATATTTATTACGTCATAATAATTAATCATTAGATAAGTTAAACTATATTAAAATTATTATTAACTATTTTTTTATGTTTTCACAATAGCCTAAGTGCATTAAAAACTAGGTAAAAATTGAAAAAATCAAAATAAATTAGAAATAGTTACATGACGTACTTAATAAAAGTTGGAGGGTTTTGTAAAATCTACCAGAAAAAATAATAATATACAGGGTGTGCCATTTAAAAAATTTGAGATTTTTCAATTTAAAATAGTCGAAAAGCATAAATTTATTTTGAACACCCTGCAGCATCTAACTCAAATTTCTATACATGTATCTTTTTTTTCATTTCTATAGAACGCTCGTACCAATTATGAGTATTCCACCTTTAGAAACAATGGCGCTACTGGCAATTTTTTACAAAACTGAAAAACTAGTATTTTTTTTTTTTTAAATTAAAATATTAGAAAAACTACTAGGTTTAGGTATATAACATTATTCAATAAAAAAGTTATAAAATTTTACGCAGAATTTATGAATAAATTAGAAAATAGAAAGTTCCATTTAAAAAAAAAAACAATGTTATATCGGCCACACTTTTTTTGAAGTACCGTGTATATTCAAAAATAATTTTAAACTGTGCACCTTAACATTCCGTAAAACTATTGTATTTAACATTTTTTCGTCATTTTCGAAACAAAATGAATAATGAACTTTTACTTTATCGTTGACTCACCCTGTACAGGACATGGTCTATTTTAAATATATATTAATCTTCTTAGCTATTTAGTATGTAAAAATGCTTATTTTACATACTAAATAGCTAAGAAGATGATAATATTTTAATGTTGATTTAAAATTATTCCATATACTTTACATATATACATACCGCGTGAAACGTCCAATGAAATTAATGGAATTAGTTCTCACGTCCCTAAGGTATTTCTTACGAGTAGTAACTGTTAAAAGTAGTTTTGCTTGAAATTTTCAGAAATAATAGATTTTAGCATCATTCATTCACTGCTTCAATGTAAAGATGGTTTACCACGCCATATTGCCACAATTAATTGTAAAAGTTTCAGATATTTAACACGTACAAGATAGGAATCCATACGTTTTCTTCGATCAAAAGCATGCGTTTTTACAATTTTTGTTGTTTGTATGTGGATTAAAAATTAGTCAGTCACAAAAAAAATATATACATAACAAAATTACTTTGCTTTCGTTTGGTAAAATATGAAGGCAGTTTATCTCCTAGTTGTTGCAAAAAATATTAGGTAAATATTACTTTTTCATGTATTTTATGAAGTGAATTTTCTCGCTGTGGCAACGTAACGCGAAGAAGATTGCGCGAGCAGCGTGGGCGTTCTTTCAAATTTTGAATTACATATATGCATTGCTAATATACATAATTTTTATTGCATATCATGTAAAAGTACCAAGGTTATTATAAATAGCACTTGATTGGGGTGCCGCGGGAAGTAAGCAAGAAGCTACGTTGCCCCTATTTATTATACCCTGAAAACAAATTATTTCGCGTCTTTTCTCTAACATAGTGCTCGCTCTGCCTTCTTGTAAAAAATATCTCTGTCTGTATAATATATTTTTCGCACTCGTTCTCATTTGTCTTTCGTTTGAGTTGTAATCGCAAGAACAAGAATCTTGACGTCTAGTAATGCTGTCTTTTATTTCTGGACACAACATACACCAAGCTCCTTAAATCGCCACATGAACGACGCGTGTGCGGAAGTAGGGATTCACGTTGGTATTGAATCGTTACAGGATGTACTTGACGAAAAACAAAGTCCTTGGTATTTTTCTTCAAAATAATGAGCTTCTCCATATAAGAGAATTCTTTTAGAGGATGGGGCCAAGGCCATATGAATATGATGTATTGCTTTGGAGGAAAGCAAGCGAGCTATATCCATCGAACACTTTCTGTGAAAACCTAACACGTAGGCTGAAAAGTTTTTGGTCTGGCAAATAGATGTCGCCCTTTTCAAAAAATGTCAAAGTTTTATGACATTTCGATGATTAGTGGTTTTAGTGACGCTCCTTTTTTAAACACTGTTTTTTAATGGGAAAAAATACAGTTCAAGTAAAGCAATGGCTTGATAAGTGTTACGGGGACTCATCATTTACTGATGTGCTGAATTGAAATGCGTCGTACGGACACAAATGATGCTGAACGCTCTGGACGCCCAAATGAGCTGGTTACACCGGAAAATATCAAAAAAAATCCACAAAATTGTTTTGAATGGCCGTAAAGTGAAATTGTATGAGATGCTGACACCCCAAAGATATCAAAAGAACGTGTTTGGTCATATTTTGCATGAACATTGGTCACGAGAAAGCTCTGTTCGAAATGGGTACCGCGATTTGCTTACCGAGACCAAAAACAATAACGTGTTGTTTCTGAGAGCGCTGTTTGGACCTGTTTAAAACGCAATGAAAAAGATTTTTTTCATGCGATATGTGATAATGGATGAAACATGGATTCACCACTTGACAGATCGAAATCAAATCGGCAGTCAGCTGAGTGGACAGCAGCCGGTGAAAGCCGCCCGAAGTGACCAAACATACAATAGTCGGCTGGGAAGGTTTTGGCCTCTGTATTTTGAATGCGCATGGAATAATTTTCATCGACTATACTGAGAAGGGAAAAAGTCATCATTAGCGAATATTAAATAAAGTTATTGGTGCGTTTGAAGGCAGAAATCGCAAAGAAACGTCCCAAATCAACAAGAAAAAAATGGCTCTTTCGTCAAGACAATGACCCTGACACACAGTCAATGGTTACGATGGCAAAATTGCATAAACTGAAGTTCGAATGGCTTCCTCATCCATCGTATTTTCCAGATTTGGCAGCCCGCGACTATTATCTATTCGCAGACCTGAAAAAATGCTGTCGGGAAAGAGATTTAGCCCCAATGAAAAAGTTATTTACGAAACTGAGGCCTATTTTGAAGGCAAATACAAATCCTTCTACAAAAAAAGCGTTGGACTGATTGTATCGTTCTTGAAGGAGACTATGTTGATGAATAAAGTCGAATTTTGCAAAAAAACTGTGTTTTAAGTAGCTAGACCAAAAACTTCTCAGCCTACGTGTTATTTACAGGCCAATTTTTCCTAGGATGTTTTCGAGGATCAAGATTTTCTGAAGTAAAAGTCCGATTCCCAATTAAGCGAACAGCCCTCTTCTGGATACACCTAGCAATTGTGGAGTACATTTGGCAGCAGAGACCCATATATGGGAGCAGAAATCCATCAGTGATTTAATTTCAGCTTTGCATACAGTTAAAAGGTGTTTTGGAGTACAGAACTGTCCAGTTGAGAAGCTTTCCTTGGTATGCAATCGGTTGAGTGAAGATAATAGAATCATATGTGTCAACTTAATAATGTCGAGTTCTGTAAACGTAAACTTTTTACGAAAAACTGCAGTGTATCTGGTTACTGTCGCTTTAACACAATTTTTTTTCAGCACTTTGGTAAGTTATCTAACTTCCTGCTGTCTGTCAATATTTGTACGAGCGCCTGGAATTCAAGCATTCTGGGCTTATAAACAGATAAGCGTGCCGTCATTTGCAAAACTATAGATTAAATTTTGGGGGCTTTTTCAGTAGATCGTACTATGAAGGAAAAACGAAGGAGACGGACTATTTACAATAACCGGTCAAGTGCAAGTTGAACCTGCACATTTAGTGTTCCGTAGGTTGACTGCTTTTAAAAAAAAAAAAAAATGTTACGGTGGTAATAAAATGATCAGTGACTTCACAAAACACACCCCAAATGAGTTTTCAACAAAGTTTGTTTCCAATCTTTACTGAAAACTGATGACCTTGAAATTTTTGTTTTTTTATATACCAGATAAATTATTAAAGGTAATGCACTTGTAATAATTTTCGTTCAATCAGACATCCCGTGGAGAATGATTTCTAGAAATTTTCAAAATTTTTTGATCACTACTTTTCGAGATAAGGTGGGGGGACAGCAATTTTTCGCGTTTTTTTTTTTTAAAATAATACAAAGAAACGTGTGCGCATGTAAGACATTATATATATTTTTGAACTCGTGTTTTTATAAGCTTTCATTTGGCACCCCACTCGATGACCTAGAAAAAAAAAATTTTCACTTACGATTTCACCCCCCAAAATTTAACTTTCAAAACTACACGGCTCAAATTTCACTTTCTATGTCAAATAGTTTCGGAGAAAATCGGGTGTGACAGACAGACAGACGGACAGACAGACAGACACCGAAGTAATCTTATAAGTGTTCCGTACGGAACACTAAAAATTAGACTATTTTGTCGGTTTTGTACGGTTGAATGTTATAAACAGTATTTTATGTGTATAAACAATTTTTTTATAATAATAATCTCAATAGAGACTTCTTCAGAATATTTCCTGGTAAATCTTCTTTACAGCGTGTATTCGAGATACCCAATTTTCTTAGAAAATGTATATAGATTGCAACAAAGAAATGCAAAATATCAGATAGAGAGCTCAGAATGAAAGCTAGAGCGTATAGAAAACCACTATGGCTTCTATTTCGGGACAGATTTTTTATTATAGAATTCGCTTCAGGTGTAATAACAAAAATTAACGAGAATATCGTTTTCAATAATACTTAAACGCCGAATTTTTTTCAATTATAATTGAATATAGAGATAACCTTCCTTAATAATTACTAATCAAGACACACCCTGTATATTATTATTTTTTCCTCTGATAGATTTTACAAAAACTCTCCAACTTTTATTAAATATGTCATATACCTATTTCTAATAGTTTATTTCCGATTTATTTTAAATTTTTCAATTTTTGCCCTTGTTTTTTATTACACTTACAAGTAAAAATAGTTTAATTTGTTGTAATAAGTGACGTATAAAGGTAATAGTTATGGATATTTCCTAAAAAACTGAATTAATTGATATGGTTTATATACTGGGCGAGACGGAAAAAAATTGTCTTTTGGCAGTAAGGTTTTACGGAGCAAAGTACCCTACCATCTAGAAAATTTTTTCAGTGGCCTAATGGAAACGATTTGATGGTAGTGGTAGCGTTGAGTATACAAAAGGGAAAGTAGTAAACCAGAATGCTACCATTGAGGAAAAAAAATGGAGATTTTACTTCATGTTGAAGTCACCAGCCGTCAACTAGCTGACTTATCTGACACATCATCCCTTTCATATAGAACTACAAGACCGTGATTTTGAACGACGAGTCAACTTTGTACACTTTGGTAAGTTATCTTACTTCCTGCTGTTTGTCAATAATTTGTATGAGCGCCTGGAATTCAAGCATTCAGGGCTTATAAATACATAAGCGTGCCGTCATCAACAAAACTATAGATTAAATTTTGGGGTTTTTTCAGCAGATCGTACTATGAAGGAAAAAAGAAAGAGACGGACTATTTGCAATAATTTGAATTATGATTAGACTATTTTGTCAGTTTTGTAACGGTTGAATGTTATAAACAGTATTTTATGACGTTATTGTGTATAAACCATTTTTTATAATAATAATCTCAATACGGATTTCTTCAGAATATTTCTTTGTAAATCTTCTTTATGTGTATTCGAGATACCCAATTTTTCTTAGAAAATGTATATAGATTGCAACAAAGAAATGCAAAATATCAGATAGGGAGCTCAGTATAAAAGCTAGAGCGTATAGAAAACAATATGGCTTCTATTTTGGGACAGAAATTCGCTTTAGATGGTAATAACAAAAAACTAACAGAATATCGTTTTCAATAATACATTAAACGCCGAATTTTTTTTCAATTATGATTGAATATAGAGATAACCTTCCTTAATAATTATTAATCAAGACAGTAAATTTTTAATGTATTTGAATATGGGCTTGACATTATATCAGTAGTAATTTTTCTTTCTTTTTCATTATTTTGCTATTAATATTATTCATCGTTTTGGTAAAAATGTATAAAGTATACACGGGTATGAAAAAAGCGATTCATCTTGGTCATCAATCGCTGTAAATTGTACTCGATGACGAGCACTCTTGGGCAAATCATTACAAAGGGATGAGGTTCCCCGTATAAAAGGCTACTTGAAAAGGGCTGTTCGAGAAGTGACAAGCTGAACTTCATAAGAATGTGAAGTTGTTAGTACGACGTGTATTCCTAGCATGCATCGCTCTAAGAGGAATTAAGCGAGCTACGTAGATCGACAACTTTCGTTCAATTTGCTTGACTTAAG
>CM032447.1:222431097-222581097 GCA_019049505.1 Pachyrhynchus sulphureomaculatus | reverse complement strand
GTTTTACTTGAGTAAAGGTTATACAGTTACCGTTCTATAATTATACCGAGGCAAATCTATTTTAGTAAAAAGATAATTTCGTGGTTATTTAGTCCGTAGAATTTCGTTGAAGAGAACTACACAATTTTACTTTATTATTTACATATTGAATCAATCAGATGAAGAGAGGCGCCTAGGCAGCGCAAGATTTGGCACTACAAAGCTGCTAAATGGGAAGATCTCATGGAATACTTTCGAACCTTTTCCTTGGATGGACATTTGTTTTCGATCCGATAACCCATCTGACTGCGCCAGGGAGGTCTCCGATGTTAATTTGGCTGGTATGGAAGCTTACATCTTCTTTTCGAAGAAATGCTCCTCCAACGGCAAGCCTTGGTTCGACCGAAAAAAGCAAAGAAGCTGTTGCTTCTAAACATATTGCCTACCGACACTGGCGTGAAAATCCTAACACCGTAAATCGTAACATCTTTGTTCATGCCCGGAAACAGATGCAAGGGAATTATCGACGAAACCAAGGAAGCACACAATCAACGAATTAGAAACAAACTTCTCGCTTGACCCAACAATTCCAGGTCCTTTTGGGCAGTAGCTAAGGCAGTTATCAAAACATTTTACCAAATCCACCATCCCACCACTCACACGGCCAGATAATTCCATTGCAACCACACCTGTTGAGCGAGAGCGAACTTGTTGGCTGAACTCCCCCCCCGCTTTGCTTCACATTCTACTGTCGATTTCCGAAGGAAAAAACAAACACACCTACTATTCCTATATTGCAGTCAAGGATGCCCGATGTTGTCTTCAGACCGCCCATCATAAAGCGTATTTTAATGAAGCTAGACACCAAGAAGGCTTCTGGCGTGACGGAATACCTGCCATAGTTCTCAAAACTGTGCAAGGGAACTAACACCAGTTTTCTGTAGACTTTTCTAACCTATCCTACAGAAAGGGAATATTTCCGTCCGGCTGGAAATGTGCCACGATTCAGCCGAGCTACCTAAAAAAGGTAAGAAGACCTTGCCAAATAACTACCGACCCAGTTGCACTGCTTTCAATAATATCGAAAGTCATGGCACAAGGTTATCAATGAGCATCTTCTAAAAATATCTTGAACGATTCAATTATTATTAGCGATCACCAATATGGTTTTTCGTAAAACATAGATCAACAGGAGATCTTCTGACTTATGTAACACATGTTTGGAACAACGCAATTGAACACTTTGGAGAATTCGAGCGGTTGCTCTTGACATATCCAGGCATTCGACATGTTTGGCACGATGGACTGTTGGCTAAGTTACGCTCTTATGGCATGTCTGAAAGGTTCTGTTTGTGCTCTCATGTTTCCTCAGAGAGCGTTCTTACGAGTAGCGGTCGACGGATTTCTTTTCTAACACCCTCACTATCAACGCCGAGTGTGCCCCAGGGCTCCATACTATCTCCTACTCTCTTTCTCATTTACATTAACCGATCTGCTTGGAAAAGACCGGGAATCCAATCTATAGCTTTGCAGATGACAGTACGCTTGTCTCTTCATTCACCTTGAACGCTCGGACTCGGCCACGGCTGCTCAGGCGAATAATCCCGCAGACAGCAGGAGGTACCTTCAACTTAACAAAAACCTGGAAGAAATTCTATCTTGGGGTGACCAGTAACCAGAGTGGAATTTAACGCTACAAAACCCAAGCGGCAGTTTTTTCTAAAAAAGTTAACGTAGCTGAACCCGACATAGTTATGTCGGGGCACTCCATTCCCTAGCATCGTCGCTCAATTTGTTGGGCGTTAGTTTGGGAGCAAAATTATGTCTTGGCATGAACATGTTGCAGGCATAGCAAGGAGAGCATCTCAAAAAGTTGGGAATATTTTTTAGAACCCAGAAAGCTTTACACCCCACAGCAACTGTTAATTCTATACAAAGCCCAAATTCGACCAACTATGGAAATACTGCTCCCACGTTTGGGGCTCCTTGCTCACACAAACATACACTGCATTTGTTGGATTCTGTTCAGAGAAGAGCGGTCGTCTGATTGGAGACCCGGAATTGACGGCGGCCTTGATTCGCTGGAACATCGAAGAGCGGTTGGCGACTTGAGTTTCTGGTCTACAAGTATTTTCCATGGAAAGTCTTCGAAGGATGTAGCCCGCTTAATTCTCTCCAAAGCGGATGCATGTTAGAAATACACGTCGCGCTGGTGCTTCGCATCCGTATGAGGTTCAGCCTTGTTACTCGCGCGTACAACCGCTTTTCAAGCAATCTTTATATGGAGAACGTCATCCCTTTGGAATAATTTGCCCAGCGCTGTGTTTCCCACCGAGTACAATTTACAGACGATTCAAGAACAAAAAAAAAAATCGTGAATCGCTTTTTCCGCGATCGCGCAATGCTCCTGGAGCGCTTTAGGGACTTCCCTGCAGCACGTGAGCTACACCGCATAAAAAAAAATCACTTTAGAAACATCTTAAATTACAAAAGTCATTCCTGAGCCCTTTTTTTACAAAACAAATTTCATCTTACAATCAAATTCTTAAGAGATAACATTGGCATATTCGAGTGTAATTAAAAAATTGGATGTCATTATAGCGAAACTATTATTATACAGAAAACACCTTAAGTTTAATAAAAAATATGGATTTTATTGCAAAGAAGAAATTCAAATTACAAAGGCGTGTTTTTTTAAGTTAATCGGGAAATTTGCAGAGCTTAAAAAATAATTTTCTATTTAACTATCGGGAATACTTGCAGAGCTTAAAAATAATTTTCTATTTAATTCATCTATACTAATACACTCTTTTTTTTGAGCGTCGCACACATGCCACAGAGAAAGCCCTAAAGCGACTACAGGAGCAACGCGTGTAAGACAAAAGCCATCACATGGGCAACACGGTCCTGGGCAAATTATTCTGAAGGGATGAGGTTCTTCATATAAGACTCTGCTTGAAAAAAAGGGTTGTACGAGGAGTGACAAGCTAAACTTCATACGGATGTGAAGTATCAGGAATATCATCCTTAGTAGCGATGAGCTTACAAGCAACTTTTAGGTCACAGGTATATACTGAGACGGTGATTTATAAGTCACAGCTTCTTTTAACAGCGACTTAGGTCGCTATCTTCACTCGTCCGAAATTTCCAAAATATCCGAAACAAACTGCTGCTTAATGATCGATAACGGCGCCCTCTCACAGAGAGCAATTTTATGACCCATTATTTCTGATATTTTGATGTATGTATACTGCTATTTGACTATTTTTCAAATTCATTTTCAGAGTAATTTTGTTGTTTTATTAGTTTTTAGTGTTCCGTACGGAACACTTATAAGATCACTTCGGTGTCTGTCTGTCTGTCTGTCTCCACCAGCTGATTTTCTCCGAAACTATTTGTCATAGAAAGTTGAATATTTAGTTATAATATAGACGAATTTGATGGACCTCATCAGAGCCCATGTAGTTTTGAAAGTAAATTTTGACTTTAAGGGTTTTAGTTTTGGGGGTGAAATCGGAAGTGAAAAATTTTTTTACTATAGGACATCGAGTGTGGTGTCAAATGAAAGGTTGTGAAAACACGAATAAAAAATATATACATGATGTAATACTTACGGCACTTTTTTTTGTATTATTTTTAAAAATCGCGAAAAAGTCGCTGTCCACCCGCCTTATCTCGAAAAAAGTACCTTATCAAAAATTTTGAAAAAATTTTTCCACGGGGTGTAGATTGAACGAAACTTATCACGAGTGCATTACCTTTAATAATTTATCTAGTATATAAAAAGCAAAACTTTCAAGGTCATCAATTTTCAGTAAAGATTGGCAACAGAACTTGTTGAAAACTCATTTAGGGTGTGTTTTGTGAAGTCACTGATCATTTTATACCTCCGTAACAAAATTTTTTATTTTAAAAGCAATCAACGTACGGAACACTAATTGCGCAAGTGCAACTTGCACTTGACCGGTTATTTTTTATTAACATCTTTCTGCCTAAATATATGTAAATAAAGTATTTTTCAAAGCTCTCATTAAATGTTAACAGGCTTCATTTTGGCAACAGGTAGTTTTTTGGCGGAGAATACGATAAAAAAAAAAGTTTGCTAGAGATTTGATCTACGCTAAGACCACGAAAATCCAAAATTAAATAAAAATTCGTTTTTCGGTAATATCTCGAAAAATAAAAAAGATATCGAAAAAACTAATAGCACACACGTGAAAACGCTAAATAGCGTATAGGTTTTTTTCAGATTTTTTTTATTAGCGTGAGAATTTTTTAAAATTCGGATACGTGATTCAAAAAAGTGTAGGGCGCCAAACAGATTAGTTTGAAAGTCTACGTACACCGCTCGAAGGTTAATCGATATTACTGATCTTTAGGGTGTAAAAAAAGAAATTAAAAGATAGCTTTTTGAAGTAACTGTAAAAATTTATGTTCTGGAGTGTCAGGCCAAGACCATAATTCACATAAAAAAAATCCTTAGCAGATAGAGACACCAAATCTTAAATATGTTATAAAAGAAGCAGTTTTTATCATGTAATACTAATGGACAATCGGCTGCGATATTTCGTTTTTGAATAGGAGTGCTTCAATTTTAGATATCGTAAAATTTCGAAATTCTGGAGTGTCAAGGGAAGATTGTGTTTCAAATAAGAAAAATTCCTTGGCAGATCGAGACACCAAATTTTTAATATGTTATAAAAGAAGCTCTTTTAATCATACATAATAATGGACAATCGGCTGCAATATTTCGTTGCTTTATAATTTGTAAAAGTTAAAACGAAATTTTCGTTTGCATGATTTTAACGGGCATACAGTAAATTACAAATATTTAATAAAATATAGTATTAAAAAAAAATCCTTATGTATATCTCATTATTATACCTTAAGTTTCAATATAAGAATAATTAACAATACCCACATTGTCTATGTTACTTAAAAATTGAGTTTTAAAATATAAAAATTTGCCTGCTGTAGTGCGCCCCCCCGCCGTCAATTTTACGTTCAAAAGCAAACCTGAAATGGTCAAAAAAAGTCGAACAATTTTTTTTTAGTTACAGTTAAATGTATACTTGATATCAAAAAATCATTAAAATCTTAAAAAAACTTTTTTTTGTAATTTTACTCTTAAAAAGTATTCATGATAAACGTATTTTTTGCTTTTTATTAATCATAGGACTTAAACTTAAAATAAGAAAAATATATTTAAAGGTGGGAAATAAACGATACAAGTCTAAGCCTTAAGTATAAAGTATTTTTATTTCATTTAAACATCCAGGTACAAAGAAAACAGTTATTGAAAACACAAAAATTCTAAAATTACTAGAAGAAATTAAATGAATTACGTACTCTCTGGCCGTCATATTGGATCTGCCATTTTAAATTTTTCAAATCTGTCATCGGATTCTTAATCAGCACTCCGAGAAACCCCTTAATAGCCAATTTCAAAATATATAACGGTATACAGAAACGTTAATTTGATCATAAATGAGGTTGGAAGCATGATTCCCACTACAACTGAACATTTCATTTTAAATAATTTTTTTAAATTACGGCAAAACTAAAAAAACAATCTATATACTATTTTTGTTGTAAAATTTCTCGCTTTTTTCACGTGGTGCTTTTAATTTCAATATCTCTTTTATTTTTAGAGATATTTGCAAAAAACTGAATTTTTCTTTGTATATTCGATCTTGTAGGCTTAGCGTACACATCGGCAAACTTTTTTTTGTCGTATTATATGTTCAAAAAACTTCCTGTATGTCAAAATGCAGCTTTTAACATTTAATGAGAGTTTTTCGTCAAAATTTGCCTCTGATGACTGGGCTAATATAAATTTATACAACAAAATATTACTTTGTAGTTATTTGAGCTAACAGCCTTTTTGCCTTCGAACGACGACGCGACAGTCCAACATCGTGTACCGGTGAGTTGTCGGCTGACTGCGACTGTTGCCTGTAATGCGACGATAGGCGCCATCCCCGATCATTAAGTTCAGGTCGCGCGGATCTGCGACAACTGCCTATGCAGCGAATATTTAAAACAGCGACTAGAGTCGCGGCATTGCGGAGAATTGAGTCCCAGATATTACCTGTGACTATTTAAGTCACAGATAAAAGCCACAGATATGATAATATCGCTCATCTCTACATCCTAACATGCACCGCTTTGGGAGGAATTCAGCGGGTTACATCCATCGAACACTTTCCGTGAAAATACTTGTAGAATAGACTCAAGTCGCCAACCGTTCTTCGACGTTCCAGGGAATCAAGGTTGCTGGTGAGTTCTGTGTCTCCAGTCAGGCAAACAGCTCTCTTCTGAATAGAATCTAACAAATGCAGTGTATGTTTGGGAGCAGACAAATGCAGTGTATGCTTCAGAGCAGAGCCACAAATAAAGGTGCAGTATTCTATCATTGGTCGACTAATACTAACTAATACACTTAGTCTAGCATTCCTCGAGTTGTTTCATTCCAACCAACAAATTTTTTGTTTGCGCCTCAAAAAAAAGTAGCTGCAGCAGCTTTCAACTCATTTTTTTTGAGATTTTTTCGTTTCCTGAGGTCTTTGTCTAGATGTCTGGATAAAAAGAAGTCGCACGGCGCTAAATCAGGGTTATAGATTATATGTTAACTTTGTAAACTCACAGATTTCTGTAATGTCCTGAATTCTGCGAGCTTTGTGGCTTCTGCTGTTGTTGTGTAACAGCAAAGTTTTGGTTCTTCATGAATTCCGATGTTTTTCACTAATACTCTGTTTTAGATCGTTCTTCCGTAAATCCCTTCATTAATTGTGGACCATTTCTCCGTACAATAAATAAGTAAATTTGTTTTTTTTTTTGAATTTTACTTTCAGTTATATTGCTACTTTGGGTCTTTAACCTTTAACATTTGATTCTATTTGGTTTGTTGCAAACAAATTATAGGTAGTTCTAAAGCTATATGTATCTACAAATCCAATGTTAAACCAAATCTTGCCAATTCTAATCTACAAAATTAGGTATTAAAGGGTACGACATGTTTTATAAAAATAATGCTAACCAACCATATATTCGTAACCACTGGATTTACAACGTTTATTAATTAGAAAATAAAATAGTTGTGTTCATAGTCCGTAACATGTTGACCTGCAATAATATTGTAATCATAGCTACATTAAGTGTGTAACATTTAAAACAAAATTCGGCATATCATAGATTAATATATGGCATATAGTACTTAAAAATTTTAGTATACCTGACAACTCCATCATTACATCATTCGATGTAACCAACATGTTTTCCAACATCCCAAATTTTATTTTTATATTATCCAATCAATTACCTATTTATTTGACATAAATAAAACAGCATTAAATTTAGAAAAGCATAAGTTTATTAAGTTTTAAAGAAAAGTGAAATTAATGTTAGTAAAAGTCAATATTTAGTTGAGCCACCTTTAGCCGCTCTCAAAACTTTAATTCTGCGCGACATGCTATCAATGCAAGATTGTACTATCTCCTGCATTTGAGGATGATGATTCCACACATGAATAATCATTTCTAGGAGCTGGGTTTTGTTGGTAATCACATCTTTAACCACTTCTCTTTTCATCAGCTCCCACGCATTTTCAATGGGGTTCATATCAGGGCTATTACCCGGCCAATCCAACAGAGGGATATTTTTTTCTGCCAAAAAAAAGCTTTAACAGACCGAGCAGTGTGGCAGGGAGCTCCATCTTGCATGAAAGTGAATGGTTCTCCATTTGGAAACCATTCTCTGAGCTGCGGAATCAACCGATTTTGTAATACTTCTTTAGTACTGATCTTGCCTCATGACGACGTACAGACGTCCAGTGCCCTTGCCGCTGATGACTGACCAAATCATCACTTTGGTGGGATGTTTAACCGTCGGGACGACACAATCAGGATGAAACTTTTCTCCATGACGACGACGCACATACTGAGCTTTATTCTGCAAACATTTCGAATGTGCTTTCGTCACTGAAGCAGACCTGTCAAAAATAGGAAAAATATATAAACTTCCATTTTTTTATTATATATTTAACTGAAAATGATAATAATGTATCAATTATTGATTAAATTGCTGTATCTTACCGATCTCCAGAAGTCCACATCTTTGTCTTGCCATTGTTTGGCCCACTTCAGGCGCTTTGCTTTCATTGCAGCTGTTAACTTGGGCTTCCTGGCGGGGCGACAGGCCTTAAAATCTAATTCTTTCAATTTTCTTCGAACAGTGCGCTCAGAAATATTTACGCTAGCATCCTGGAGTTGTGATTTTATTACCTTTATGGTAGCAAATCTGTTTTTCTACACAAATTTTCTTCAAACATCTCTCTGACCGTGGACTGAAAAATTGGTTTTCTACCGCATCTTTTCTTTCTTTTCGGGCTTAATTCCTTCCCTGACTCAATTTTCTTTTTTATGCGTCGTACACTAGCTTCAGAAACCTCCAATCTTCGTGATATTTCTCGGTTTGTAAATGTTTTCGCAATCACAAGGGCCTCACTTCAGCTTTTTTACGTGGTGAAAGATCGCCTTTTTTACCCATAATGAAAATAGTCCAATTACTTTTTAAAACACTGCATACAAAATAAAACTAATAACTGAGTAGTATAAAAACTGTTAAACACAACAATCACAGTCCATAAAGCCACAGAAACACGTCCGTACCTGACTCGATTCCGATCGCGACTGATACAGGTTTGTACTTGTTTACGTTCATGTAACACTTTGTCAACACAGTGTTGCCATATGTTAAAAATAAATACAAATATGTAGTCTACAACAATTCAATAAAAATCAATAATATTGTAGTTTAAATATACCATTATTGCATAAAAACTCTTAAGAAACATAAAATTACTAAAAAAAAAAAAAAATACAGTGCGTCTAATAATTTGGCCAGGGACTGTACATCATTCGATGTAACCAACATGTTTTTCCAACATCCCAAATAAGGAGTGTCTAAAAAATCATTAAAAATTCACTTGAGAAACTTAATACAAATCGTATTATAAAACAAGAAATAATGATGTTGTTCGAGCTATGCATAGTAGAAAATTATTTTCAATTTAACAACCAATTTCTGAAATAGAAAGAGGGCTTTGCCATGGGATCCCCACTAAGCCCTTTGATGGCCGAAATTTTTATGTCAGATTTTGAAAACAATTTTCTAGAGTCACAGCAGGCAAGGAATATAGTTTTGTGGTGTCGGTATGTAGACGACATATGGATCTGTTTTAAAGGGGACGACGAAATCCCTCCAATCCACCCTAAATTCCTTGAATAGAATACATCCGAATATAAAATTCATATTAGAAACCGAAATGAATAATAAAATATACTTCCCAGACCTCTCCATCACCAAAGATAACAATAAACTCTCATTCGATATTTTTACAACGCCCACTTTTACAGACCCCATATATTACTGTTCCCAATAATTCATGCCACCCCAACTCACATAAACTCGCAGCCTATAGATCCATGATTCATAGAGCATTCTCCATCCCTATAAATAAAACAAAATTTAGAGAAAGAATTAGATATAATCAAGAATATTGCCCACCATAACAGATTTTAGAAAAAAACCATAGATAACCTAATTAAAAATAAACAAAAACAACTAAATTTAAGACATTTATCCACACGTTAAAAACGATGAAAAACAAACTTTTTCCTCATTGACATATTTCAGACCAATTTCTAATAAAATTGCATATATACTCGCAAAAGACAACATAAATATCTCTTTTAAATCACCCCAAAAACTTTCCTCCCTCTTTTTCAAAGTAAAAAACAAAACTCATAATACAAAGACTCTGGAGTTTATAAACTGTCATGTAATGAATGTAATAGCTGTTATATAGGCCAAACAGGGAGAGATTTCGATACTAGATTTAAAGAACCCCATACATCTTTTAGATGCTAACCACTTCCATCAAACAAATCATATTTTTCCAGACATAAATAAACTACAAATATTACATAAAGCGCAAAAAGGAAGAAAATTAAATATTTTAGAAGCTATAGAGATCTACAAGCACAATAAAAAAATAAAGATACCATCCTATTAAATAATCAAACAGATGTTCAGAATTCAACCCTGTTTGGAGTATTTTAGAAGTTTTTTTTAGATATATCTTTGAAGAAGGAAATTTTGCAAAAGTTTTAAGAAAATATTGAAAAGTATTTCTTCAAATTTGAAACAATAATGTTATTTATTCCTTTGTAGTAAAATAATTTAATTTAAGTTCATTGTAATTTAATGATGGGTAATTAAAAATTGTACCTGGAAATTTGTTATAAAATCATAAAATAAACCACCTTAGTTTATAGTATTATGCTTGACAATGTAGAAAACCTACGAAACTGCAGTAGCAGACAAATATAAAAAAAATACGTGACAAATATCAAAGTAATTCGTTTTATTTCATTTAGAAATTTGTCATATAGTAAATTTTTGAAAAAGGAAAAACTTAACGAGTCACCGGTGTGCACATCTGATCATCCACGGCTGTTTTGGGGAAAATCGCTATCGGGAGTCCGCCACCCGCCAACCAACGTCGGGTCCGACGATCGATGAACCGCCGTTACTACGTGGCCTTGGCTCTTCCGCCCCTGTCTTTAACCCCCTTTCCTCCGCCCCCACCCGCCGCCACACGAGTCTTTGTATTTCTTACGATTGCTGTTTTGCAATCCATAACGGGTTAAATATTCCAAAACAATTCTTGGGAGTACGGCGCGCTTTTTTCTTTATTTTTACGTTTTCAACTTAAAAGAAATAATAATGTAGTATGTTATATGAAAAAAATATATTTACTGGCAGAGAAAAAATCTTCTAGCTATCTCAATAACTTGCAAAAAAGTCATTTCTGTAAGACAGGGTGTTTTTAAAAAGCTGCACAGAGGAAGTAGGTATGTAGAATCTCAGAAATGACGTCATGTTTAGTTGTTTAACTATTCACGAAAACTCATTGACGTTTAACCAAAATGCTTTAAAATCTTAAATTTAACCAGAAAGTCAAGTCACAGATTTTCCTTTTAGACGATGGAATTCCAAGTACGTACAAGTGTATTCCACGAGGATCATTGTCTGGCTGTCCAATTAGGCAGATTAGTTTCCGGAGCAATTCCGATAGCGCGCGGCAGTTCTAATGGCCCAGAACAATCGGGATATCATATAAACGATACGGTATACGGAGAATTACACAGGTTTACAAATTTTTAATTTGGAAAAATACCAAGAACGCCACATGCCTAGATAAGTTAATTGGGACCTCCTGAACACGAAAAACGCTATAATTTTTTTTTTTAAGTACCGTTTTTTAGATAACGGTACTTTTGTGTTTTTCGGTGTATGGTCCCACTCAAACCCTTATGGAACCCAACCGAAAAGTCCGATCGAGATAAAATGTCATACCGTTGGAAAGGCAACTAAATGCCTTTTCCGGCGGTATACTATAAATTTCTATGTGACAAGAAGTGGCTGAGTTATAACACCTCAAAGTTCAAAATTTGCCTATTTTTACGTTTTTTTCAAAATTTTTCATTTTTATTTGGTTTTTTTTCTACGTTATTGTAAAGATCTGGAATGTTTTATTTTTTTTACCAAGTAGTTTATTTAATAACGAACATTTTAAACGTAATTTGAAAAAAAAAGGATGAAAAATAAAGTTTTTATTAAGGATTTTGTGGAACGACAATATTTTCATTGCTCACACGCTATATTCGGCGTCCATCAGAATTTGAATCACTGTATACGTTGGTAGCCCTGACACACGCTATATTCGGCCGTCCATCAGAATTTGAATCACTGTATACGTTGGTAGCCCTGACACACGCTATATTCGGCGTCCATCAGAATTTGAATCTGATCACAGTAAACAGTTTGGCTTTGTACGTGCAAAAAATAAAAATGTGTTCAATCGATCCCAACGAATTTTGTTATGTTTGTGGAGTTCTTGTGAAAAAGAAATCACAGCATTTGATGCGAAAAATGAATACGAAAAAATTTATCTGAAGCGTATAAGAAGTATTTCGGCTTTCGACCTGCGTCTCTGGACAAACCGTGGACACCGAATAATGCATGTAAACAACTGCCGAACAATATTAAATAAAATTGGTAAGGGTCAAGAGTGTTTCTTCACATTTGGAAAGCCAATGCAATGGAGAACCGATCAGTCATACAACAGATTGTTATTTCTGTTTAACGGAAAAGGCTGTCGGACGTAGGAATTGAACCAGTTTATCCATTGTTAGCTCGGTGACGCTGCCAGTGCCGCACTCAGTATCGTGCCCCAAACCGCAGCTGATTGTAGCAGAGCCCACAAAAAATACGAAAAAGAACAACAATAAGTGATTCATCAGATGAGTGCAGTGAATCAGAAATGCAATCAAATAAGAAACCCCATTTACTTACTCAGGCGAGCTTAATGATTTGTGCCGAGATTTGTATTTGCCGAAATCGAAATCTGAATTACTTGCATCGCGATTGCAACAGTGGGGATATTGTGCTCCTGAGACACGTGTTACATATTACCGTGATCGTAGCAAACAACTTGCAGTTTTTTTTCGCAAAAAACGGGAAACTTTTGTTTTTGTGCCAACATACGTGGTCTTTTCAATGCTCTCCAAACAAAGTTATGACCCAGTGGAATGGCGTCTTTTTCTGGATGGAGGCAAGGATAGTTTGAAGGCAGTCTTGCTTCATAAAGGGAATACGAAAACCATCAATTCCAATCGGATATGGAAAATACATAAAGGAAACATATGAAGCAATGAAAGAACTTCTCGCTCTCATACAATATGACCAACATCAATGGAAAGTTTGCTCTGATTTTAAATTAGTTGCCATACTATCTGGATTGCAAGGGGGGGCAATACGAAGTTTCCCTGTTTTCTATGTCTATGGGACAGCCGTGACCGTCAGAATCACTACATCCGAAAAGTTTGGCCCGAACGAAGTGGGCGTACGCACGGAGAGTACAATATTAAAAATGACCCACTCATTCCTCAGGAGAAGATAATACTTCCTCTACTACATATTAAGCTTGGGTTATTTACAAATATTGTGAAAAGGTTGCCAAAAGACAGTCTTGCCATGAATTACCTTAAACAAAAATTTCCGAGAGCCACAGCGAGCAAAATTGAAGCTGGTATATTTGATGGACCTCAAATTCGGGCTCTGTACGGTGACCAAGCATTTAATGAGTGTTTAGGTCCAGCTCATTTGGGAGGCATGGGAAGCATTCCAGGACATCGTTTACAACTTTTTGGGAAACTACAGAAGTCCTGATTACGCTGAGAAGATCGATACATTACTGCAAAAATTCAATGCCATTGGTAAGCGTTGAGTGAAAGCATGTATATCAAAAAGGCCGTTATCATTTGAAAATTATTTGAAATTTATTCTTTTTAACTTTTAGGTTCAAATATGACACCTAAACTACACTTTTTATTCAGTCATTTGGATATTTTCCCCATGAACTTGGGATCCGAAAGTGATGAGCAGGGTGAAAGATTTCACCAGGAAATGCAAGAAATCGAGAGACGTTACAAGGGCTGGTGGGATGAACAAATGATGGCAGACTATTGTTGGTTCCTCATTCGCGAAGATACATCCGAAAAAAAACGGAAAAATTCAAGTCACTCGTCATTTTAATTTAAATTTTTTTAATTTACGCCGAATATAGCGTGTGAGCAATGAAATGAAAATATTGTCGTTCCACAAAATCCTTAATAAAAACTTTATTTTTCATCCTTTTTTTTTCAAATTACGTTTAAAATGTTGGTTATTAAATAAACTACTTGGTAAAAAAATAAAACATTCCAGATCTTTACAATAACGTAGAAAAAAAACCAAATAAAAATGAAAAATTTTGAAAAAAAAACGTAAAAAAAACGTAGGCAAATTTTGAACTTTGAGGTGTTATAACTCAGCCACTTCTTGTCACATAGAAATTTATAGTATACGCCGGAAAAGGCATTTAGTTGCCTTTCCAACGGTATGACATTTATCTCGATCGGACTTTTCGGTTGGGCTCCATAAGGGTTTGAGTGGGACCATACACCGAAAAACACAAAAGTACCGTTATCTAAAAAAACGGTACTTAAAAAAAAAAATTATAGCGTTTTTTCGTGTTCAGGAGGTCCCAATTAACTTATCTAGGCATGTGGCGTTCTTGGTATTTTTTGGCTGTAAACCAGTGTTATATACAGATTGCTTTATAGAACCTGAAACTATAAAATATTTTGTAGAGAATTAACCATGTGATAAACATGGTTAATTCTCTAATTTAATTATTAAACGAAATGTACATATTTTAAATTGAATTTGTTTTTTTTTTTTAAATACAAAGTTTAAGTTTAAAACATTTATACGAGGTTGGATCAAATATAAACAAGAATTTGTTAAAAAAGAATTAAACATGATTTAAAAGAAATCGCACTATTTTTCTACATAATCCATTTTTCCACCACATTGGCAATTTTCTTTCTGTCACTGTAGAAAAGAGCTGAGATGTGTCATCAGCCAATTGCTGAAGTACTTCTACCCTTGCGTCGTCACATTCCAGCGCTGAATACGAAATTATCTTCCATTTTTTTACATGTCAGGTTCGCTGTGTGTAATTTTGCATTGCCCTGAAGCAACATGACATTCGATATCAGTAGAGTTCGTCTTTTGGTGTAATAAGCAACCTTCGTGGAGAAGTTGAGAGTAATACAGCGCATTAATTGCTTTTTTGTCTTCAACATAATCCCAAAAAATTAAGCCTTTTGAATCTTAGAATCCTGTGGTCAAAAGTTTTGTAGCTGACCAGTGAATATTGGCTTTTTAGGAAGAATAGTCAGCACTTTTTTCTTTCGCTACTATCATATCTACCTACTTGTTTTGTGGAGTGTAATGATAGATGTATGCCTTAACAAACATGAATAAATGGTTCAGAAA
This sequence comes from Pachyrhynchus sulphureomaculatus, assembly GCA_019049505.1. Taxonomy (NCBI): domain Eukaryota; kingdom Metazoa; phylum Arthropoda; class Insecta; order Coleoptera; family Curculionidae; genus Pachyrhynchus; species Pachyrhynchus sulphureomaculatus. The sequence continues at coordinate 222,566,169 of CM032447.1, read as the reverse complement.
AGAGTCACCCTCGTGTTTCCTAACGCTGCCGTTGATAGATGAACATTTTTCATTGGTCTCTAGGAAGGCACGGAATACAAATTTAGTGAACCCAAACTCATTCAAAGGCTCGATCTGGAGACTCTCTCTAACCTTACGGATGTTCTCTTCTATTAAACTTAATCTTGAATGGGGATAGTGGCTTCTATGTTCAATCCTTTCAATCTCTTCAGAGTCAATTTTTTGCCAATGAAACACCGAGGCCTGTGCGGGAGTGGATTCTCTCAACTGAGCACATAATCTTCGGAGAATTTCAGGTGGCTTAATTTCGCTTCCTAGTTAGAAATTTTATCACAGTATGCTGCGAAACAGACAAATGGAAACGAAAAAATGACTTAAGGCCAAATCTGGGGAATAAGGTGGGTGTTGGAGAACTATTTCGCAGCCCAGCTTGTGCACTTTTGTCATTGCAACGGCCATTGCAGGCCATTTTTCTGGCGAAGGAGCACATTTTTGGGCTCTAATCTTGGTCGCTTCTGCTTCAGCTCACTATTCAAACGGTCCGATACTGTTGCGTAATAAGAGTCAGTCATATTTTTCCTTTTCCACATAGTCAATCATAATGAAACCCTGTGAGTCCTAAAAAAACTGTTACCACCACTTTTCCTGCCGATAAAACTATTTTTTCTTTTTCCGGTCGATTTTCACCTTCGCCAACCTACTGTTTTAACTGCCATTTTATCTTGAGAATGTAATGGTGGATCCACGTTTCCTCTACAGTCACAAAACAACGCCTAAAGTCCTTTGGCTAAGGCTGCAGGTCTTTCCAACAAAATTTTGAAATGTACTTCCAACTGCGTTTTTTCGTCTCGAGTCAATAAACTTTTCCATCTTTAGAACTTCATGCAGGATATTAGGTACCCATTCATATGAGATGCCTATCATCTCAGCAAGCTTAATGTGACGATCTTTCATCACAATACCGTGAATTTTATACACCATTCCTTCAGAAAAAACTTTAATAGGGCCCCTTGGACGATCAGCAGCTCGTACGGCTACGTTTAAATACATTTGTCTAGTAGTAAATGGTTTTTAGCGCTAGTGCAAAGTCCCCTTCTTTCAGTTCAGTTTCTCTACTTTTTTAAATAAAAATGTTTGATCACTCTGTATCCATTTTTACAAAAATATGTAACTCCGATCACTGACGATAGCTGCCACCACAGAACTACGCGTTATATCTGTTTCAAACTGAACACGACCGTTACAAGAATTACGTTTACCAACAGTCATACCGCATAACAAAATTTCTTGCGTAGACATTTACCAGACTTATCAATCCACCGTCCTAGATGAACCACACAATGAATATTATTAATAATTAAAAAATGTAAATTTTATGTTTAAAAACTGAATGTTATTACTTTTGAAATATTAAAATACTTTTTACTTTATTTGTGTACTAGAAACACATAAATAATTAAAATTTTATTTTCAACGTACACTGTTATTAATTTTGCCAATATTACAAGCAAAAAATTAGGTTGAAAACAATGATAAACATATTTCTATACGTTTTCCATTTGTGATTTAATACCGATTCAATATTTGTTTATTTGAGCGGAAAAAGCAAAATGTGTATTTACAGTGAAAAATGTTATGTTATTAGGAGTAAGATAATAGAGAGCGCTACAACATAGCCAATTAAAACACTGTGTAGGAGAAAACTTTGGAATTGATACAAATATAATAATTTGTGTTAGGTTCAAAAGTTTTGATTTCTGGCGGGTAAATTATGTATTATATAGCTTTTAAAATTTTTGTTGCTATTGTTAAATTTATATCAATATATCATATTTCTTACCTTACGTTTTCGTAAAAAGAACTTTATTGAAATAAAAAATAAATTTAAAATATCTGTACAGGGTGAGTCAACGATAGAGTAAAAGTTCATTATCTCATTTGTTCCTGCAATGACGAAAAAATGTTAAATAGAATAGTTTTAGGGAATGTTAAGGTGCACAGTTTAAAATTATTTTTGAGTATACAGGATACTTCAAAAAAATGTGGCAGATATAACAAGTTTTTTTTTTTTAAACGGAACATCATCCTTTTTTCTAATTTATTTTTAAATTCTGCGTAAAATTTTATAACATTTTTATTAATAATGTTATATACCTAAACCTAGTAGTTTTTTCTAATATTTCAATTTAAAAAAAATAATACTTATTTTCAGTTTTGTAAAAAATTGCCAGTAGCGCCATTGTTTCTGAAGGTAGAATACTCGTAATTGGTACCAGCGTTCTATAGAGATGAAAAAAATTATATATGTAAAGGAATTTGAGTTAGATGCTACAGGGTGATCAAAATAAATTTATACATTTCGACTATTTAAAATTGAAAAATCTCAAATTTTTTTAATGGCACACCCTGTATATTATTATTTTTCTGATAGATTTTACAAAACTCTCCAACTTTTATTAAGTATGCCATATACTAATTTCTAATAGTTTTTGATTTATTTTGAATTTTTAAGTTTTTACCCTTGTTTTTAATACACTTACACTATTGTGAAAACATAAACAAATAGTTCATAATAATTTTAATATAGTTTAATTTATCTAAGGATTAATTATTATGACGTAATAAATGTTCAAAAATATGCCCGTCTACTTGAATACACATGTTTAGTTGTTTTACTATATTTTCCTTCACTTCCACTGGTGTTGTACGGGATTCACATAAACACGCTCTTTAACATAGCCCCACAAACAGAAGTCTAAAGGTGTTAAGTCACATGATCGCGGGGGCCACTGAAAGTTTACTCGTCGTTCAAAATCACGGTCTTGAAGTTCTTGGTGTAGTTCCATATGATGAGTATTTTCGCGTGGTGCGATTAGCCGTAGATTGGGACGGCTGCTGACCTGGGGATTATCTTCAACATGAAGTAAAATCTCCATTTCTTTTTCCTCATTGGTAGCATTCTGGTTTACTACTTTCCGTTTCGTATACTCAACGCTACCACTACCATCAAAACCGTTCCATTAAGCACTGAAAAAATTTTCTAGATGGTATACGTCTATTAGGGTACTTCGCTCCGTAAAGCCTTACTGCCAAAAACAAGATTTTCCCGCCTCACCCAATATATAAACCATATCAATTAATTCATTTTTAGAAATCCATAACTATTACCTTTATACGTCACTTACTACAACAAATTAAACTGTTTTTACTTGCTTAATAGACATGTCAAAGTTTGACAATGCCTACATTTTTGTTTTGTCTTTGCAACTATGATGTTATAGCGTAAATGTATTAAAAACAAGGGTAAAAATTGAAAAATGCAAAATAAATCGAAAACTATTAGAAATAGGTATATGACATACTTAATAAAAGTCGGAGGGTTTTGTAAATCTATGAGAAAAAATAGTAATATACAGGGTGTGCCATTTAAAAAATTTGAGATTTTTCAATTTAAAATAGTCGAAATGCATAAATTTATTTTGAACATGCTGTAGCACCTAACTCAAATTTCTTTACATATATCTTTTTTTCATTTCTATAGAACGCTCGTACCAATTATGAGTATTCCACCTTTAGAAACAATGACGCTCACTGGCAATTTTTTACAAAAAAATTGAAATATTAGAAAAACTATTAGGTTTAAGTATAAAACTTTAATAATAAAAAGTTATAAAAATTTTACGCAAAATTTATAAATAAATTAGAAAATAGGATGTTCCATTTAAAAAAACATATGTTATATCGGCCACACTTTTTTGAAGTATCCTGTATACTCAAAAATAATTTTAAACTGTGCACCTTAACATTCCCTAAAACTATTGTATTTAATATTTTTTCATCATTCAGATCAGATGTGAATCAGAAAACATTGGTACCAATTCTCACGTCCCAAATCCCTTTTATCGCTTATATGTAAGTATGAATATATTTACGTTAAAATAAAAATCGTAACCAAGAAAGTAGATTAATGCTTTTAATTTGTGCATTAAACTCACTCATAAAAAAAGTCCATTCTCTTCTATATATTGATTCTGTTAAGATTGGATCAAAAAAAAATTTATTGATCACCACCCTGTGATATCATTCAAAAATTTAGTCTCTTCCGTACTGCAAGACAATAAATGTCGTTTTATTAGGTTATTATAGCAGTAATAAAATAAGAAACAGAGAAACAGACAAAACTTCGATTTTTTTTAATCCAAAAAATCTCAAATGAGATGTTTTTCACGAGTATATTTATTAGCGATATGTTAGTAAGATTATATACATACTTGAGGTTGACATTTAAAAAATTGTAGATATACTATTTTTTTTAATTATAGAAAGATAAAGGACAGACAGAGGACAGGCTTTAGAAATATTTATAATTGAAACTTGATATAGCCAACTACATGCTATTTCTATGGAAATTAAAAAATAAAGATAAATATAACACAATTTTTAAATTCCTCAACTCCAAGAACATTAAAAAGAATTGATAAAATGACGGCGGTCAAGCTAACCCCTTACCCTTCCTCATTTATCCTTTATCTGTTTGGCCATAAATAAATTAAAATAATAAAAAAAAATAGCATCTTTAGATTCTTCGACTTTAAAAACCAGAAAATCCATCCATCATCTTATTAACCATTTACATGTTTGAACATAAATAATTGAAAATAAGGAAAAAGTAAAGCAAATAATAATAAATACGCCGTCTTCTAGAACCCTAAAAAGAACATATAACATGATACATGTAAGTATCCTATCTGACACTCTCTCCTACTACGTTAACCCGTTATATGTTTCATTATAAATAATGGAAAAAATAACACAATTTTCAGATTTCTCAATACCAAGAACTCCAAATAGGACTTTTAGCACGTAATATACAAAGTAAACTCTCTCACCTTTATCCGTTATTTGTTGGACTAAAAATAATTATGCTTAAAAATTGTTCATAATCTTAGCCAGAAATTAAAAAAAAATTATATTCTTATTAAAAAATTTGCCTACTACACCCCTTTGATCTCCTTCCCTGAAGTGATATCGCTCAAAAATTATAGGTTTTATTCCTCTCTCAAATGTGTATCGAACTTTACATCAATAACTAATTTCGTTCAAGAGTTATCGTGTTAATAGATAGACAGAGAGACAAACCAACAGACTTACGGAAATAGAGAAGTATGTTTTCCTTCTCTTTAGCAATGGAAGTAAAAAATTAAGAAAAATGTGTCGACACTATACTTTGGTGGTCGGTTGGAGAATATATTTTTTATATAAATATTACAAGAAACCGTTAATTAACTGAAAAATGCAGCTAAATTATTATTTTAATACAAAACGATTTATGATCTAACTATCGACACAATAAAGTTTGATTACAAAATTCTAAAGTCACGTGTGCAACGGTTTTTAAATTTAGTGCCAGTAAAATAATCACCAAACATAACGGATATAGCAAATTCGGTCATTTTTCACCTTTTTGCTTGCCAGCAATTCAAAGAACAGTGTGATATAAATAAAATAATATTTTATTGGCATATTTTGCTGCTCAAAGTTCGGCATACCGTTAATGTTACCGTTAATTCTACCAATCAATGACAGAGAGGCGCCTAAACCGCGCAAGATTTGGCACTACAAGTCTGCTAAATGGGAAGATCTCATGGAATATTTTCGAACTTTCCCTTTGTTGGACGTTTGTTTTCGATCCGACGACCCATCTGACTGCGCCAGGGAGGTTTCCGATGTTATTTTGGCCGGTATGGAGGCTTACATCCCTTTTTCGAAGAAATGCCCTTCCAACGGCAAGCCTTGGTTTGACCGAAAATGCAAAGAAGCTGTTGCTTCTAAAAACATCTTGCATACCGACAATGGTGCGAAAATCCTAACACCATAAATCGTAACACATTTGTTCGTGCCAGGAACAGATGCAAAGAAATTATCGACAAAACCAAGGAGGTATACAATCAACGGATTAGAAACAAACTTCTCGCCTGTCCCGGCAATTCAAGGTCCTTTTGGTCGGTCGCTAAGGCAGTTAGTCAAAATTTCACCAAATCCACCATACCACCACTCACACGGCCAGATGATTCTATTGCAACGACACCTGTAGAGAAAGCGAACTTGTTGGCTGAACTCTTTGCTTCACATTCTACTGTCGATTTCCAAGGAAAAACACCACCTACTATTCCCATAGTGCAGTCAAGGATGCCCGATGTTGTCTTCAGACAGCGTATTATAAAGCGTATTCTGATGAAGCTAGACACCAAAAAGGCTTCTGGCGCTGACGGAATACCTGCCATAGTTCTTAAAATCTGTGCGAGGGAACTAACACCAGTTTTCTGTAGACTTTTTAACCTATCCTACAGAAAGGGAATATTTCCTTCCTGCTGGAAATGCGCTACAGTTCAGCCGATACCTAAAAAAAGGCAAGAAGACCTTGCCAAATAACTACCGACCAATCGCACTGCTTTCAATAATATCGAAAGTCATGGAAAAGGCTATCAATCAGCATCTTCTAAAATATCTTGAAGGATTCAACATTATTAGCGATCACCAATATGGCTTTCGTAAAAATAGATCAACAGGAGATCTTCTGACTTATGTAACACATGTTTGGAAACAATGCAATTGAACACTTTGGAGAATCTCGAGCGGTTGCTCTGGACATATCCAAGGCATTCGACCGTGTTTGGCACGATGGGCTGTTGGCTAAGCTACGTTATTATGGTATGTCGGAAAAGTTCTGTTTGTGGCTCTCATGTTTCCTCAGAGAGCGTTTTTTACGAGTGGCAGTCGACGGATTTCTTTCTAACACCTTCACTATCAACGCCGGTGTACCTCAAGGCTCCATACTGTCTCCTACTCTTTTTCTCATTTACATTAACGATCTGCTGGAAAAGACCGAGAATCCAATCTACAGCTTTGCAGATGATAGTACACTTATCTCTTCATTCACTTTGAACGCTCGAACATCGGCTACTCAGACGAATATCCGCAGACAGCAGGAAGTCGTTCAACTTAAACAAAGACCTGGAAGAAATTCTATCTTGGGGTGACAGTAACCAAGTGGAATTTAACGCTACAAAAACCCAGGCGGCAGTTTTTTCTAAAAAAGTTAACGTTGCTGAACCCGACATAGTTATGTCGGGGCACTCCATTCCTCTAACAACGTCACTCAATTTGTTGGGCGTTAATTTGGGAGCAAATATGTCCTGGCATGAACATGTTGCAGGCAGAGCAAGGAGAGCTTCTCAAAACTTGGGAATATTATTTCGAACCAGAAAGCTTTACACTCCACAACAACTGTTAATTCTTTACAAAGCTCAAATTCAACCAACTATGGAATACTGCTCCCATGTTTGGAGCTCCGCTCCCAAACATACACTGCATTTGTTGGATTCTATTCAGAGAAGAGCTGTTCGTCTGATTGGAGACCCGGAACTGACCGTCGGCCTTGATTCGCTGGAACATCGAAGAACGGTTAGCGACTTGAGCCTATTCTACAAGTACTTTCATGGAAAGTGTTCGAAGGATGTGGCCCACATAATTCCTCCCAGAGCGGTGCATGTTAGAAGTACACGTCGCGCTAATTCTTCACATCCGTATGAGGTTCAGCTTGTTACTCCCCGTACAACACTTTTCAAGCAGTCTTTTATATGGAGAACATCATCCCTTTGGAATAATTTACCCAGGACTGTGTTTCCCACCGAGTACAATCTACAGCGATTCAAGACCAACGTGAATCGCCTTCTCCGCACACGTGTCGCTCCTGTAGCGCTTTAGGGACTTCCCTGTAGCACGTGTGCTAGACCCATAAAAAAAAAAAAAAAAAAAATGAAAAGGAGAAAGAGACTAGGAGATAGTATGGAGCCTTAACGCATACCGGCGTTAATAGTGATGTTATGAAAAGAAATCGTACAACTACCACTCGTAAAAAATGCGCCCTGTGGATACACGAGAGCCATAAAAAAATCTTTCAGAAATACCTTAAGAGTACAAGTAATTCACGCAGAGGAGATGCTCCGCTCTGATCAAACGCTTCATAGACACTAAATTTCCAAAGACCGGAGTTACGCTCTGTGCCCCTTTTTACCGCTCTCGCAGAAAATGTCCGTGCAATAAGTAATCTGAGATATCGGGAAATAACAGTGGCGTTAAACATTGAATTTAAACTAGTTGTAATTTTATCGGTAGTAGTTAGTAGTATTTACCATTAATGTGCATGGCACAATCAAGATTTCTGAGATAAGACTGTGCCAATTTTTCAACTTGTCGTCGTTTCGCCTACGATTGCACGAAACATCTACATGGATATTTGCTCTTCAAGAACACTGAAGTACTAATCTAAAGAACTACGATTTCTTATTTAACCAGGAGCGTAAAAGCTTCCGTTCTAATAAATGGGAGTTTAAGTTTAAATTAAATGGGAAACCTTCCGAAAATTTTAATTAAATGGGTTGTTTTATTACGCATAGATTCATTTTTGAAATATTTGTCTGTATATTTGTGTGCTTGTTCCGGACTAAACGACTGATCCGATTTTCCTACAGTTTTTTTACATATAGTTAAGTTATCCTGCAAGGGTTTAATCCATGTTTAATGATGATTAGGTAGTTTTACAGAAATAACGTTTTTAGTCTACGTCATTAGGAAAGCTATATGTAAACTGGAGCTCTGATACCTTTTACATGTTCTTCATCTGTATCTGGATCTGTATATATTATAAAACGTAACGTTTCTCTGTCTGTCCGTTATTGTACTTATTACTGTATCGCTGTATGTAAACTGGAGCCCTGCTACCTTTTACATGTCCTTCATCTATATCTGGAGCTGTATATATTATAAAACGTAGCGTCCCTCTGTCTGTACGTCTGTTCGTTAGTGCGCTTATCACTCGAGAACCACCTATCCGATTTCCTTTTTTTTTTTTAAATTCATACATATGTTCTCTGGCTAGGTTGAAACAACGCAATTGAACACTTCAACAGATCAACAGGACTTATGTAACACATGTTTGGAACAACGCAATTGAACACTTTGAAGAATCTTGGGCGGTTACTCTTGACATATCCAAGGCATTCGACCGTGTTTGGCACTATGGACTGTTGGCTAAGCTACGCTCTTATGGTATGTCTGAAAAGTTCTGTTTGTGGCTCTCATATTTTCTCAAAGAGCGTTTTTTATACGAGTGGCAGTCGACGGATTTCTTTCTAACACCTTCACTATCAACGCCGGTGTGCCCCGAGGCTCCATACTATCTCCTACTCTCTTTCTCATTTATATTAACAATCTGCTGAAAAAGACCGGAAACCCAATCTACAGCTTTGCAGATGACAGTACGCTTATCTCTTCATTCACTTTGAACGCTCGGACATCGGCTACTCAGACGAATATCCGCAGACAGCGTCAGCAGTCGTTTAACTTAACAAAAACCTGGAAGAAATTCTATCTCTAAACCGACATAGTTATGGCGGGGCACTCCATTCCTTTAATATCGTCACTCAATTTGTTGGGTGTTAATTTAGGAGCAAATATGTCCTGGCATTTTTTTTTTTTTTTTTTTAATATTGGTCTAGCACACGTGCTGCAGGGAAGTCCCTAAAGCGCTCCAGGAGCGGCACGAGTGCGGAATGAACATGTCGCAGACATAGCAAGGAGAGCTTCTCAAAAGTTGGGAATATTATTTCGAACCCGAAAGCTTTAGACTCCACAACAACTGTTAATTCTTTACAAAGCTCAAATTCGACCATTCGAAACTGCTCCCATGTTTGGGGCTCCACTCCCAAACATACATTGCATTTGTTGGATTCTATTCAGAGAAGAGCTGTTCGTCTGATTGGAAACCCGGAACTGACCGGCGGCCTTGATTCGCTGGAACATCGAAGAACGGTTGGCGACTTGAGCCTGTTCTACAAGTATTATCATGGAAATTGTTCGAAGGATGTAGCCCGCTTATTTCCTCCCAGAGCGGTGCATGTTAGAACTACATGTCGCGCTAATGCTTCGCATCCGTATGAGGTTCAGCTTGATACTCCTCGTACAACACTTTTCAAGCAGTCTTTTATATGGAGAACATCATCCCTTTGGAATAATTTGCCCAGTACTGTGTTTCCCACCGAGTACAATTTACAGCGATTCAAGAACAACGTGAATCGCTTTATCAGCACGCGTGTCGCTCCTATAGGGCTTTAGGAACTTCCCTGCAGCACGTGTGCTAGACCCATAAAAAAAAAGGTTTTATATAGATTTTGTTGCGTTAGGTAATATAAGGAATAAGCACGATAATAGAGAATCAGGTCGAAAAAAGTTTGCCGCCAGAAAAAAACCTAAACAATAATTCTGTAATCTACGCGAGCGAAGCCGCGGGACATCTAGTTACTTAAATGATGCAAATTGTGCAATCTGTGTGGCTTTAGCTGCGACGACATGTTACTATGGTATTTAACATATACTGGCATAAATATGCCTTTTATTTGTATTTAATGATTTATTAACAAAAAAGTAAAGTACATCTTGTTTTAGAAAAATATAAAAGAAAATAAACCGTTTTCCCCAGATTAAGAGCAAACAATTACTGCTAAAAATAACTTTATTTCCCTCTTTATCATTTGATAGCAACTTTTCATAATCCCTGGGTTGGCAAATAAATGCGATTTGTTCCCCGATTTTTCGTCAAATCGAATCGGCATCGACTGATAAAGTCTTGCTACTATTTTTAGAAAATACGGCTTTTTTGTTTCAGTTTGATGAACATTCGCTGACAGATCAAAAAATAGTCATTTAGGTATCAAGTTCGGAAAAATGTATTTTTTCTACAACCATACAAAAATAATAATTTTTACGAATTAATGTCAGTGTGCTAGCGACGATTTTTTTATGATAATTTTGTTTTACTACGACACACATTGGTAAAAATAAGGCATTTTTTGGACAAAAATCGAGACTTGTCTTACGTTTTGACCAACTTGAATAATTTTTTTTTAAATACTCGTGAACACTTCTGATTTACTCTCCAACTGCAAAATTTTAAATAAATTGACTTATGATTATATATGATCATATATCGGTTATATGAAAAATACATATTTACTCCATATTAGAAATAGTACAAAATTCAACTAAATTTGGTATTTTAACGTATATACTTAGATATATTAATCTTCTCAATTCGAATTCGAAGATAACTTAAAAAAAAAAATGATGCTCCAACCTCAAAAAAGGTTCCAGTTACAAACATTCGTAATCGTAAAAATGGAACAGTTCTTTACTGCATAAATCTATCTGAATAAGATAACTTTGTGCATTTCGATCCAGCTGATAAAGGATTGACTGTAAATAACTTTCTAACCTCAAAAAAGCTTAAAAACATCAATTTTTTGGTTATAAGTAGGGCATTTCTTTTATATAGTTCATAAAAGTATCTAAAATACAATAGCTTTTTATCTGTAGACTAGCCGTGCCCGCGGCTCCTCTCACGTGGTCTTAATTCACTATTATCGTCACTGCATATTTCTTATGTTAACTTACGTAATAAAATACATCCTGTAACTTGGCCAGAGAACATATGTATTTGATAAAAAACACATAAATTGGATAAGTGGTTCTTGGGTGCTACACGCACTAACGGACAGACAGACAGATTGACAGGAAGACGTTGCGTTTTATATATATTATAGATTTTTTTGATAAATACTAAGTTTGAAGAATTGGTAAATCAGATAAGTGGTTCTCTAATAATAAGCACATTAACGGACAGACAGAGATACCAAGCGTTTTATATATATTACTATATAGATTGTTATTAATATTATATAACCTGGCCAGAAAACATATGTTTGAATTAAAAAAGAAACACGTAAGTCGGATAAGTGGTTCTCGAGTGATAAGCGCACTAACAGCCAGACAGATAGACAGAGAGACGTTGCATTATATATATATTGTATTCTTTGTTACATGATATTGTTCCATATTTAACGGTTTAAGCAGCGTATTGCAAGAGAGTGCGCTAGCGGCAAAATTTTTTTCCAACTTGATACGCTATTATCGTCACTGCTTATTTCTTATATTACCTAACGTAATAAAATATTTCGTATAACCTGCCCAGAGAACATATGTATGAATCTAAAAAAAAACGTAAATAGGATAAGTTGTTCTCGAGTGATAAGCGCACTAACGGACAGACACACGGGAGACGTTGCATTTTATATATATTATAGATTCTAGATTATTATTATTATACTCAGGTAACCTGAAAAGAGAACATATGTATGAATTTAAAAAAAAACACGTAAATCGGATAAGCAGTTTTCGAGTGATAAGCGCACTAACGGATAGACAGACAGACAGACAGAAATACGTTGCATTTTATATATATTATAGATGTAATAAAATATATATCTATAACCTGGTCAGAGAACATAAGTATGAATTTAAAAAATCACGTAATTCGGATAAGTGGCTCTCGAGGGATAAGCGCACTAACGGACAGACAGACAGACAGAGAGACGTTGCATTTTATATATATTATAGATATAAATTATTATTATTATTATTTATTACAAAAAGTTCTTCTTTCTCACATTTGATCAATGTGGTTCCATGTTTGGCTGACGGGCCAAAACCAAGTCAGCACAAACGCTATTATCATTCCGTATTAAGGAATGACCTGACAATGTTACATGTTTTCAAAATCACTGACTTCTGAATGTTTCTGTGTATGTCCGTGTTGAGTCCCAATTGCACTAAATGTGGTGTGAATGTTATTGGTGTAAGGCCTGTGGCTGATATAATGAGGGGGACAATGATGACTTTTTCCTGTCTCCATAGCCTTTTTATTTCCGTTGCAAGGTCTGTGTATTTGGAAATTTTTTCTGTGTATTTCGCTTGGATGTTTGTGTCGTTGGGGACAGCTATGTCAATCAGATAGGTGACTTTTCCTTTTTTGCAGTGAAAAGTAATATCGGGTCTATTGGCGGAGACTGTTTTATCTGTATGGATACCGATATCCCAGTAGAGCTTGTAATCTTCATTTTCAAGTATGGATGTTGGCGTGTATTTGTAGTAGGGATCTGTGTTTTCTATGAGTCTGTATGTTATGGCTAGTGCTTGGTGAACCACTTTGGCAGCTGAATCATGCCTGGCTGTGTACTCCGTTCCGGCCAATATTTTACATCCGCTCGTTATGTGTTCGATCGTTTCTTTCTTCTGGTGGCATTTCCTACATCTGTCCTCTGCAATAGTCGGGTCTTTGATGATATGCTTTTGGTAGTTTCTGGTTAATATGACTTTATCCTGGATGGCAAGTAAGAAGCCTTCAGTCTCAGGGAATAGCTGTCCATCCCGTAACCAGGTGTATGATTGTTTTTTATTTACGTGGTCTTGTTCTATGTGGTATCTGTGTTTTCCGTGGAGTGTTTTCTCTGACCACGTTTTCATCTTTTCCTGTTGTAATTGGGTGTGACTGTGTGTGTCTGCTGAGTGGTCTGCCCGGGCTAAGTCGAGAGGTGTGTAGTTTTTGTCTGCTTTCACTGTCGCTGTGTGGAGGCTGGTTTGCTTGCTGTTAAAGAATTTCCTAAGTGTTTGTATTTGTTTTGTGTGTAATGATCTGATGTCTATAATTCCTCTTCCTCCTGCCTTCCTCTCGATGGTAAGTCTTTCTTTGCATGCGTTGGGGTGTAATTTCCTGTATTTGGTGAATTGAGATCGTATAAGGATGTGAATATTTTCTATGTCTGTTTGTGACCATTTGATGATACCAAATGAATATGTGAGTATAGGTATAGCGAACGTGTTGATGGCTTTAGTGAGATTCTTAGAGTTGAGTTTTGTTTGCAAAAGTTTCGTCAGTCTGTTTTTGAATTCGGTTCTGAGCTCTGTTTTGATGTGAGTGTGGTTGAGTTTGGTGCTTTGTTGGAAGCCTAGATATTTGTATGTTTCTTTATCGAACATGTTATCGAGCGTTTCATTGTTGATGGTTTCTGTCTCATGGTGGTGCTTCCATTGGCCTTTGTTGATGTGGAGCACTTTGCATTTACTTATACCAAATTCCATATTGACATCTAAGGTGAATATTTCTGTGATTTTGAGGAGTTCTTTCAGCTGTGTTTGTGTGGCAGCGTAGAGTTTTATGTCGTCCATATATAGGAGGTGGTTTATTTTATGTTGATTATCTTTTTGGTGTCTGATATTGAAGCCATGCTCTGTTCTGTTTAGTATATTTGAGAGTAGATTGAGACAGAGGCAAAACCATAGAGCACTGAGCGAGTCTCCCTGAAATATACCCCGTCTGATGTACAGCTCTTCTGTTTGGATCCGTTCGGTTTGTGTTTCTAGGCGTATTTTGGTTTTCCATGTTTTCATAATTTGCGCGAGAAACTGCCTGAGGTGTTGGTTGATTTTATAGATTTCTAGGGCCCTGATTAACCAGCTGTGGGGTATGGAGTCGAAGGCTTTTTTATAGTCTATGTAACCGATGTGAAGGTTTCTGTGTTCTTTTCTGGTTTGTCCCATAATCACGCTATCTATAATCAGCTGCTCTTTGCATCCTCGACTATTCTTCCTGCATCCCTTCTGCTCTTCTGTGAGGATATTGTTGTCTGTTAGGTGTTGTTCTATTTTCTTCGATATTGTGGCTGTGATGATCTTGTATAGGGTTGGAAGACAGGTGATAGGTCGGTAGTTTGACGGGTTTGTGGTGTCTGAGCTTTTGGGTTTAACGTATGTTATTCCTTGTGTGAGGAAAGTGGGAAATGTGTGTGGTTGTAGAATGGCTTTGTTGATTTGGTGTGTGAGTGCTTCGTGTGTGGTGGTAAACTGTTTGTACCAGAAGTTTTGTATATTGTCTATTCCAGGACATTTCCAGTTGTGTGTGTGTTTGATAGTTTCTGTAATTTTTGTGTATTAAATGTGGTATTTTCTTGTTCTGTCACATGTTTATGTTTGTCTTCTTCGGCTTTGATCCAGGGGGTGTTATTATTGTGTTGTTTGGGTTCTGACCAGATACTTTTCCAATAATCTGTGAGTTCTTGTTTGTTTGGTGGTTCAGTCACTGCTATCTGTTTGTTGTACATAGTTTTCCGGTAGAACTGTTTTTCGCTTCTTCGGAAGAGGTTGTTGGTGTCTTTTCTCTCATTTGATTCTTTGTATCTACGGAGTCTTGCGGCATATACAGATAGTTTTTGTTTCAAGGTATCGAGGATTTCTGGCAGTGTTCTGTTGGGAGACTTAGATTTGATGTTGTTTGCCCCCTGTGTGACACGTTTGGACGCGTTCCCGCTTATAAACTGGGTAAGATGTCCTAGATCTCTCCTGATTTTGTTTTCTATTCTTATTTGCCATTTGAATTTTGGTTTTGTCCTGTTGGGGTTTCCTTGTCGTTGAGGGAGTTTTTGATTATTTTGTGTTAGAGTGGTGATTGCTGCTGCGTATATTATTGTGTGAATGTCTTCGATTGTGCTTGAGTCTGTTATATACTGAGGTATTATGTGCTTGTTTAGTGTGTTGAGGATTGGTTGCGTGCTCTGTCTGAAGATTAAACGAGGGATGGGATTTCTTGTTGTGGGGTCGGTGCCTGACCATCGAGCTAGATGTGACTCCATTTTTGCTTTAAGTGTTTGTATGAGAGTTATTATTATTATTATTATTATTTATTACAAAAAGTTCTTCTTTCTCACATTTGATCAATGTGGTTCCATGTTTGGCTGACGGGCCAAAACCAAGTCAGCACAAACGCTATTACCATTCCGTATTAAGGAATGACCTGACAATGTTACATGTTTTCAAAATCACTGACTTCTGAATGTTTCTGTGTATGTCCGTGTTGAGTCCGAATTGCACTAAATGTGGTGTGAATGTTATTGGTGTAAGGCCTGTGGCTGATATAATGAGGGGGACAATGATGACTTTTTCCTGTCTCCATAGCCTTTTTATTTCCGTTGCAAGGTCTGTGTATTTGGAAATTTTTTCTGTGTATTTCGCTTGGATGTTTGTGTCGTTGGGGACAGCTATGTCAATCAGATAGGTGACTTTTCCTTTTTTGCACTGAAAAGTAATATCGGGTCTATTGGCGGAGACTGTTTTATCTGTATGGATACCGATATCCCAGTAGAGCTTGTAATCTTCATTTTCAAGTATGGATGTTGGCGTGTATTTGTAGTAGGGATCTGTGTTTTCTATGAGTCTGTATGTTGTGGCTAGTGCTTGGTGAACCACTTTGGCAGCTGAATCATGCCTGGCTGTGTACTCCGTTCCGGCCAATATTTTACATCCGCTCGTTATGTGTTCGATCGTTTCTTTCTGCTGGTGGCATTTCCTACATCTGTCCTCTGCAATAGTCGGGTCTTTGATGATATGCTTTTGGTAGTTTCTGGTTAATATGACTTTATCCTGGATGGCAAGTAAGAAGCCTTCAGTCTCAGGGAATAGCTGCCCATCCCGTAACCAGGTGTATGATTGTTTTTTGTTTACGTGGTCTTGTTCTATGTGGTATCTGTGTTTTCCGTGGAGTGTTTTCTCTGACCACGTTTTCATCTTTTCCTGTTGTAATTGGGTGTGACTGTGTGTGTCTGCTGAGTGGTCTGCCCGGGCTAAGTCGAGAGGTGTGTAGTTTTTGTCTGCTTTCACTGTCGCTGTGTGGAGGCTGGTTTGCTTGCTGTGAAAGAATTTCCTAAGTGTTTGTATTTGTTTTGTGTGTAATGATCTGATGTCTATAATTCCTCTTCCTCCTGCCTTCCTCTCGATGGTAAGTCTTTCTTTGCATGCGTTGGGGTGTAATTTCCTGTATTTGGTGAATTGAGATCGTATAAGGATGTGAATATTTTCTATGTCTGTTTGTGACCATTTGATGATACCAAATGAATATATGAGTATAGGTATAGCGAACGTGTTGATGGCTTTAGTGAGATTCTTAGAGTTGAGCTTTGTTTGCAAAAGTTTCGTCAGTCTGTTTTTGAATTCGGTTCTGAGCTCTGTTTTGATGTGAGTGTGGTTGAGTTTGGTGCTTTGTTGGAAGCCTAGATATTTGTATGTTTCTTTATCGAACATGTTATCGAGCGTTTCATTGTTGATGGTTTCTGTCTCATGGTGGTGCTTCCATTGGCCTTTGTTGATGTGGAGCACTTTGCATTTACTTATACCAAATTCCATATTGACATCTAAGGTGAATATTTCTGTGATTTTGAGGAGTTCTTTCAGCTGTGTTTGTGTGGCAGCGTAGAGTTGAGTTGTTATTATTATTATTATTATTATTATATAACCTGGCCAGAATATGAATTTAAAAAAAGACACGTAAATCGGATAAGTGGTTCTCGCGTGATAAACGCACTAATGGACAGACAGACAGATATTGCATTTTATATATATTATAGATTATAGATATTGTCTGCTACATAATATTGTTCCATATTTAATGGTTTAGGAAGTGTATTGCAAGGGGACGCGCTAGCGGCAAACTTTTTTCCGACTTCATTCACTATTATCGTCACTGCTCATTCCTTATGCTACCTATCGTAATAAAATATAGCCTATAACCTGGCCAGAGAATATATGTATGTTTTAAAAAAAAAGTACGTAAATCGGATAAGTGGTTCTCCAGTGATAAGCGCACTAACGGACAGACAGATAGACAGAAAGACGTTGCATTATATATATATTATAGATTGACTGATTGGCGAACAAATAGCTACGTATGGTAAGTTTAAACCTATTAACTATTAGGTTAAGTTAGCTTTAAATTTCGTTATATTTGCTCGCCTATGACTTGATACATTAGGTTATGTTAGGTTCAAGGCTTGTAGTATATGCCTCTCTGCTCACTTATGACTTGATGCATTAGGTTATGTTAGGTTTAAAGCTTGTAGTATATACCTTTCTGCTCGTTCATAACTCAACGACGAGGTTATATTAGGTTTAAACTTATCATACATAGCTTTTTGTTCGCCTATCAGTCAATCCATAGATAAAAAGCTATTATATTTTTAACTAGGAATAAAAATTTAGACAACTGTTTAAGATCACCACTTATGTTTATTATACGAGGCATGTTTTTTAAGTAAGTACCGTTTTGCGATTCCGCCGCCGCAGCGATACGGTCGGCGTTTCCGCGCATGCGCGCTGGTAACCTACATCTCATGTCTACGCACTGACGCCATTACAGTCTGATTCTTCATTGTATACGTTGTTTACTGAGTGTTTAAGATGCCTCCGACAATCGTGAGTCCCGCCGATTGTGAAGTACGGGCTGTTATACGATTTCTTAGTGCTAAAGGCGTAAAACCGATCGATATTCATCGTGAGATCTGTGAAGTTTACGGACAAAACATTATGAGTGATGGAATGGTAAGGAAATGGGTGAGAGCATTTAAAGATGGCCGCACAAATGTGCATGATGAAGAACGGAGTGGGCGTCCTTCGGTCGTTAATGAAGATTTGTTGCAGAAAGTGGACGAAAAGGTGAGAGAAAACAGACGCTTTTACAATTTCATCATTGTGCGACTGCTTTCCTCAATATTCTCGTAGTGTTTTATATCGCATTGTGACCGAGAACTTGAATTACCGGAAATTGTGTTCACGTTGGGTTCCAAAAATGTTGACGGATTTGCACAAAACCCAACGTTTAGGCAGTGCATTGACTTTCCTTGAGCGGTACCACAATGAAGGTGAACATTTTTTAGACCAAATTGTTACTGGTGACGAAACATGGGTGGCCTACGTCACACCAGCATCGAAACAACAATCCATGGAATGGCGACATTCATCATCACCCAAAAAAGTGAAGTTTAAGCAAACAATTTCTGCCCGCAAAATCATGTGCACAGTTTTTTGGGACAGAAAAGGAGTATTGCTAGTGGAGTTTCTGCCTCGTAATGAGACAATCAATGCAGCGTCTTATTGTGAGACATTGAACAATCTGCGTCGTGCAATCCAGAACAAAAGACGTGGCAAGTTGAGTAAGGGTATCGTTTTGCTGCATGACAATGCTCGTCCACATGTGGCTAATCGGACCAAAGATCTCATCAAATCTTTTAAATGGGAAACTCTAGATCATCCTCCATACAGCCCTGATCTGGCGCCCAGCGACTACCATTTGTTCCTGCACTTGAAGAAGCACCTGGGTGGTCAGCGTCTTCAAGACGATAACGAAGTCAAAACATTTGTGATACAGTGGTTAACAAGTCAGGCGGCAGAATTTTATGAGGAGGGTATTCAAAAACTGGTGCCACGTTATGACAAGTGCCTCGATATTCACGGAAATTATGTAGAAAAGTAGATTAAGGTACAGGCTTTCATGTAAAAATAAAATTATAGCGATATCTTTGCACGACTTTTTTTAATTCCAAAACGGTACTTACTTAAAAAACATGCCTCGTATTATTGCTGACAATTGTTTCGACACATTGTGTCTTCTTCTGGAGCACGATGTAAATTAACTAACAAAGTATGTTACAGAATATATAGTTTACCTAATTACAAGTACTAAATTCATTAACAATATTTATCTTAATACCTAGAACAAGTTCAATAGAGAAGACCTTTCTCCATCTAATTGTTCGTTGAGTAATAAACCTGAGAATTTTTTCTGATTAAGTTCTACCTGTTCTAAACAATTCAGTAATTTTCCTTTTTTCCATTATGCAAAATTTTGAAATGTTCATTGAACCTATGATTTTCATCTGTTAAATGTTTAGCGTAATGAGATTTGTTATTTTTCATTCTATAACTTTGTTTATATTCCTTTATTCTTTTATAAAAAGATCTGCTTGTTTGTCCTATATACGTTTTATTGCAGGTGCCGTATATAGGACAAACAGGCAGATCTTTTTATAAAAGAATAAAGGAACATAAACAAAGCTATAGAATGAAAAATAACAAATCTCATTACGCTAAACATTTAACAGATGAAAATCATACGTTCAATGAAGATTTCAAAATTTTTACATAATGGAAAGAAAGGAAAATTACTGAATTGTTTAGAACAGGTAGAAATTAACCAGAAAAAATCCTCAGGTTTATTACTCAACGATCAATTAGATGGGAGAGGGTCACCTTTACTGAACTTGTTCTAGGTATTAAGGTAAATATTGGTAATGAATTTAGTACTTGTAATTAGGTAAACTATATATTCTGTAACATACAAAAATTGGTCGGAACATAAATACCTAGCGCAATACAGAGTCAGACGGGTCGCTTTTGTAAAAGGCCTGAGGCGGGGATTGAGGGATTTTGGAAATCTATTCTAAGTTAAAAATAAAGATTACTGTAAAAAAAAAAGTTTTTTCGGAGAATGAAAAACGGTATATACATATACGAAATATTTATTCAAAATGTTTATAACAAAGGGCATGTAGACCGAGAATATACAAGATTTTATGAAAAAAACAAAGAAGAATCTTTAGTCTAAAAACATCGCCAAAAAAAAAATAATACACGGAGATGAAAACTACCAGAAACTAAGAACAATAAATATAAGTGTGTCCATTTGGTCCTAAATATGGTATTATTATTACAAATAAACTAAAAAATTCGTTTTTAGTGTTCCGTACGGAACACTTATAAGATCACTTCGGTGTATGTCCGTCTGTCTGTCCGTCTGTCACACCCGATTTTCTCCGAAACTATTTGTCATAGAAAGTTGAAATTTGGTAGTAATATAGGAATTGATGGCCTCATCAGAGCCATGTAGTTTTGAAAGTTAAATTTTGACTTAAGGGGTTAATTTTGGGGGGTGAAATTGAAAGTGAAAAAAAATTTTTTACTAGGTAATCGAGTGTGGTGTCAAATGAAAGCTTGTGAAAATACGAGTAAAAAATATATATATAATGTAATACTTGCGCGCACTTTTCTTTGTATTATTTTTAAAAAATCGCGAAAAATCGCTGTCCACCCGCCTTATCTCGGAAATTACTTATCAAAAAATTTTGAAAAAATTCTGGAATATTCTCCACGGGGTGTAGATTGAACGAAAATTATCACGAGTGCATTACCTGTAATAATTTATCTGGTATATAAAAAAAAACAGAAATTTCAAGGTCATCAATTTTCAGTAAAGTTTGGAAATAAACTTTGTTGAAAACTTATTTGGGGTGTGTTTTGTGAAGTCACTGATCATCTTATATCACCATAACATAAATTTTGACTTAAGGGATTCGTTTTGAGGGGTGAAATCGGAAGTGAAAAAAAAAATTTTTTACTAGGTCATCGAGTGTGGTGTCAAATGAAAGCTTGTGAAAACACGAGTAAAAAATATATTTATAATGTAATACTTGCTCACACTTTTCTTCGTATTACTTTTAAAAAATCGTGAAAAAATCGCTGTCCCCTACCTTATCTCGAAAAGTACTGATCAAAAAGTTTTGAAAAAATATTGGAATATTCTCCACAAGGTATAGATTGAACGAAAATTATCATTACCTTTAATAATTTATCTGGTATATAAAAAAAATCAAAATTTCAAGGTCACCAGTTTTCAGTAAAGATTGGAAACAAACTTTGTTGAAAACTCATTTGGGGTGTGTTTTGTGAAGTCACTGATCATTTTATACCACCCTAACAAAAATTTTTATTTTAAAAACAATCAACGTACGGAACACTAATTGTGCAAGTTCAACTTGCACTTGACCGGTTTTTTGTTTATTTCTTTCTATGACAGGCCTTGATTATTTAAAAATGCGATCTCCTATTCATTCATTCACTGTTAAATTTCTTCAGTCCTTTAATTTATCTTTTAAATAGTCCTATAAAAAGGTAGGAATAAAAATTTAAACAACTATTTAAGATCACCGCTTATGTTTATTATATTATTGCTGACAATTGTTTCGACACACTGGAGCACGATGTAAATTTACATCGTGCTCCAGAAGAAGACACAGTGTGTCGAAACAATTGCCAGCAATAATATAATAATCATAAGTGGTGATCTTAAACAGTTGTTTAAATTTTTATTCCTAGTTATTATAGATCTCCATCAAGTAACGGCTAAGTCAGTGCAGTATTATATTTTAGATACTTTTATGAACTATATAAAAGAAATACCCATAGACATAAAGGATGGACTGAGCATTAACCTAACAAAATTGACCACTCTCTAGAAAGAGACAAAGCGACTGTGCGGCCAACTGTCTCTTTTTTTGTAGGCCTGTAATAAACAAGGCGCATTACCCCGAGACGGAACTCAAGGCGAGAAAAGCTCCTACCCGCTTTTAGTTCAAATAGAACACTTAGAAATATTATTTTCAAGAGCGTCGTAGCTTAGCGGCATTCTAGAAAGAGACAGCTACTGGCCGCTCATTCGCTTTCTCTCTTACACTTTTACGTCCATATTTACTTCACGGAACGGAACACTCAGTCCATCCTCTATGTCTATGGAAATACCCTACTTATAACCAAAAATATTGATGTTTTTATACTTTTTTGAGATTAGAAAGTTATTTACAGGGACAATTTTGATGTCAGTTCTTTATCAGCAGGATCAAATTGCACAAAGTTATCATATTCGTAAGTAAGTAAAGAAGCATTTTTACGATTAAGAATAGCTGGAAGCTATTTTGTGAGGTTCACATTTTTTGTACATTATCTTCGCATTAGAATTGAAAAGGTTAATATATCTAAGAATATACGTTAAAATATCAAATTTAATCGAATTTTGTACTATTTCTAATATGGGGTAAATATATATTTTTCATATATGATCAGATATAATCATAAGAAGTCAATTTATTTAAAATTCTGCAGTTGGAGGGTAAACTAGAAGTGTTCACGAGTATTTAAAAAAAAAAATTATTCAGATTGAAATGACGCTGTATGGGGATGGGAACAAGGAAATGGAAGTAAAGGAAAGATTAATAATAGTAAACAAGTTGTTCCATAGCAATAAGAAATTGTTAAGTAATAAGATAATAGGAAGACAGAGTAAGATGAGGATATACAGGACAATAATACTCCCAAAACTAATGTATGCTACCGAAGTTATAAGCATGACCAAGAAACAAGAGGAAGACATGAGAAGAATTGAACGATAGATATTAAGAGCGATCCTAGGGCCAATAAAAATATGTGAAGGAGGACTAATCAAGAAATTTTGGAAGAAGTGGAGGAGGACATAGTCAAAAAAATA
The DNA here is from genome assembly GCA_019049505.1 of Pachyrhynchus sulphureomaculatus. Classification (NCBI taxonomy): domain Eukaryota; kingdom Metazoa; phylum Arthropoda; class Insecta; order Coleoptera; family Curculionidae; genus Pachyrhynchus; species Pachyrhynchus sulphureomaculatus. The sequence goes on along the minus strand of CM032447.1, from coordinate 222,543,077 downwards.
AAACAGAAGAGATTTAATTGGCTAGGGCACACATGGAGAGCAGGCCCAGGAGCACCAATATATGAAATACTTCAATGGGAACCGGAACGTAGAAGGAAAGGTAGGCCGAGAATAGGATGGCTGCAGCAAGTCAAGGAAGACATGAAGGCGGCAGAGATTACGAACTGGAAGGAGAAGACGTATAACAAAAAACTTTGGAAACATCTAAGCAGAGAAATATAACAAGGAAAACGGGTCTGATCAACCCATAAACTAGATCTAGAGAACCCAAAGGGTGGCCCGACCCCAAGAGGGGTGTTTCCAGGCCATTTGTTTATTTATTCAGATTGAATAAAACGTAAGCCACGTCTCGATTTTTGTCCAAAAAATGCCTTAATTTTCCCAATGTGCGACATCGTGCGCGAAATATATGGCGCCCTAATGGCAAATTATTTTGCACACATTATCTATATTAATACTACTATACATGGGTCGAAAAATCCCTAAACTTTTGAAGAAAAAAAAATGTTTTTCTAAAAATAGATTTCATTCTCCAATATAGTTTCCTTCAAGAGCTTATTTCAGCGATCTTCCAACATTTGGATTCCTTTCATATAATACCATTTATCGAGTTCTCCAAAATAAGCCTCAGTTTTCCACTCGACTTCATCATTTGAACCAAATCTTTTTCCCTGAAACCACCTTTTCAAATTTGGAAAGACGTTATACTATCTGGGGGCCAGATATGGTGAATATGGCGAATGAGGAAGCAATTTATAGCCCAATTGGTCCAATTTTCCATCGATTTTATGAAGTGGCGAGCTGATGCATTATCTTGGTGAAACAATACCTTCTGTTCATTAAATGCGGCTTTTTTTCTTGATTTCACCATTCAAATGGTCCAATAAATCAATCTTTTTTAAGATAGTCGATTAGTATTATTTAATGCGCATCCTAAAAAATACTTTCCAAAACTTTTCCATCTTAGATTTGTGTTTTAGACGCTTGGGTCAGCTTTCAAGCGGTTCCAACCACACTGTCAACTCCCTGTTGGACTCAGGCGTATAGGGGTGGACCTCGTTTGGTCCATTGTTACGAATCGACGCCAGGACTCTTTTGAATTACCCCGAAACAGTGTCAAACAGCGTTCTGAATCTTCGATACATTGCTGTTTTTAATCATACGCAAATATTCATGTAAAATATGCCTCACGCATGTCAGCTATCTCTCTCAGTTTCACTTTGTGGTCATTCAGAACATTTGGAGGTCCAGAACGAGGTACATCATCGGTGCTTGTACTACCGCATTTAAGTTCTTTAAACTATTGACATATAGTTGCTTTCAGCAGCTTAGCAGATATGCCACAACACTTCTCTAGCTATTCTTGGGTTCTGGCTATATTTTTTCGCTCAAAACGCAATGTTTAATCAACAGTTAACAAATTCGTTTTGTTCCATCGTTTTACAAAAAAAAAACTGATGTAACTTGCAAACTAATAGACAAAATGTTATGAAAATTTTACATGAATCTTCTGAGAGTTGACAATAAATAAAAATCAAATAAACCAACGTAATAATCGCCGGTGATTGTTCGCTTCTTTTCAAGATGGTTAATCAATATTATTCCAAGCGCACTCTAAAAATACTTGCCAAAACTCTTCCAATTGATGTTTGTGTTTTTGGATGATTTGGTTGGCTTTCATGCGGCTCCGGCCACTTGGCGGCCTACCTGTTGGACATGTAGTGGTGGATCCATGTTTCGTCCATTGTTATAATTTAATGCAGAAACTTCTTTGAATTACGCCAAATTAGCGCTAAACAGAGTTCTGTTTGCTGTTCTTGATCAATCGTGAGAGTGTGCGGCACATAGCTTTTTCATATGCAAATTTTCATGCAAAATATGCCTTACGCGTTTTGTTGACGTCTTCACGATGTCAACTATTTCTCTCACTTTCACTTTGCTGTCATTCAGAACAATAAGGTGGATTTTTTTTTTGTTTTTTTGGACTGACTGTCTCATTTGAACATCAAGAACTTGGCTCATCATCGGTACTTGCACGACTGCATTTCACTGCAAGTTCACTAAACCATCCACATATAATTGCTTTCGATGAAGCAGATGTGTCATAACACTTCTCAAGCCATTCTCGGGTTCCGGGTGTATTTTTTCCCGTCAAAAAGCAATATTTAATCAACACATACAATTCTTTTTGTTCTATCGTTTTTTCAAAAATCAAAAGTAACGTCACTCAAACAACTGTGACGCGCAAACTAACAGACAAAATGTCTTGAAAATTTTACATGAATCTTCTGAGAGTTGACACTAACTGAAATTCTCTCGGAATGTCTCGGGTCTTTTCACTCCACATAATATATATATATATATATATATATATATATATATATATATATATATATATATATATATATATATATATATATTTATATATATATATATATATATATATATATATATATATATATATATTTATATATATATATATATATATATATATATATATATATATATATATATATATATATATATATATATATATATATAATACATTAAAATTCTGGGTTTTAATCCATTCGTCTAACAATGAAATTACACAACGTTTCGCCAAAATCTCATTTGGTATTTTCAAGTGCCCTAGCTGCTGCTGCTGCTGCTGCTCGATACTGTGATCTTGCTACTGCTGCCGCTCGAAGCTTCGCTCGAAGTTGAGTTAGCTTCGAGCGGCAGCAGCAGCAAGATCACAGTATCGAGCAGCAGCAATAGCAAGAGCACTTGAAAATGCCAAATGAGATTTTGGCGGAACGTCGTGCAAATTCATTGTTAGACGAACGGATTGAAATCCGGAATTTTAATATGGTATGTTACATTCCACCATCCGTGAAAACCTCTATTGCAGGGGTGCTCAAACTTGAACTGCTGGCGATCTACCTCAATATTATTAGACTACGATCGATCGACTCTGAGAGGCTGTAAGTAAGTGTGATGCAGGATTGTCGTCTAGGTAGGGTGTATCGTGGCATAGATATTAGTTTTCCGCACAATATGCATTTTTTTAGTCAAGGTAAGTGTAGGTCTGCTCTAAAAAGTCAATGAAAAAATTATTCAAAATTGCGAGTTTATTGGTTCATACAAAACAAACAAGTTCTAGTGTCTAAACTTAACTAAAGAGTGACTTTGGATGTTGAAGCGTGGCACTGCATGTCCTCAGCATACTTTTCATAAGATGGTACGTAATTACCGAGTGCTAATCGCAAGCATGATGACATATGTTCGTCAGTTAGTCGATTGCGATATTTTGACTTAATTATCTTCATTTCAGAAAATGCAGACTCGCACAAGTAAGTTGACCCAAACATTGCCGTCAGTTGAAGGGAGATTTACCTTAGATACGGATATTTATCTTCAGATATAAAACACCAGAATTTTGTATCAGATGCTGTGGCTTTGAGATGTATATCTGATATAATCTGCACTAACTCATTTTCAACAGAACATGAGTCCATGTTAAACTGACTTGCTATTTCAGTAGCTAATTCCTCAATGTTTTTATACGAAAAAGGGTAACTCATAAATGATGCGATATTTGCCAATTTACTGAAATCATAAAAACGTATTTCGAATTGGCCCAAAATATTTGATAATTCTGCCTCATAAATATCATAATTCAACTGAGGAATCCTTGCTTTCAAAGACGGAAAATTTTTCAGATCCTTTCTTGTCAGTTGATCTATCATAAGTTGCAATTTACTTTTGAATGCGTTTATTGCGCTAATCATCTCAATAATAGTTTTTCCTTTACCTTGAAGCTCCAAATTAATAGTGTTTAAATGCATTGTGATGTCTGTCAAAAATGCCAAATCAGTCAGCCATTTTCCGTTTTTCAGCATCTGAGTGTCATCACCTCGTTCGTCCAGAAAAGCTGTTATTTCGGGCAATAATTCTTGAGACCTTTCTACGAATTTTCCGCGACTCAACCACCTGACGTCCGTGTGAAGAACTAAATCAGTGTGTTCAGCTGACTCACTATCTTCCAACTGCAATTTAAAGAGCCGTCGTTGCAAGCTACGTGCACGGATAGAATTCACAATTTTTACTGCAATGCCCATAATTTTCTCCATGTTTAGAACTTTTGAACACAAAACTTGTTGATGTATAATGGAAGGACAAAAATGAAGGGAAATCATAATTAGTTCGACACAATGCCACAAAACCGTTTTTCGTTTCCAGTCATTGCTGGTGCTCCATCGGTTGTAATGCACACTAGTTTATATATTGGTAGCTTGTAGTTTGTTACAAAATTGAAGAAAACGTCATATATATCTTCGCCACGGGTCTTTCCTTTCAGAGGAATCATTGTCAAAAACTCTTCCTTAGCCGACATGTCACTGAATACCATTCGAATAAAAATACACAGCTGGGCAGTGTCTGTCATATCGGTGGATTCGTCGAACTGTAAAGAAAAGTATGTACATTCCATGATATCATGTTTTAGTTTATCTGCCATGTCCTGACTCATGACTTCAACACGCCTTGTGACAGTCGGACGAGATAACTGAAGTTCTCTAATAGCAGACATAATCTCTGTTTTACTTTTAAAATCTCCAAATAAAATCTCACCCGCTTCAATAAATGCTTCCTTGACAACCAATCCATCATCAAATGGTTTCTTGTGTTTCGCCAATATACGAGATATTTTAAATGACGCGATTGTTGCAGCTTTTGATTGTTTGGCTGGTCTTGTGAACATGGTTTGTTCTTTTTTCAAACAAGTTATCAAATCACGTACTTTTCGTTTTCTTAATTCACTCTGTGACGGAAAATCCTTTTCATAGTTTTTATGAACCGTTTTATGATGCTTCTCTAAGTTCCCATGCTTAGGTATTGCAACTGACGCACGGCAAATGAGACAAATGCACTTATCCTTTACCATACAAAAGAAAAATTCTTCCTCCCAATCGTTATTAAAATGATAAGTTTTACTTTTCTTCGCCGCACTCATTTTGGACTATTTGTCAATAAACTTTGTATCGATGTATCGCCTTCAAGTTACAACTCAGACTGACGCCTATTCCTGCAGGCGCAACATTTATATCGGCGCGAACGAAGTCTCGAATGTTCCCGTCAAACACGCCGCCCGAAGTTTCTAAAAAAATCTGCGGGAATCAAAAACGCGGCTTTTCTTTGACAAGTACCGCGCGTTCCTTTGATAAAGCCGCCTTTTGCCGCTAGCAGGGGGTTATTACGATAAAAGAAAGTGATGAGGGGATTATTCTGGCCTAATTGTGGACCGAATAAATTTTAGTAGTTTATTCATTACATTTTGTTTTAGTTACCTAAAACAAAATCTGTGAATGGTTTTATATCGGAATTTTTTTCTCGAGATCGACTCAAAAAGCACTTGCGATCGACCGTTTGGGCACCCCTGCTCTATTGTAACGTATATATATATATATATAATATATATATATATATATATATATATATATATATATATATATATATACATATATACAAATATATTGAAACGACTAATTTTGTTTATTTTAAAACCTCTAAAAATTAAACAATTAATAAAGAAATATACAGATATTTATTAAATAGTTTTCTAGTTATTACTATTTACAATCTTGGGATTAATTGTTTACCCGTTACATGAACCAATATTTATTCCTCAACTAGTTAAAGCTCTTCGGGATGTAGAAGCGAAAGAGGCCTTTATTTTTAAAAAAATATATGGGACAACTTTTAAACTTTATAACTTAGAATCCTATTGGATAATTTTCTCCCTATGTCCTCCGGCAACAGTTGAATATTTTCATCCCCTGTGGTACCTCAAATCAGATTTATCGCCACCCTTCATTAAAGTGTGACTGGCTTTCTTCGAAGCAATGACTAGTATTGGCCTTTACTTCAAGTACTTTTTCTATTCGCCTCAGCATTCCTACAATCAAAATGTATGTATGTATGTATGTAATATATATATATATATATATATATATATATATATATATATATATATATATATATATATATATATATATATATATATATTATAATATATTAATAACATATTTTTACAAAAACAAAAAAATATTTCTCTGCATAACCTCTACTAAGCTTAATACATTTGATCCCAGGAGATTTTAATTTTTTTATTTCCCTAGAAAAAAAAATTGTTTAGAACTGTGCATTATCCCCATCTACACTAACTTCTTCATTTGACGAAAATTTTTTCTCCTAAATCAAGTTTTGAGGTTCGGAAATAAAAAAAAGTCACTTGAGGCTAAACCTGGGGAATAGAGTGTACAAGGAACTATTTTAAAGTTCAGCTTGTGAATTTTTGTAACGGCAGATGTGTAAGCAGGCGCATTATCTCGTTGAAGAAGCACTTTTTGAACGCTAATCATGGTCGCTTCTGCTTCAACTAATTACGCAAATGATCCAATAACGTTGCATAATAAAGGCCAGTCACTGTTTAATGCTTTTCCAAAAAGTCAGTAATGATGATACGTGAGTCCACGTTTTCGTCGGGTATGGATTATGGATGCGCGGTTTGTCTACGGTCACAAAACAACGCGAGAAGTCTTTCGGATTGCAATATAACGTTTCCATACACGATTTTGAGGTGTCTTTTTGGTCTGGAGCCAACAAACGTGACACCCATTGCGCACTCAGCTTTTTCATTTTTATAACTTCATGCAGGATATTATGTACCCGTTCATATGAGATGCCTATAATCTCAGGCATCTCTCAAAGCATAATGCGACTATCTTCCGTCACGATTCCATGAATTGTATTTACTATTTCTTCAGAAGAAATTTCAGTTGGGGATACTAAACGTGCAGCATCTGCAGTCCTCGTATGGCCAAGTTTAAATTCATTTCTCCAATATTAAATGGTCTTAGATGCTGGTGTAGAGTCCTTAGGAACTTCCTTCAGTTCAATTTCTATGGACCGTGGTCCACTTTTTTAAATAAAACTGTTTTCCATTTCTATGAAACGTGTAGCACCGATCACTTACGACAGCTGCCAATAACCAACTGTACTTTGAACACAACCGTTACACGAGTCACGCTTACCATTAGTCACATTGCTTAACAAAATTTCCCGCTGTTTCGTAGTATGTATATATACATATTTATATATATATATATATATATATATATATATATATATATATATATATATATATATTTATATATATATATATATATATATATATATATATATATATATATATATATATATATATATATATATATATATTTATATATATATATATATATATATATATATATATATATATATATATATATATATATATACAGGGTGAACCATTGATCGTGAAGAATGTTATATCAACAATGAAAAATGTTTTGAACAAAAGTTGTTCAACTTTAAAGGGGAAATAATATGGGAGGATTAATTTTTCATTTAGGGGGCGGTATCAAGGTCAACTCAACTTTTTTTAAATGTTAGTTCATTTTTTTACAGATTTTTTACAGATTGTTATTCTATGAGAAAAAATAAGCATTATTTGTTTGAAATATTTTTTTCTTTGACCTCAATTTTTTAAGTTATTAAGGTCAATAAGTTACTAACGAGGATGCTAAGTTTGCAGTTCTGCAGAGTGTGATTGAAAATATCGCACAATGTAGGTTTATCTTATAATTCAGTTCAAAGGGTGCTTAAGAAAAATTGGTTTAATCCTTATAAACCAAAGTTTGTCCACACTCTTAAAGAACAAGATTATGATAGGCTCATGTATTTTTCTTTCTGGCTGCAAAATAAAACTGAAGAAGACCCGTCATTTACAAAGTATATTTTGTTCAGTAATGAATGTACTTTTAATTCTAATGGTGTTGTCTCGTCGCAAAATTGTATATGGTGAGCGGATAGCAATCCAAATTTTAAACTAGATACAAGAGATCAATATTCCTTTAAAACTAACGTTTGGTGCAGTATTTTTAATAACAGAATTATTGCCTCGTTTTTTTTTAGAGAAAATCTTACAGCCGCGAGGTACTTACAGTTTCTAAACAACGAACTTTCCAATGAACTGGAAGATTTTAGTTTACAGGAAAGAATGAAAATGTACTTCCAACAAGATGGAGCACCTAAACACAGCACCTTGGAAATTAGAAATTGGCTGGACGAAAACTTTTCTGGGAGGTGGATCGGTAGGTTTTCCCATGAAGTACCCTGGCCGTCGCGGTCACCCGATCTTACGCCCTGTGACTTTTTTTTTTTTGTGGGGGGGGAGGTATTTAAAAAATTTAGTTTATGCTCAGAGACCTTTTAAAAATATCGCACACTTAGAAAAAACTATCCGCCAGTCTAGTAAATGAAATCAAGTCGGAGTTCTACGCGAATGTTCGTCATGAAATTTATAACTGAACTATTATATGCATTGAAAACGAAGGAAGAAGCGTAGAAACTTAAGGACGTTTTCTTATTTAATAAATAACAATAATTTTTAATAATAATAATCTTTAAAAATTAACGTGTCATAAATATTAAGCAGCTTTGCACCAATATTGCATTGTTAAATTAAAATTTTTTGAAAAAAAATAAATTTTCAGCCTAATTTTATGGCCTAATTAATTTTTTCTCGTAACATTTAGTAAAACATTAACCACTAAAAAAGTATATAATATAATTTATAAAAAAAAAACTTTCGATTATCATTTTCGGGGAATATAATTGAAAAAAGTGAATTATGTCAAATTTTTTTTTAAAATTGACGTAAAACTAAAATACAGTTTTTATATATATATATATATATATATATACATATATATATATATATATATATATATATATGTATATATATATATATATACATACATATATATATATATATATATATATATATATATATATATATATATATATATATATATATATATACATATATATATATATATATATATATATATATATATATATATAAATATATATGTATATATATATATATATATATATATATATATATATATATATATATATATATATATATATTTATATATATATATATATATATATATATATATATATATATAAAATATATATGTATATATATATATATATATATATATATATATATATATATATATATATATATATATATATATTTATATATATATATATATATATATATATATATATATATATATATATATATATATATATATATATATATATATATATATATATATATATATATATATATATATATATATATATATATATTTTATATATGTATATGTATATATATATATATATATATATATATATATATATATATATATATATATATATATATATATATATATAGATATATAATGCTGTATTTTTAGTAATAAAAACGTATCCTACTGTATACACAAAAAGTTTTTAACAGTTGACATTTTTCTTCAAATTTCACCATAGAAAAGCTCCTGAAAACACACGTCTTTAACTTGAAAACAGGATGCAAAATACCTAATTGCCTACTGAAAGCGGGAAACGCATCGAATAACGAACAATTGAGCCGCCATCTTGAAGCTGTTTTTCACCTGAAAATCTCTCGTTTGACAAATACGTGGAAAATATGGAAAACGTGAAGTGCTTTCTGAATATTTCATTACGCTGTATTTCCCTGAATAATGAAATTGTTTTGGGGATTGGGGGTGGTTTATGAGGAAGTTTTAATTTGTTTTTATTAAGAGATATAAAAGTCCTTTTTTACGAGAAAACTTTGTAGAACAGAACATAAATAAGAGAAAAAATAAATGAATAAAAGTTATTTTGTATTGGTGTATTGTCAGTTTGGCGGAATTGTTTATAAATATTATGAAAACCGTCGTCTATCCAAAATATTGTTGCTCCTGATGTAACAAATCCGGCGCCAAAAATTAATGTATGCAGTGGCAGTTTCGTATTTCGGGAACTTACCTGTGCGAAATGGTAGTTTTTACGCATGCAAGATGTCCTTAACTATTGTACAATGAAAACTCCGACGCCAAAAATTCATAAGGCAAAAAAACTTTGAGATTTATCGACTTCAAGAATCCTAAAAGGACTTAAGACGGTATATATATATATATATATATATATATATATATATATATATATATATATATATATACATATATATATATATATATATATATATATATATATATATATATATATATATTTATTCTCTCATGTCTTGGTGCGAAAAATACGCTTAAAATATGTTTATCGTGCTTAACAAAACTAGGGAAAATCCTTAATTAATGTTGACAAAATTCAAATTTGATCGCCACCCTTTACCGCAAAGCGATTTTGCTCAAAAATTATAGGTTCCATCTCGTTTGAAGGTTACGTCTCAATAGATCGACGAATATTGAGTTTTTTTTCGTATATAGGGACCTAAAAAGTGAAAAAATGCAAACATTTTGGAGGGTGATTTTCCCAAGAATACGATACTTCCGTTATGAACAGAAGTAAAAAATGAGAAATTCACTTCGACAATAGTTTCTCTTACTTTAAACGTAATCACATCCCTTGGTAATAGGAACTACTGCATTCGTAAAAAAATCACCCTCCGATTTTTTTTTTACGTTTCATAGTCCCTAGATTACAAAAAACATAGTATTACATTTTCGTCGGTCTGTCAGTGTGTTTGTTGGCATGATAACTCTTGAACGACATGACATAGCGATTTTAAATTTGGTACACATATAATACTTAAAGTAAGAATGGAAGCTATAGTTTTTGAGCGATATCGGGGTAGGGGTCAATCGATTCTATCTATTTTTTGTTTTTAGCTAATATAATTAACGAAGCATACTTATTTATGGTTAAGAATGGGAGACGAAGCTAGTGAGATTTATTCTTATATATGGTGGTTTTATTCTCTTTTTAGGGTTTTTTGAATCGAGAAATCTAAAAATTTTGCTATTATTTTAATATTTTTAACTGGAATAGTAGGTGGTCTATGTTAGAGGTGTTGCTTCCAATATATGCGTCCCTTTTAAGGTTCTTAGAGTCGAGAATTCGAAAATAGTGTTTTTTAGTGTTCCGTACGGAACACTTATATGATCACTTCGCTGTCTGTCCGTCTGTCATACCCGATTTTCTCCGAAACTATTTAACATAGAAAGTTGAAATTTGGGATTAATATAGGATTTGATGGCCGCATCAGAGCCGTGTAATTTTGAAAGTTAGTTTTGAAGGGTGAAATCAGAAGTGAAAAAAAATTACCAGGTCATCGAGTCGGATGTCAAATGAAAGCTTGTAAAAACACGAATTGAAAAATATATATAATATAACGATTGCGCACACTTTTCTTTGTATTATTTTTAAAAGATTGCGAAAACTCCCTGCCCCTCCCCTTGTCTCGAAAAGTACTGATCAAAAAATTTTGAAAAAATTCTGTAATATTCTTAACAGGGTGTAGATTGAACGAGAATTATCACAACCTTTTTTAATTCCGGTATATAAAAAAAAAACAAAAATCATCAATTTCCATTAAAGATTGGAAAAAATTTTGTTGAAAACATCATCATTTTATACCTCCATAACAAAAATTTTTATTTTAAAAGCAATAAACGTTCGGAACACTAATTGCGCAAGTCCGGCTTGTACTTGGCTGGTTTTTTTTGTTTTTTTAACTTTTAATTTAATTCCCTCTATTGCATAAAACCCTGTGCGCCTATACCTGTCCTCTTTTTAACGTAAAATATTTAATTTTAATGTTAGATTTATTACTTCTAAATATTTTTTTATGTATCTGGCTATAGCTCTTATTAACTTGGGGACAGCTTTGCTGATTATCTAAATAGAACATCGAAACGTGTATGTGTGTAAATGTTTTTTACGAGAGAAGAAATATACCGCATATTATTTCTTCTAAATTAACTTTAAATTAGTGTCCTATCTGGAAAACCATTACGTTACGTCATCGTCTACAATTATTGGACTAACCAAAAAATTAACTTGATGAAACTCTATCCGAGAAATTCCTGTAATAGAAATAACTTTATTTCAAACAATATTATTTCGTTTTCGGGCTGGAACATTTTTACCCTTGACAAAACAAAAAAAAAAACAAGGAAGCCGAACAGGACAAAAAAAATTCCCGTTTGCTCCCGGCCATAAAAAATGTAAACAGACGGGACCAGGGCTGGGAAAATGCGAAAAAAGTAATCAATAAAGTTGTTATTTACGTGGTCCAAATAATGATATATTGATATGTAGTTTCAATTTTTGTAATAGGTCGTTTGACATGTTTTGAACAAAAATTCGACAATGGTTTGTTGAAAGGTAAAATATGTTTTGTTTACATTTCTGTGGCGTAATTTTTGTTCAGTCAAATTTAGAGGCGTGATCATTAAACCGCCAGCGAATGTATTGTTGCATGGTAATTATTATGGTATTTGAGTTGTAATATTTTTTAAAAATATGGTTTAAATTAACAAATTGTAATTATTGAGTAATTATCACAAAATGCAAATGAATTTGTAATTAAAGTAACGAGAGATGCGTTTCCATCTCGAAAAAATTTAATTTCTGTCTTAGGTCTTTTTAAAAATGTCACTTGAGATCATCATTTGGACCAGCTGTAAATTAAACCAAGTTGTGTTAGTTTATGTAAATAAATTAGTTACCCTAACTTAAAGATAATAAGTCCAATATTAAAATTCATGGGTTAGAAAATCTTCAACAAACAAAACAAGTCAACACGCACAAGTGACTTTTCGACGTTTTGGACACAATTGCACGAGGCTTTGTCGCTACTTACTTCTGTTGATAAAGATTCTAATGCCATAGGTCTATTGTTCAGTTTTAATTTTACTGATATGATTCTTGTAATACGTGACCCACAAGAAACATATCAGTAAAATCAAAAATGAGCAGTAGACCTATGGCCTTAGAATCTTTATCAACGTCGAAAAGTTACTCCATTTTACTGAATGAAATTTTTACCGGTCATTTTATATTTTCATCTATACATATATATATATATATATATATATATATATATATATATATATATATATATATATATATATATATATATATATATATATATATATATATATATATATATATATATATATATATATACAAATGGAGAAGATTTGTGGCCTTCCTAATTAGAAATTCAAAAAACTCCAGTAAACACATTAGTCATTGTTGGATTATTTATTGAATAAAAGAAAACGAAATCACCACAAATTTTAGGCTGTCAATAAACTTCAAAGCTAACGTCAGTCTGTATTTGCAAAAATTAGAAATGCCAGTAAAATCGAGTGTTGAAGATAAAATTGAAATTGTGCTCATAGTTGGAGATAATTATAAAACTTTTAGAGAAGCACCAGAAATCTTTAATAATAGACACTTTGATAAAACTGTATACTTCACAACTGTAGAAACATCGGACATGGGTTTCAAATGAGGATAATCAAAATCAAGTAATGCTGTCGGTGGTGGAAAAGCCAAAAGATTCACTTGGGAAAAGATCAGCTTTATTGAATGTAAGTAAAATTACAGTTGTGAGAATTTTAAAATCAATTTAAACCAGACAAACCCCAATTTACCCATACTTTAAAAATAGGAGATTTTGAACGAAGATTTGAATTTCGTGCTTGGTTTCAAGGAGAGTTGGAAGATAACAGGTTTATGGCAAGACAAATACTTTTCTCTGACAAAGTGACATTTACGTCTAATGGGATAGTAAGTTCTCAAAACTGTCGCTGCTGGAGCGATGTTAATCCTATCTTCAATATCCAAACTCGAGATCAATACTCGTTTAAAACCAATGTATGGTGTGGAGTGTTTAAGATAGAATAGTTGGACCATTTTTTTTTCGTAATAATATGAATGTTGAATGTTATCTAGAATTTTTAAATAATGAGTTCCCTGAGTTTCTTAATCGCCTACCAATAATTGAAAGACAACGTATATGGTACCAACATGATGGTGCATCATGTCACAGTACGAGAAATATTCGAGATTAGCTACTCCACATTTAGAGTAATAAGAAGGTATGTGCAGTTTACTTGGCCTCCAAGGTCTTCGGACATCACCCCTCTACACTTTTTTTTATGAGGCTACTTAAAAGAAAAGGTTTATCTTATAAGGTCACTTCAAGATGTTGATCGTCTTGAGAGATTCATTAGGGAAACAAAGTGAAGCTATAACTTCTGACGTGATTAGAGATGTAATAAAAGATTTTTCTCGAAGAACAATCACCTGTTTAGAAAAGGACGGTAGATACATTGAACCACTTATGCAATAAAGTTAGAATTAATCTATATGTTTAGTTGTTATGTTATGTACGTAGTAATTAAGTAATGTTGCAATTTTAAAATAAAATGATACTAGCACAAATTATGGATGTAATTGTTGCAAAGTAGATAAAAAGGTTATCAAATTTTTAATAAAAATATGATATAATCAAAATCAGTGCAGAAGTTTTTAATTAATTTCGTTTTCCTTTATTCAATAAATAATCCGACAATTACTGACGTCTTTACTGGAGTTTTTTTGGATTTTTAACTAGGAAGGCCACAAATCTAAACGTGATTATAATTCTCTAGTTCCTATTAACATTTTTCAATTAATATTTTGCTCTGTATTTAAATTTCAAGACATTTTACTCTTCATTATAAATCATTATTTTTTATTTTCCCTGTATACCATCAAATATTTTAAACTTTTGTTGCCTGATTATGGATTTCCATGTGATGCAGAACTTTTTATCAAGAATAAATTTTTCTGTAATATGTAAGATAAACTTTTTCTCCATTTGTATAAAACTTTTTGAAACACACTGTATATATATATATATATATATATATATATATATATATATATATATATATATATATATATATATATATATATATATATATATATATATACACACGATGGCTGTCTTTTAGGTTTTCACAAACGACTACTAGATAGCGCTATTGACTTGTGACATTACCATTGTTGTACAATTTGACATTATTGTTAAAGCAGTGGCAACTCAGAAATTGACCGAGTAGTTTATTTACAGTGAGCGTTTTAAAAAAAAACAGTTTTGTGAACAAACGGAAACTTCACGTGAAGGTTTTCGTTGGATGATTTTTTCGATGTTAGTAAAGGGCGAACTCAACAACACTGCCCTGAATCGCTTCGTTCAACATTTGGTAATGAATCACCATCAGAAAAAACTGTTTACAATTGGCTTGAAGAATTTTGTCATGGTCGTGCTTCCGTCAGCGATGAATTTCGTGAAGGTCAACCAAAATCGGTTGTTGTTCCAAAAAACATCGATGCTGTGCTCAACATGATGGAGGAGGATCAGCATATGACTTAGCTGAAGATAAAGGCATCCTTAGGCATGCCGAAGCTGCAGTATATTCGATCCTCCATAAACATTTAGCTGTGAAAAAGATCTGTTCCCGATGGATTCCGCATAATTTGACCGAAACTCAAAAACAAGCTCGTGTCAATTAGTATAAGGAAATGCTCACAAAATTCGATCGAGGATATGCAAAATCTGTATACAACGTCGTAACAAGAGATGAAACGATATATTCGTACGAGCCAAAAACTAAACAACAATCAATTCTTTGGGTGTTCCAAGGTGAATCGAATCCAACAAAAGTGGTTCGTTCGCGAAGCACTTCCAAGAAAATGATCACTTGTTTCTTTGGTTATACTAGACATGTTACAACCATTGCTTTAGAAGATCGAAGAACTGGTAATGCTGAATTGTATACAACAATTTGTTTGCCAGAAGTCTTAGATAAAATCAGGAAAAACAACCGAAAACCTCGCATCATTCTTCATCATGACAATGCCAGCTCTCACACAGCACGTCAAACAATTGATTATTTGACTGAGAAAAACATCGAATTAATGTTTTATTACCCGTATTCACCTGATTTATGGCTTAACGACTTTTTTTTGTTCTCGAATGTCAAAAAAAAAAAATCGTGGACAGTGATTTTCATCACCTCAAGAAACTGTTGAATCCTTCCAAAACCCTCTTTTTGAGGTACCAACTTTAGAGTGGAAAAAATGTTTCGAATATTTTAAGAAACAATGAAACGATTTGTACCAAAAATTTTTTTTCTTTCATTGTTTTTGTAAAAACTTAAAAGGTAGCCCTCGTATTATATAATTTAAATAACTCCAAGTTAGTTTCATTTGAGTTTTAAAGCCTCTTAACTTCCCTACCCATTGAAAAATGTTCACAAATAATAAATGACCTTATTAATAATGCAATCATTGGTGTTACTATCAAAAGAGAGTTAAAAATGCTCTTACCCAAAATTACTTCCGGTTTACTAACAAATTGTATAAAGAGAAAGACGGTCCTCCAGTTGGCTCCTCAATCAGATATATATAACTCTAAAAATAAACTAATTGACAATGTATTCTATAAACAAACACGTAGACGAGATTTTGTGCACCTGAAACAGGACTGATGGGGATCTAAACCAATTTTTTAACCGTTAAATTCACTTAATCAAAAAATTCAGTTTACGATGGAATACGAACAAACAGAGGTAGATTAACTTTTTGGATATAAACATAAAATAAATCAAAAATATTTAAGAATTCAGTATATATAGAAAACTATCGTCAGATAAAGCTATTCATAAAAAATTTAAAAAATCCCAATACAAATTTTTATTTTCATTCATTCAATTTCAATAAAGAATTACTCATAATAAAACAGGTCGCAAGGAATAACGGCAACACAGAGAGAATGATAGATAATTTATTGCTGAGGAAGCAAAAGAAGTATTTCCAAAAATAATTTTTTATCAATCCCGAGCAATAAGACAATAAAATATATAAATTTATTAAGTACTCCTCTAGTTTAAGCAATAATATATGTAATAGAATAAATAAATTAGAAATCAGAAGTATATGTATAGGGAGTGTGAATTAACTTTGAGGTATTTCTAAGAGAGGGCGTAACTTGTATTATATCGCATTGGGGCATACTGTTGCTATATTCATGGTGAAGCACCATTATTAGACTATTTTGCCGAAGTGTAACAACATATTTTTTTGAGCACTGAATATGTTGAATTACGTGCCAACAAAACACCATTTGCAGGAAGCCTTACTTTTCTTGTTTAATTCGAAGAAAAGCGCTGCTAAAAGTCATCGATTGCTGTCAGAAATCTATGATATAATAATAATAATAGCTTTATTACCCCACAGTTTCCCATTAATAGGGTAAATATTTAGACATTTACATATTCAATGACAGTCTGTAGTAATTGCTTCTTAGTACAACAGTATATGTCACAAACATTACAAATATGATTAAAGTTAGTACACATTACATGAATAGGTGAATTCATTAACAAATTAGTATTAGGTCTGTTACATCTAAAAAACATATTTGATCGTGAGTGCATCCGTGGCACATTGATGTTGATACGAGACAGTATATCCCTGCAATCAATCATATTGTGCAATACTCTATATAGGAATAATATTGAGGCACAAACTCTCCTGATTCCCAGGCTAAGAATATTTATCTGTTCACACAAATAATCGCTGCAGATTCCCCGTTCAAGATACATTCCAGTAATCTTAAACAACAGAAATTTCACAAATCTCCTCTGCACTTTTTCAAGAGAAACTCTATGCACCTCGTACGTTGGACTCCAGACAATACTTGCATATTCTAGTTTCGAGCGAACAAAGCAGAAATACAAAACTTTCAGTGATGCAATATTAGTGAAACCCCTACAATTTCTAATGATGAACCCGTAAGACTTAATTGCTTCAGAAACTTTCAATGCTATATGCTGAGCAAATGTTAGTTTTGCATCAAAAACAATTCCCAAATCCTTAGCTGTGCTACACCTACTTAAATTATGGTCTTGAATTCTATATTGAAACTCTATTAACGCTACTCTCCTAGTATATATTAGAACTTTGCATTTTTGAACATTTAGATGTAGTTTGTTGTTACAACACCAAGAATATACGAAATTCAACTGGCTCTGTAGATAAGAACAATCCTCAGTTTTTTCTATTGGCATAAGCATTTTTAGATCATCAGCATAAATTAGTCTGTTATATTTTAAATCCTCGCAAAGATCATTTACGAACATAATGAAGAGCAAGGGTCCCAAATTTGAACCTTGCGGAACGCCTGAGGTAGCCACAAATCTTTCTGATTTTAATCCGTTGTAGGCTACAAACTGAGTTCGATTAAACAAGTAAGAACTTATAAGAGCCCTCGCACCATCAGTGAAACCAGAGAAAGACAACTTATTGATGAGAACATGATGGTCGATCCTATCAAAGGCCTTCGAGAAATCTGTATAAATAACATCAACCTGCCCACCATCATCTAATACTTCCGAAATTATGATTGTATTTCATCGATAAAAACATACTAGTACTGGTTCCGACGCTTTGAAAGTGGTGATGTCGACACGGAAGGTAAAGAACGTCAAGGCCAGCCGAAAAGGTTTAAAGATGAAGAATTGGAGGCATCACTCGATAAAGATCCTGTCAAATAGAAAAAGAACTTGCAGAATCATTAGGAGTTGATTGCACAACCATTTTCAAGCGCTTACATGCACTGGGAAATTGGGTACCGTACGAATTGAAACTGAGAGACATTGAAACGCGATATTTCACCTGTGAACAACTGGTTCAACGGCACAATCGGAAAGGTTTTTTGAATCGCATCGTAACTGGTGATGAAAAATGAATAAGCTATGCTAAAATCATGAGTGAAGCCCAGTGAACCATCAACTTCCTCGCCAAAGCCGAATATTCAGCTAAGCTTATGCTGTGTATCAGGTGGGTGTAGTATACTATGATCTGCTCTAACCCAACGAAACTTTTACTGAGAAACTTTATCGACAACAGTTGATGCAATTGAACCGAGCCATGAAGGAAAAACGACCGCAATATGCCAAAAGACACGACAAAGTGATTTTTCAGCATGGTATCGCTCGGCTACATGCTGCAAAACCCGTCAAGGAAACTCTAGAAACGCTTGGATGGGATATCCTATCTCACCCGCCGTACTCACTAGACATTACTCCTTCTGATTATGACTTGTTCCGATCGATGACGCACGGCCTGTCTGAATAGTGCTTCCATTCTTATGAGGATGCCAAAGAATGGATCGATCCGTGAATAGCCTCCAAAGATAAATCGTTTTTTTCAACGTGATATTCATATGCTGCCACAAATATAGGAGAAAGTAGTGGCTAGCGATGGACAATACTTTGACTATTAACCATTTTTTTACAATATTTTTACCAAAAATCCCTCAAAATTTATTCACATACCCGAATATAAATAAATGCAACAAAATTATTGATCAACAGTAGGGTCATAAGAAACATTGCTAACAAATGAATTTATAAAATTAACTACGGAGATTATCAAGCAATGTACATAGGACAAACAGGTAGACCTGTAGTTGATAAATTGCAAGAACAGAAAATAGCAACCTATTAACACATTGTATTAAGTATAATCATTTGACTGATTGAAATTGCAGATTAGAATTGCAAGAAATAGACAAAAAAATAAATTGATTGTGTTTATATGTAAAAAGGGGAACAAATTTAAATTGAAGAATTACAGACCCTGTATCGGTACTATATAAAATCCTCACTAGAATCATAACATATAGATTAATGAACAAATTAGACAGTTATCAACCACGTGGACAAGCGGGATGTAGATGGGGATACAGCACTTTGGACCATCTTCAAACAATTAGATTACTAGTGGAAAAAGCAAATAAATATTAAGTCACCTTGTGGGTAGCAATGATTGACTACGAAAAAGTATTTGATTCGGTAGAGATATGGGCAGTCCTTAAGGCCTTAAGTAACAGCAGAGTCGATGAAAGGTACACAACTGGTCTTGAATACATATATAAAAATGCCACATCACAAATAATGCTTGAAGAAAAAACAAATAAAATCAAAATTAAAAGAAAAATTAGACAAGGCGACTCGATATCCCCAAAGCTATTCACGTTGACTCTAGAAGACATGTTCAAATCGTTAAAGTGGGAAAATAAAGGAATACTAATGGACGGTGAACGATTAAATCGCATAAGGTTAGCAGATCATATCACTCAGATCGCCACCACAAAAGAAGAATTATCAAAACCAAATATTTGAACAACGACAGTGAAGATGATAGCCAGGAACTATTAATAGAAGGTGAAAGAATAGAAAAGGTTCAAATATTTAGGACAAAAAAGCCGACTTGGATAGAAGAGTCTCGTTAGCTTGGTCTGCGTTGGGAAGGTTACAATCTACATTCAAGTTAGATATCCCAAACACAATAAAACCCAGAGTATTCGATTAGTATGTATTGCCGATATTAACATATGATACTGAAACTTGGGCTTTAAATAAAAGTATAATAAATTAACTTTAGGTAACCAAAGAACAATGGAGAGGAGAATGCTAAATATTAGACTCCAAGATTTCTAACATTAAGATGCGAAGATCAAAACTGACAGATGCAGTGTAACGAATATGAATATTAAGGTGGAATTGCAAGGCTGACCACACAAAAGATGCAGAGGTAGACCACGGACAAGATGGACGGACGACATAAAAAGATTAGAAGGACACGATTGGATGCAAAAAGCAAACTACGAAGCTCATTGGAGACAACTTGGGGAGGCTTACATCCGACTATGGATGGAAAAAACTAATGATGATGTTGATGATAAACATTTGATGGATTTAAAAAATCTGAAATTACTACATCATGAAATAAAGGCAAAAGGCTTGACTTTTTAGGACAGCTAGAAATAAAAAAATGTTTGAAATACAATCTGGAACTTACCATCAATGAACAAAAAAAATCTTAAAAACTTCAACATTGATTCATTCCTAAATTTATTACCTTTAGACAACATTTGTTTTAAAAATTTTACAGTTTTTTTGAGATAATTCATAGGAATAAAACTTCAGTATTGCATGCATTCTTGAAAAAGCCCACAACAAAATAAAATATATGTCAAGTTATTCTGAAATAGCATATTGAAAAATTTAAAAGCAAATTGATTAAATTTCCACTTTTAAAACATTTCAACAATGTTTCACAAGAAGCCTACTGCTGAATCCGTTCAAATATATATATATATATATATATATATATATATATATATATATATATATATATATATATATGTATATATATATATATATATAGATATATATATATATATATATATATATATATATATATATATATATATATATATATATATATATATATATAGATATAGATATATATATATATATATATATATATATATATATATATATATATATATATATATATATATATATATAGTTTAAAAAATGCTTCTGGTACTGTAAAAACACTACTACTGTGTTTTACAAGTCAATATTCCCTAAAGGTAATAATATACACAAACAACTTTCTATCCAAAGCCAATAAGCACCATATTGTCTTTCAAACATATTAAGCTTTTGGACTTGTTTCAGTAACGACACAAAGAGTGAGTATAAATAAATCCAGGATGAAATGTGTTATTACTGGCTTTTACAACCAGGGATAAAAAACTTTCAAAATACTTGCCAGGGCAAAATACAATCTAAACTTTGTATAGTATTACAACGTCCACTATTTATCCCTAAGTTTACAAAATAGGAAAACTATAAACAGTTTAAAAGTTTATATTTCCAAATACAATTAGTGTCGATCAAACATTATAAGACAATGACCAGCAATTTTACGTTAATTGTACTTTCCGGTCTGAAGGACGGTAAAATTTCACCGGACATTATTTATTGGTACAACGTCAACTTTTGTATAAAACCAGTTTAAAGACTATGTTTGTCTCTTAAATACAATGCAGCTTCTGCACAAAAGAGAGTTTAGAGAATAAAACTAGATAATGTACATCGGGTGATCAGTTCCGACACTTTTGAAGAAATAGAAATGTTTTTGCCAAAAATCGATTTTATTCTTCAACATAGTTTCCTTCTAGAGCAATATACTTATCCTAGTTCTGGTTAATTTCTACCTGTTTTAAACAATTCAGTAATTTTCCTTTCTTTTCATTGTGCAAAATTCTGAAATCTTCATTGAAGGTATAATTTTCAACTGTTGAATGTCTAGCCTAATGAGATTTATTATTTTTCATTCTATAACTTTGTTTATGTTCATTTATTCTTTTATAAAAAGATCTGCGTGTTAATCCTATATAGGTTTTATTACAAGTGTCTGTTTTATTTTTCTTTTATTTTTATTATTTTAATGTATCAAGCTAACGTTTTATTGGTACGGTAGGCAATGGTTACATGATTTTTGTGGAAAAAATATAGAATATTATTTGTAACTTTACCGGTATAAGTGAGTGTATGAAACTTATCTTTTTTTAGTTGTTTAGGCAGGTACACAAGTCCTACTGCTTTTTTAAATTATTTTTTTATTAAAATATTATTTACAAACTCACTCTTGTACCCATTGTGTATACTAATTTGTTTTATGATATTTAATTTTTTTCAGAAAATTTTCTTCAGGTAATGGTGTGTTTATTAATATATGGATGAAACTACTATAAGCCGAAATTTTATGTGTGAACAGATGATTAGAATCAGCAGGTATAGTTATATCTGAGTATGTTGGTTTACAGAAGATTTCAAAATCATGTTGATTCATTTCATTAGATAATATTTTAATGAAAAAACAATTTAAAAAAGCATTAGGACTTGTGTACCCGCATAAACAACTAAAGAAAATAAGTTTCATCCACTCACCGGTAAATTGACCAATAAAATTCAATATTTTTACCATAAAAATCATTGCCTATCGTACGAATAACATATTAGCTCGACATATTAAAAATAACCGGTCAGGTGCAAGTTGAACTTGCGCAATTAGTGTTCTGTACGTTGACTGCTTTTAAAATAAATACCAGTGACTTCACAAAACACACCCCAAAAGAGTTTTCAGCAAAGTTTGTTTTCGATCTTTATTGAAAACTAATGACCTTCAATTTTTTTTTTCATCATCATTATCATTAGTTTATTCCATCCATAGTCGGATGTAAGCCTCCCCAAGTTGTCTCCAATCAGCTTTGTTGTTTGCTTTCTGCATCCAATCGTGTCCTGGTAATCTTTTTATGTCGTCCGTCCATTTTATCTGTGGTCTACCTCTGCATCGTTTGTGTTCTTTAGGCCTCAATTCAACTATACGTCGTCTCCATCTATTATCATTCATCCTAGCAACATGCCCCGCCCAATTCCACCTTAATATATATATTCGTTGTATTACATCTATCACTTTTGATCTTCTTCGTATCTCGATGTTAGGAATACGATCTTGGAGTCTAATATTTTGCATTCCTCTCCATTGTTCTTTGCGCTACCTGGAGTTTATTTATTATACTTATTTAAAGCCCACATTTCAGTGCCTTATGTTAGTAATATTGATCGAATAATCTGGCTTTTATTGTATTTGGTATGATCAAGCTAACGAGATTCTTCTATCGAAGTCAGCCTTTAAATTATTTTTTGTCCTAAATATACGAATGTTTGTACTTTTCCTATTCTTTCACCTTTTATTAATACTTCCTGGCTGTTATCTTCACTTTCGTTGTTCAAATATTTGGTTTTGGTGAAGTTTTTTTTAGACCTATTTCTCGAGACTTTTTATTTAATTCCATCAGCATTTCTTGTAATTCTTCTTTTGTGTTGGCGATCAGAGTGATATTATCTGCGAACCTTAAGGGATTTAATCGTTCATTATTAGTATTCCTTTATTTTCCCACTTTAGCAATTTGAACATGTCTTCTAGAGTCAAAGTGAATAGCTTTGGGGATATCAAGTGGCCTTGTCTAATTCCTCTTTTAATTTTAATTATTTGTTTTTTCTTCATTTGTGATGTGTCATTTTTATACAGGCATTTAAGAAAAGTTGTGTACCTTTCATCGACTCGGATATTACTTAAGGCGGACTGCCCACATCTCTACCGAATCAAATGGTTTTTCATAGTCAACCATTGCTATCCACAAGGTGACCTTACATTCGTTTGCTTTTTCCACTAGTAATCTAATTATTTGAAGATGGTCCAAAGTGCTGTATTCCCGTTTAAATCCCGTTTGTTCACGTAGTTTATAACTGTCTAATTTGTTCGTTAATCTATACGTTATGATTCTAGTGAGGATTTTGTACAGTACCGATAACTGGCCGACAGGTCTGTAATTCTCCCATTTAAATTTGTTTCCCTTTTTAAATATAAGCACAATCAAGGCGTTTACCCAAGGTGTTGGTATTTTATTTTCTATTAGGCACCTGTTAAATAGAGGTTGAAGAGATTGTATTATTGATGCCTCTCCATACTTTATCATTTCCTTATTTCATCCGTTATTACATCGGGAATTTTTTCAGATCCCACATTTCTTACTATCACTCTATTTCCTTCTTGTTTCCCGGGCGATGGTGATATTTTCGTATCATATAGTGTTTGATGATATTTCTCTGTCGCTTCATTTATCTCTTTGATTTGTGCGTTCCCTTGGTTATCGTTATTTATAAGTTTTATTATTTGATGTCTCCCATCATTCATTCATTTGTTTGTTTAGGTGTTTCAAACTTTTCCCTTCTTTCTAAGTTTCTTCTATTTTCGAGTTTCTGTACTGTCTGTTCTACTGCTGTTCTTCTTCTGTTCTATTTTTTTTTATATATCAGGTTAATAATTAAAGGTAATGTACTTATGATAATTTTGGTTCACTCTATATCCTGTGGAGAAGATTCTAGAATTTTTTCCAAATTTTATGATCAGTACTTTTGGAGATAAGGCGATTTTTCGCGACTTTTTAAAAACAACACAGAAAACTGTGCACAAGTATTACATTATATATATTTTTGAACTCCAGTTTTTACAAGTTTTCATTTGACACCCCACTCGATAACCATATATATATAAAAAAAATCACTAACTAACCCCTTAACCCAGATATGCCCAAAATAATTACAACTTATTTTTTTTATTATTTTAATGTTCAATGAGATTAAAATAGCAAATAAAACACATTTTTGTTCTTGCTGGACAGTTATGTATTTAAAAAATATGGTTTTGTAGCCGTACTATATATAGGACAATGGGCATATACACTCCAAAAAATATTTATTTAGTATGATAAGATAAAAAACATTTAACGTGTAACCCAATGTCACATTTTTGACATCTGGTTGTCGTTTTTTGATGACATCCTGCACACCTTGTTTGTTTATTTTGCGATATCACTAAATGGTCCAACCTGTCATACCTTAGTTCTAAATTATGATTTTTTGACGCATGTCCTTTCTGATACACACATTTTTTTTTGTTCTGCACTAACAATACATTAGCAATGGCGCGTCTAAATGAAAGCTGGTCCATTGTCCCGCCATGATATTTATGAATCTGCCATGCATTATGAACTGCCATGTCTACGCAATGAGCTATAAGAGGAAAATACCATTTCTTCCCTTTTATGGCGGTGCGATACAAACTTATGTTTTGGTCTGATCGGTCGACGCCTCCCATGCTCCTGTTGTATAACTTCACCACATGGGGTTGTTCCACTTGAATAAATTTTTTCTCCTTCTGAGAGTATCTTCTCACGAAATATAACGGATTTACACCACCGGCATTAGAGCAAAAAGTAACTATGTTGTTATCATTCCATTTTACAAATATAATATTGTCATCCTTAATCTTTATATAGTCATGAGTCCCACGTTTACACTTCTTCATGGTCTTTGAATCGTGCAATGTACTACAAGGAATACGATTTTCACGTATAGTTCCGGTCCCGAACATATCTTTTTCGTTCAAATATTCTAACAGAGGAACAGAGGAAAAAAAATTGTCAAAAAATAAATGGAACTTCAAATCCTTCCAATTTGATCTAAGAGCATCAGCGTATTCCAAAACAATAGCCGTTCCAACTCCAAGATCCTTATAAATTTGACTAATATTCGTGGAAGCTCCTTGATAAGGCTCGAACCAATTTATATAACCTTGGCGGGTAGTGCCAACCCATAATTTATAGCCATACCGTATTGGTTTACCCTGTATATATTGTTTACGACCATGTCTACCTGTGTATGGAACCATGGCTTCATCTATACTATGCTCTACCTGTGTGTAAGCGTGTTCAATAAATTTCTTATTTAGATATGTAAATATTGGTCTAACTTTCGCGAATTTATCAGACGTATCCAATTTATTATTATCATCTAGATGAATGTTTGACACAATAAATTCAAATTTGTTTCTGGATATTGCTTCAGATACTAATTTATTGTGTGAGTCTTTTGAACGTTCCCAAAACATTCGCCTTCTTGGAATCGGAATAACTCCACTTAGTAGAAGGACTCCTAAAAAACATTTTATTTCACAAATATCGACACGAGTTGCTTGATTTTTCTGTGAGGCGTATCGATTGGTTTCCTCTGCAATTTTTTCTACGAGTTCATGGTCAAAAAATAAAGAAAACAATTCAGTGGGAGAATACTCAGGTCTATGAAAAACTTCGGGTTCTTCAACATGAACAACGTTGGTGGCTAAGTCCTCTTTCACGTATTGGTATTTCTTCTTCTTTTTTGTGGTTTTTAGAGTTGATTCTTTCCTTCTTATCAGTCTCGCTAAAGGGACCTCATCTTCGGACTCCCATTCTTGATCTTCTAAAACGTACTTTGCAGTAACTTCGACTTCGTTCTGCATTTGTGAGGCTGGTAAATTGTTTATGTCAACATTGTCCTCATCGCCGGAGTCCTCATCCGTCAAATTTTCCGTAGCATTGTTGGGAGGAAATAGAGTTATTGTATCTGCATTTATTTCGTTGTCTTCAATCATTGCGAGAGCTTCGTGTAAGGAGAACCCCCTACAAAAAAGATACTCGTAAAAATTATTTCTTAAATAATGACGTAGGTAAACATTGGCAATACATTTTTGGTATGTGGCGAAAGACTTTAACAATTGTTTTAAATAATTATAACAATTTTTTAATTCTCTATGGAACCCAGATGTATTATAATATACTATAATATTGATAGTATTATATGTGCCCAATGTACTAAATATAGGACGGCTGTTTTTTAATTACTAATAGACAAACAACTACTTGAAATCAACATGTTTATCATACAAAAATCAATTGCTTACATTGTTGGCTAACTAAACTTATCTATAAAATATCA
This sequence comes from Pachyrhynchus sulphureomaculatus, assembly GCA_019049505.1. NCBI lineage: Eukaryota > Metazoa > Arthropoda > Insecta > Coleoptera > Curculionidae > Pachyrhynchus > Pachyrhynchus sulphureomaculatus. The sequence goes on along the minus strand of CM032447.1, from coordinate 222,515,868 downwards.
TTAGATAATTTAAAAATAGCCGAAACATAACCTACCTTACAAACTTCACGCCGAACTCGGCCATTCTCAGAAAACCACTAACTGACGCTTCGCAATAAACAAGATTTCTCTCTAGAAATATAATACCGTGCTATCACCAACGGCGCATAAGATCAAACTACCTAAAAATTCCACATACTGCGATATTTGCCGCCGATCGTCGCTGAGATTTGCCGAGTTTGAAGCGTACTACATATAGGTCATTGGGCATATCTGGGTTAAGTCAAAATTTAACTTTCACCGCCATCAATTCCTGTATTAGTACCAAATTTCAACTTTCTGTGTCAAATAGTTTTGGAGAAAATCGGGCGTGACAGACAAACACACAGACGGACAAACGCCGAAGTGATCTTATAAGTGTTCCGTGCGGAACACTAATAATAAAAGTAAAACAAAAAAAGAAAATTAAAACAGGAGTTTACAAATTATGCTCTAGTACTTGTAATCAAATCTGTATAGGACACACAGGCAGATCTTTTTATAAAAGAATAAAGGTATATAAACAAAGTTATAGAATGAAAAATAATATATCTCACTACCCTAAACATTTACCAGATGAACAGACAATGAAAAGAGAAGTTACTGAATTGTTTAGAGCGTGTAGAGATTAATTGTTTAAATTTTCGTTCCTATTTATTATAGACAAGGCGAAATCGGCGCCATCGTTGGAAAAAATTTTCTAATTGAATTTTTTTTCATAACCTTCTCCAGGAGATGCCCCTGAAAGAGGATCAACATGTTGCCGGGCGGTAACCTGGTCCGAATTTGTTTAAACAAATTTTTTTTAAACAAAGTCCAAAAATTGAACAACGGAACAAGTTTTTTTAGGTAAATTGGACCATTTTGAACAAAAAATGTCTCTTGTGAATTTTCTCTAAAATGCGCCGTTTTCGAGATATCGGCGATTTTAGGTGCGAGAAAACGCGAAAATGGCCACTTTCACCTCCCAATATTGGGGTCAAAAATTAAAATTTTCAATGTTGCCAAGTGTCCAAATTAAAGTTTGAGATCTCTTCTACAAATTACCGTAGGAAATATTGCAATATCTTTATTTTTAAACATTGTTTTTTAACAGTTAACAAATTGCGTTCGAGCGCCCGCGGCCGCATCGAAACTGTATACATAGATATATACGCAACGCCCGTACGTAGGCGCGCGGAACTGTATACGCGCTGCAACTCGCTGTAACGTGAAGTATCATGCAAAAGTTCAAACATGCTATTGCTTAAATAAGAGTCGGACACTTTAATAGTTTATTCATTTCTTTTCCGCCCTTACAAGTATGTACATGTGTAATTATGTCTTTTTCTATTAAACGAATTAAATGTGATCATAAGTGCATTTTCTGTGGTAAGTGTGATGATGTTGTACAACAACCAAATTTTGAATCATTTCAAAAAATTCAACAAGCAGCTAATCGTCGGAAAGATGACATAAGTACAAAATTTAACGATTTATATAATCCAAGTAGCAGTGAACAAACTTTTTCTTGGCACAGAAAGTGTTATGCTTCCTATGTAAGTAAAGAAAAAATTGTACGTCGGGAAAATGCTCTCAAAAAACTGGAAGCAGAAAATAATGAAGCTGTTAATAATGAAAAACAGTTATTATCAATTGAACCCGAAGAGAAAGAAAAACCAACATTGCGATCAAAAAGTGTGTCAAAAGCAGAGTGCATGATCTGTGAAAAAATTTATAAAAATAAAGAGAGTACAACTTATACACTTTCTGATTATAATGCAGCGGAAAAGCTAATGGCAACAGCTCGTCTTAAAATGGACAAAGTCTATACGAAAATTTGCATATATAGTTCAACTACGTCATTACTAGTTCAAAAATTGTAAAACTAATGCATGTAATTGCAAAAGCAACAACGTAAGTTGTATACTCATGTGTGTGGGTGTAATTTAAATATTTGCGAAAATTCTATTAAATATATATAAGTTATATTTCATAAAATTGTTTTAATTCTTCTACCATCCTAATCGAATATTGAATTTTTATTTATATTCATTTGTTATAATAATTAAATTTGATATAACAATTACTCTTTAATAAATAAATATTTTTTACATACTTTTCAAATATATTAATTTTAATAAGAAATCAAGAAACAAAGCTTTATAGAGCATCGCAGTGCGTATACAGTTCCGTGCGCCTACGTACGGGCGTTGCGTATATATCTATGTATACAGTTTCGATGCAACCGCGGGCGCTCGAACGCAATTTGTTAACTGTTAAAAAACAATATTTAAAAATGAAGATATTGCAATATTTCCTATGGTAATTTGTAGAGGAGATCTCAAACTTTAATTTGGACACTTGGCAACATTGAAAATTTTAATTTTTGACCCCGATATTGGGAGGTGAAAGTGGCCATTTTCGCGTTTTCCTCGCACCTAAAATCGCCGATATCTCGAAAACGGCGCATTTTAGAGAAAATTCACAAGAGACATTTTTTGTTCAAAATGGTCCAATTTACCTAAAAAAACTTGTTCCGGGGCGAAAATTTCAATTTTTGGACTTTGTTTAAAAAAAATTTGTTTAAAACAAATTCGGACCAGGTTACCGCCCGGCAACATGTTGATCCTCTTTCAGGGGCATCTCCTGGAGAAGGTTATGAAAAAAAATTCAATTAGAAAATTTTTTCCAACGATGGCGCCGATTTCGCCTTGTCTATTATAGGTCTCCATCAAACAACGGCTAATTCAGTGCAATTCGTTTTTCTTTCCAGGAGATTAACTAATTTAGTTTTTTTAATAACTAAAATATCCAGGCGCTGTAATTATTCGTTGTTCTCATTTTTACACGTCACTGTTACGAAGTTGCATGAGCTATTGAATGTATAAACAAAATTATCTACTTTTGACTTTTTTTGCATAGAAAATCGGGAAAAGACTCTTCACACACTATACCAAATTCTTGACTGGCCTTGGTTTCAAACATACTCATGAATAAATTGGCTATTAAGGGAATAGGCAATTAACCATTGCCGTGCCTTATTTTTGAATAAAGAATTGATTGTTATATTGAAAATAATTTGGTTCCATGCAGTAGTAGAATTATAAGTCACGTTCTTCTTCCAAAGATTATGCCTGCATATGGTGTTTGTAGATAGACAGGACGTAGGACGTCTGTTAGGATTCCGGGGAAGATTCGAGTAGTCATTTTAAGATTTTTCCAATACAGCAACTCTCTATCAAAATACTACATAACCTTTAAATGGAATTGTGGCAGCCGAAGAACCCTCTTATCTAGTGCAAACTTCATTTTGCTTAAAATTTAGAATCACCCACGATTGCCGTGCCCAACCGGTACTATATTGACGTTTTGCCATATTAGAATTTTGTATAGCAAATATCTATCTTATACGAATTTATTCAAAGTGTAACGCAACTATATATATATTTTTTTTTAGAGACGTGCTTTTTAGATAATCTGTATGTTTCCTTATAAATAAATATACAAACATGGCGTGAAAAATCCCGACACTTTCCAAAAGATAGTAGCACAAACAAAAAAACATATGATTTTCACTTAGTGTCAACTCTCAGAAGATTTGTGTAAAATTTTAATGACATTTTAGCTATTGGTTTGCGAGTTAAGTTACAGCTGTTTGAGTGACACTACTTTTGATTTTCGCAAAAGGATGAAACAAACATTTCTATGTGTTGATTAAACATTGCATTTAGATGGAGAAAATACAGCCAGAACCCAAGAATTGCTTGAAAAGTGTTATGGCACATGTGCTTCGTCGCAAGTAACTAAATATCGATAGTTTAGTGAACTTAAATGCGGTCGTACAACCACTGATGATGCACCACTTTCCGAACGTCCAAATGAGGCAGTCAGTCCAAAAAATACAAAAAAATCCACCATATTGTTCTAAATGGCCATAAAGTGAAATTGAGAGAGATAGCTGACATCGTGCAAAACGCGTGAGACATATTTGGCATTTTTTTTTTTTTTTTTTTTTATGGGTCTAGCACACGTGCTGCAGGGAAGTCCCTAAAGCGCTCCAGGAGCGGCACGAGTGCGGAAAAAAAAAGCGATTCACGTTGTTCTTGAATCGCTGTAAATTGTACTCGGTGGGAAACACAGCGCTGGGCAAATTATTCCAAAGGGATGACGTTCTCCATATAAAAGATTGCTTGAAAAAGCGTTGTACGCGGAGTAACAAGCTGAACCTCATATGGATGCAAAGCACCAGCGCGACGTGTATTTCTAACATGCACCGCTTTGGGAGGAATCCTTCGAACACTTTCCATGAAAATACTTGTAAAACAGACTCAAGTCGCCAACCGTTCTTCGATGTTCCAGCGAATCAAGGCCGCCGGTCAATTCCGGGTCCCCAATCAGACGGACCGCTCTTCTCTGAACAGAATCCAACAAATGCAGTGTATGTTTGGGAGCGGAGCCCCAAACGTGGGAGCAGTATTCCATAGTTGGTCGAATTTGGGCTTTGTAAAGAATTAACAGTTGTTGTGGGGTGTAAAGCTTTCTGGTTCTAAATAATATTCCCAACTTTTGAGAAGCTCTCCTTGCTATGCCTGCAACATGTTCATGCCAAGACATATTTGCTCCCAAATTAACCCCCAACAAATTGAGCGACGATGCTAGGGGAATGGAGTGCCCCGACATAACTATGTCGGGTTCACCAACGTTAACTTTTTTAGAAAAAAACTGCCGCTTGGGTTTTTGTAGCGTTAAATTCCACTTGGTTACTGCCTGCTGTCTGCGGATATTCGCCTGAGCAGCCGATGTCCGAGCGTTCAAGGTGAATGAAGAGACAAGCGTACTGTCATCTGCAAAGCTATAGATTGGATTTCCGGTCTTTTCCAGCAGATCGTTAATGTAAATGAGAAAGAGAGTAGGATACAGTATGGAGCCCTGGGGCACACCGGCGTTGATAGTGAGGGTGTTAGAAAGAAATCCGTCGACTGCCACTCGTAAAGAACGCTCTCTGAGGAAACATGAGAGCCATAAACAGAACCTTTCAGACATACCATAAGAGCGTAACTTAGCCAACAGTCCATCGTGCCAAACACGGTCGAATGCCTTGGATATGTCAAGAGCAACCGCTCGAGATTCTCCAAAGTGTTCAATTGCTTTGTTCCAAACATGTGTTACATAAGTCAGAAGATCTCCTGTTGATCTATGTTTACGAAAACCATATTGGTGATCGCTAATAATATTGAATCGTTCAAGATATTTTAGAAGATGCTCATTGATAACCCTTTCCATGACTTTCGATATTATTGAAAGCAGTGCAACTGGTCGGTAGTTATTTGGCAAGGTCTTCTTACCTTTTTTAGGTATCGGCTGAACCGTGGCACATTTCCAGCAGGACGGAAATATTCCCTTTCTGTAGGATAGGTTAAAAAATCTACAGAAAACTGGTGTTAGTTCCCTTACACAGTTTTTGAGAACTATGGCAGGTATTCCGTCAGCGCCAGAAGCCTTCTTGGTGTCTAGCTTCATTAAAATACGCTTTATGATGCGCTGTCTGAAGACAACATCGGGCATCCTTGACTGCAATATGGGAATAGTAGGTGGTGTTTTTCCTTGGAAATCGACAGTAGAATGTGAAGCAAAGAGTTCAGCCAACAAGTTCGCTCTCTCAACAGGTGTGGTTGCAATGGAATTATCTGGCCGTGTGAGTGGTGGTATGGTGGATTTGGTAAAATTTTGCCTAACTGCCTTAGCGACTGCCCAAAAGGACCTGGAATTGTTGGGACAAGCGAGAAGTTTGTTTCTAATTCGTTGATTGTGTGCCTCCTTGGTTTCGTCGATAATTCCCTTGCATCTGTTCCGGGCATGAACAAAGATGTTACGATTTACGGTGTTAGGATTTTCACGCTATTGTCGATAGGCAATATGTTTAGAAGCAACAGCTTTTTTGCATTTTCGGTCGAACCAAGGCTTGCCGTTGGAGGAGCATTTCTTCGAAAAAGGGATGTAAGCTTCCATACCAGCCAAAATAACATCGGAGACCTCCCTGGCGCAGTCAGATGGGTTTTCGGATCGAAAACAAACGACCATCCAAGGGAAAGTTCGAAAGTATTCCATGAGATCTTCCCATTTAGCAGATTTGGGCGGCCTAGACGCCTCTCTGTCACTGATTGGCAGGATACTCGATGTCGAAAGCAGTTTATGGTCGGAAGAACCTAACGGCGGATTTACGGTGACCGTGTAAATCTCCTGATTGGTGGTTAAAAACAGATCAAGAAGACTGACGAACTCCCCGTCTCGATCAGGTATCCGTGTTGGTTCGTCAATAAGCTGAGTTAAGCCATAACTGATTGAGAATGATTCAGCTTCACGACCTTGTTCGTCGGTAGTATTTGAATATTTAAGCCAGTTGATATTGTGGACATTAAAGTAGCCCAGAATGGCAATTTCGGCACTTGGATAGTTACTTTGTAAATGATCCATGGTGTCTGCAAGAGAAGCGAAAAGTGTTCGAAAATTGGTGGTCGATACAGGATACAGATGAACCTTGTGGTTTGTTGAGTCGTTATTTTTAACCACATAACATCAAAGTTTGGGGGCTCCAGAGCTTCTTCTCGTTGAAAAGAGAGGTCGCTTCTGACGAAAAGACAGATTCCAAAGTTACGCCTAAATCGGGAATAGAAGTCGTACCCAGGATAAAGATAGTTGACCGTGCTGGTCGATGGACTGACCTTGGTTTCACATAGAGCGAGTACATGAGGTTTATTTGATTGCAGGTGTTGATGCACTGAATTTATGTTCGAGTTTATACCTCGTATGTTGCAAAAATCTATCTTAAAATTATGATGTCTGCAAGTCGACGCCTCCAAACCAGCCCCCACCCGGATATCTGAACGGGGGGCCATTCTACCTCCGGAACTTCTTGCATCCAGGCGCCTCATCATGCTCTTTGGTCCCACAGTAGTTAATGTGGAATTTTCCTGTTCTGTCACATGTTTATCTTTGCCTTCTTTGGCTTTGATCCATGGGGTGTTATTATTGGGTAGTTTGGGTTCTGACCAGATACTTTTCCAGTGATCTGTGACTTCTTGTTTGTTTGGTGGTTCGGTCACTGCTGTCTGTTTGCTGTGCATAGTTTTCCGGTAGAACTGTGTTTGGCTTCTTCGGAAGAAGGTTGTTAGTATCTTTCCTCTCGTTTGGTTCTTTGTATTTACGGAGTCTTGCGGCATATACGGATAATTTTTGTTTCAGAGTATCTAGGATTTCTGGCAGTGTTCTGTTGGGAGACCCGGACTTGATCTTGTTTATACTCTGTGTGACTCGTTTGGACACGTTCCCGTTGATAAACTGGGTAAGGTGTCCTAGATATCTCCTGATGTTGTTGATTTTGTTTTCTATTCTTATTTGCCGTTTGAATTTTGGTTTTGTGCTGTTGGGATTTCTTTGTCGTTGCGGAAGTTTTTGATTAAATACTTCGTCGGTTGCGTTTGGAATTGATGGTGGTGGGTCTAGGCGGCGTGAATATTTGCTTATGAAAAAGCAATGTGCCTGATGCGTGCAACGCACTCTTACGATTAATCAAAACTAGCAATGTGTCGAAATATTTTATGAAGATTTAAATAAGACTCTACAACACACTAAGAAAAATGAGATAAACATGATAAGGGGGATTTCAATGCCAAAGTAGGAGATGAAAAAGCAGAGGATACTGTGGGGAGTTATGGCTTGGGTAAACGTAATGATAGAGGTCAAAGACCGATTTAGTTCTGCAGAGAAAAGCACCTCTCTATTATGAACACTTATTTTAAATTGCCACCCCGACGGTTATTTACGTGGAAAGCCCCTGCAGATGGAAAAGATAACAAAGTCACCCGAAATCAAATATACTATACAACCATCAATAGAACACAAGGAAATATAGCCAAATCTGCCAAAACCTATCCTGCAGCAGATATACCTACAAACCATAATTTGCATAACAACATGGATGACGGAGGAAATATTGGATATGATGGAAGTAAGAAGAAAGTATAAGAAAAACAATAATAGAAAATACACAGGAACCCACAACCTAATAAAAACAAAGATAAAGGAAGCTAAATACATGCGGCTAAATGAACAATGCACAGAAATAGAAGCATTAGAAAAGAAATATGACATATTTAATTTATATAAGAAAAACAAATAAGCTGCTGGACTAAGGTTACAAAGGCAACCACAAGTAATAGAGGATAAAAAAGGTAAACTACTATTGAACATACAAGAAAGAATACATAGATGGAGAGAATACATAGGAAGAGATAATATACTTACAGCAATTATTAAAATATTTCTTGAAAAACATATGGACATTATACAGGACCTCTTTAACAACATATACAACACAGGTGTTGTACCTCATGATTGGTCGACATAAATTTTTTATACCATTGCCAAAAATATAATCCTAGAAAGTGCAAGGAATATCGGAATATAAGTCTAATGAACCACATCTTGAAACTCTTCCTTAAAATAATAAACTAAGGAGTATACAAAAAAATAGATGAACGTACTGGACAAACACAGTTCGGCTTTAGGAACGGACTAGGAACGAGGGATGCACTATTCTTCATCCGCGTTCTGATTGAAAGAAGAAGGCTGTCAACTCTGATGTTTATTTATGCTTCATAGATTTCTGGTTCATATGAAAAATTCGAATGGAAAACTGAGGCCTATTTTAGAGAGCTTGAAAAATCGTATAAACATGAAAAAGGTATTCAAGTGTTGGAAGATTGCTGGTATAAATGAATCGCTAACATTTTACTCCAATAAAGTGTTTGTAACAAGCCCTTACAAGTTTAAAAATTGTTTTAGTGTACGAACAGTGTTACTCTGGGTTATATATATGAAGAATCTTTTGAGCCCTCACTCATTGAAATCCACCCGGTTGTTTACACTGTATAAACGAATAAAGAAACGTACATAAATAGTAGTGGAAAATATTAACTTCTACTCATATGTGTAAACGTTAATTTACCGTATTAAATAATCACAAATATTAACTATGAATACTCAAAAACCATAATCGTCAGCTCGACTATTCATAATACTTTTTATGAATAAAAAAATACGAAAGTCTGATAAAATGAAAAGTTATTTAAAATCAAATACATATTTGCCTACAATTTTACAGATGCTAATCACCTTATTTGTAGTTACAAAATTAAGATTACATTGTTTAGATTAGCACGAACATTGTTAAAATTACATTCTGAATCCTGTTTATACATAACTTTCGTGCACACGATTCTCGTTTTCTGTTTATTTTACTATTCCATATTAGTGTTATATTTAAATAATCAGCCAAATGCAAGTCGGACTTGCGCAATTAGTGTTCCGTACGTTGTTTGCTTTTAAAAGAAAATTTTTTGTTACGGAGATATAAAATGATCAATGACTTCACAAAACAACTTCAATAAAGTTTATTTCCGATCTTTGTTGAAAACTGATGACCTTGAAATTTTCGTTTTTTTTTTAATATTCCAGATAAATTATTAAAGGTAATACACTCGTGATAATTTTCGTTCAATTTACACCCTGTGGAATAAAATCTCATTAAGGATTTTTGTCTTTGTAAGAAGAGGGGAGGCATAGAAGCTATGCATTGCAAACTTGGAATTGGGGAGGTTCTATAAGCTCCTGTCGATAGGCGTAAGGCCTGATTCTGGATAGTTTCTAAAGACCTTTTTATTGTAGGACTAGCTGCGTCATAAATAAAGTCCCCATAGCTTAGTTTAGATAAAATGATCGATCTGTATAACTTGATTAGAGAGGGGAAGTTTGCTCCCCATGAGGTGTTTGATAATAAACTCATTATGTTCAAATCTCTCGATGTTTTTGTTTTAAGATTTTCAATGTGTTTTTTCCAATTCAGTCTGTTATCAAATATAAGTCCCAAGATATATAATAAGGAATATAATAAGGAATCAACTTCCTCTTTTCGAATAAAATCATCGTTCCTCCAACTGATTCATGATAAATATCAAAATCACATTCAATAATACACAGACGGATCTAAATCAGATTTGGGAGTCGGTGCAGCAGTGGTTGCACCAAACATTATTCATAAATACAAACTAAACAACATTACATCACTGTATACAGCCGAATTATTAGCTATTAGAGAAGCTTAGCTCTCTGAAATCCATAAATTCTTCAAAAATATTCATCCCATTAGTGTTAGACATAATAGACCTTTTACATATAAGTGATATCCGGAAGAACAACATAGTATTGTTGTGGACCCCTAGCCATATTAACATAAGGGGAAATGATCTGGCGGATAATAATGCCAAATTGGCAATCACTTCTGGAAAAATCTTAAATCCAATCTTATCCCCAAAAGACTTGATAAATCATTTCAAGGATATCTTCAAAAATTTATTTCAACTATCTTGGGACTTGCAAGAGGATAACAAATTATGGGAAGTAAAGCCTTCGGTTTATCCACCTTTTCACCTTTCAAGTTTGACACGAAAAGAGAATATCTTATGGAGAAGAATATCCGTAGGTCATACGAATTTAACCCATTTTTATCTATTAAAAGGGGAACCCCCTCCATTATGTCAACAATGTAATTCAGCCCTCTCGATAAAACATATCCTTTCGCATGATTATCTCCCCCAAAGAACAAAACATAATTTACTGAGACCCCTACATCAAATAGTTGCACCAAACACAAATAACATAAAATGTCTAATAGATTTTTTAAAGGAATCGGATCTTTACTCTAAATTATGATATCATCATAATCTGGCGCTAAATGATCTTAGCTATCGATGCGCTACACCTAAACATACATACATACACCCTGTGGAGAATATTCCAGAATTTTTTCAAAATTTTCTATCATTACTTTTCGAGGTAAGGCGAGCACATCGATTTTTGGCAATTTTTTAAAAATATTATAAAGAAAAGCGTGCTCAAGTATTACATTATATATATTTTTTGACTTGCGTTTTCTCAAGCTTTCATTTGACACTCCACTTGTTGACCTGGTAAAATTTATATTTTCACTTCCGATTTCAGTCCACAAAGTAACCCTTTAAGTCAAAATTTAACTTTTAAAATTACATGGCTCTAATGGGGCCATCAATTCTTATATGAGTGCCAAATTTCAATTTTTTATGTCAAATAGTTTTATATTTATTATTATTTTTCAGAAGAGAAAATATTGCAAAGGCTACAAAACACAACGAATTCGTATAAAATTTCGTCAAAGTATTTTGGAAAAGCGATAGTAATATGGCAGCCAGGAAATTTTTGTGTATGACGTCATTTTTATACTTAAGCGGACAACCAAAAACACCTTTGTAAAATAGGCTTACATGTGTCTTCTTCTTCTTTATATGTCACTGCTCCTCCTCTGTAGGAGATATGCCTCTTCAAGTTTCTTTCGATTGCCTCCATCTGCAAGGTGGAGCCGTCTACTGCCTTTTATCAACCTAATATAATCAGCCCATCTTTTCAATGATCTTCCGACACTTTGTTTGCTGTCCCAAGGTCTCCATGTCTCTTCACAGGTAGTTATTTTGTAATACGGCTCTATTTACTTACCAAAAAAATATTTATATCTAGATTCCACATTTCCTTTTACGCCCATTGTGAAGTCATAGTTTAAACCCCACGATTATAGATGGTATCACTTTATTGACCAATCAATGTGCATAATGTACAACAGTCTTCAGATCGACAGTTTAAGCACGCTACACGTAAAAAAATCGAATAGAGTAGCAAGATTCTAAACAGCCCACTTATTATTATTATATTTGGCTCTTAAGGTTGTTGGGGTATAGCCACGGGTCGGGATGGATAATGATATTCTGCTGGACAGATTTCATTTAGATAGCTTAGAAAAAAGAAGAGAAATGCATAAATTAGCTTTTTTACATTAATTAATAAATGGTTCTGTTGTCTCTTCTTATATTTTGAAAGAAATTAACTTTGTAGTACCTAGAATATCTAGTAGCTCCAGCAACTATTTTTGTCTATCTTCTGCTAACACCAATGTTTTGCACTTCTATCACCTGTCCACAAAATTTGTTCGAGTTTCAATAAAATATCTGATGCATGCGACTTAAGTCATCCGTTTAAAAAATTATGAATAATATAATTGTTATAACCAACTTAATTTTTAAAAAACTTTGCTCCAGACTCAATGTAATTTAATGTAATTTGATGTAAGTATGTATTTAGATGTATACAAATAAAAAGTAATTTCCGTGATAAATGTAATTTCGATTTCAGAATTTAGAATTAATATGTGTTAACTTAACTATATTTATCTAGACTGTAATATGTGTAAATTCAAGTATATTTATATAGACTGTTTATATTTACGGCCCTGTAAATTATTTTCTTGTTGGGCTATGTTAAATAAATAAATAAATAAATATTTATAGATTAGAGCAGGGGTGCTCAAACGGTCGATCGCGATCGACAAGTCGATCGCGATCGACAAGTCGATCGCGAGTGCTATTTGAGTCGAGCCCGAGAAAAAAATTCCGATATAGAACTATTCACAGATTTTGTTTTAGGTAACTAAAACAAAATGTAATGAATAAACTACTAAAATTTATTCGATCCACAATTAGGCCAGAATAACCCCCTCATCACTTTCTTTTATCGTAATAACCCCCTGCTAGCGGCAAAAGGCGGCTTTATCAAAGAAACGCGCGGTACTTGTCAAAGAAAAGCCGCGTTTTTGATTCCCACCGATTTTTCTAGAAACTTCGGGCGGCGTGTTTTGACGGGAACATTCGAGACTTCGTTCGCGCCGATATAAATGTTGCGCCTGCAGAAATAGGAGTCAGTCTGAGTTGTAACTTGAAGGCGATATATCGATACAAAGTTTATTAATAAATAGTTCAAAATGAGTGCGGCGAAGAAAAGTAAAACTTATCATTTTAATAACGATTGGGAGGAAGAACTTTTCTTTTGTATGGTAAAGGATAAGTGCATTTGTCTCATTTGCCGTGCGTCAGTTGCAATACCTAAGCGTGGGAACTTAGAGAGGCATCATAAAACGGTTCATAAAAACTATGAAAAGGATTTTCCGTCACAGAGTGAATTAAGAAAACGAAAAGTACGTGATTTGATAACTTGTTTGAAAAAAGAACAAACCATGTTCACAAGACCAGCTAAACAATCAAAAGCTGCAACGATCGCGTCATTTAAAATATCTCATATATTGGCGAAACACAAGAAACCATTTGATGATGGATTGGTTGTTAAGGAAGCATTTATTGAAGTGAGACTTTATTTGGAGATTTTAAAAATAAAACAGATTATGTCTGCTATTAGAGAACTTCAGTTATCTCGTCCGACTGTCACAAGGCGTGTTGAAGTCATGAGTCAGGACATGGCAGATAAACTAAAACATGATATCATGGAATGTACATACTTTTTTTTACAGTTTGACGAATCCACCGATATGACAGACACTGCCCAGCTGTGTATTTTTATTCGAATGGTATTCAATGACATGTCGGCTAAGGAAGAGTTTTTGACAATGATTCCTCTGAAAGGAAAGACCCGTGGCGAAGATATATATGACGTTTTCTTCAATTTTGTAACAAACTACAAGCTACCAATATATAAATTAGTGTGCATTACAACCGATGGAGCACCAGCAATGACTGGAAACAAAAACGGTTTTGTGGCATTGTGTCGAGCTAATGCTGATTTCCCTTCATTTTTCTCCTTCCATTGCATTATACATCAACAAGTTTTGTGTTCAAAAGTTCTAAACATGGAGGAGATTATGGACATTGCAATAAAAATTGTGAATTCTATCCGTGCACGTAGCTTGCAACGACGGCTCTTTAAATTGCAGTTGGAAGATAGTGAGTCAGCTGAACACACTGATTTAGTTCTTCACACGGACGTCAGGTGGTTGAGTCGCGGAAAGGTTTCAAGAATTATTGCTCGAAATAACAGCTTTTCTGGACGAAAGAGGTGATGACACTTAGATGCTGAAAAACGGAAAATGGCTGACTGATTTGGCATTTTTGACAGACATCACAATGCATTTAAACACCATTAATTTGGAGCTTCAAGGTAAAGGAAAAAACTATTATTGAGATGATTAGCGCAATAAACGCATTCAAAAGTAAATTGCAAACTTATGATAGATCAACTGAAAAGAAAGGATCTTGCAAGTCAGTTTAACATGGACTCATGTTCTGTTGAAAATGAGTTAGTGCAGATTATATCAGATATACATCTCAAAGCCACAGCATCTGATACAAAATTTTGGTGTTTTATATCTGAAGATAAATATCCGAATCTAAGGCAAATCGCCCTTCAATTGATGGCAATGTTTGGGTCAACTTACTTGTGCGAGTCTGCATTTTCTGAAATGAAGATAATTAAGTCAAAATATCGCAATCGACTAACTGACGAACATATTGTCATCATGCTTGCGATTAGCACTCGGTAATTACGTACCATCTTATGAAAAGTATGCTGAGGACATGCAGTGCCACGCTTCAACATCCCAAGTCACTCTTTAGTTAAGTTTAGACACTAGAACTCGTTTGTTTTGTAAGAACCAATAAACTCGCAATTTTGAATAATTATGAGTTTTTTCATTGACATTTTAGAGCAGACCTACACTTACCATGATTAAAAAAAATGCATATTGTGCGGAAAACTAATATCTATGCCACGATACACCCTACCTAGACGACAATCCTGCATCACACTTACTTGCAGCCTCTCAGAGTCGATCGATCGTAGTCTAACAATATTGAGGTAGATCGCCAGCAGTTCAAGTTTGAGCACCCCTGGATTAGAGTATTCAGGTTCTACTTAACAGATAGCGTCACAGGTATATTTGAAACTATGGTAATACTGATTCCTATTACACGTCCTGGTTGACTTGTATAAATATATTGTTATAAATTTTATTCTCTGCTAGTCTTGTATATTACACAGGCCAATGATGAAAAGAATGTTACCCGATTCCTATGTTTTTTGGTGTGCTGGGTCCCAAAATAATAATAAAAAAGTCGTGTCATCCACCAATTTGTCACATTTTAATATTCAAAATGTGAAAAGTTTATTTTTTATCATTCGAATGTTATTAGGTTGGCAATAAAATCAGATTTTTATAAGGTTGACAGTAAAATCAAATGTTATTAGGTTGGCGGTTTCGATAAATGTCACAGCTGTTTGTTTTCTTCCTGTTAATATAACCTCGCATTGCAGTGTTTAACCCATGTGCTTTAATTCACACTCAAAGTTTGGCTAATCGTGGTTGTAAAAAACTCTCCCACCACTTTTTGTAATATATGTGGTGAGTTTGTAGTTAAAAAACATCAAAGAAACATTACTGACTTTGTAAAAAAAAAGTATACTTTGCATATTTTGATATAGAAATCGGTAATCAAGAAAAATGTTGGGCTCCTCACAAAGTATGTTATGTTTGTGTCGAGGATCTTAGGAAATGGTATAAGAAAGAAAAGAAAGCTTTCAGATTTGCAGTACCCATGGTATGGAGAGAGCAAGAAACTCATTCAAAAGACTGTTATTTCTGCAGCGTTGATGTTTCTGGATATAACTCCAAAAATAAGAAAGTAATTTTCTATCCTAACTTTACTTCAGCTAATCGGCCGGTAGAACATGCACCGGGACTTCCTATCCCTGAGCCACCGGCGTTTTACAGTCTAGTCCCGAATTTAATCAATAGTCGACCGGATGAAGATGAGTTTTAATGTTCTCTAGAAAATTTAAAACCACAGTTGTTTACACAAGCTGAGTTAAATGATTTACTGAGAGATTTGGGTTCGACTAAGGAGAAAAGCAGAATCGCTTGGTTCTGGGCTGAAAGAAAAACATTTATTGGAATCTGGAACATCTATTTACCATTATAGAACAAGAGATCGACAGTTTGCTTAGTTTTTTCAAGCATCATATTGTGAGGGAACTGATACCACATACGGTTTCAGCACCCAAAAGTACATAACACTTAGATGTATTGGTTTAAAAAGTTTTTACAAATATTTTTTTTGTTGGCCTGTGTTATTGTTGTTTTATATGAAATTGAGATTTGCTGGGTATTAGATAAATAAAAACTAATGCAAGAAATCTGCAAGCCAAATAACCGAAGGAAAAAAGCGGCCTGAAGAAGAAAATATGACGAAAAACAAGAAAGAAGATAATACACTGGAAGTTTCCTAGTATTTCAATGAATTTCAATGAAAATAATGCAGAAGAATTAACTTCGAACACTTATAATAAGCTAAAACCAATATATATTACACAGTTTGTAAAGTAAGAACGTGACAGCCCTTGAAAAAATGTGTTTTGAGAAAATTTTTTGCCATCAATCTATTCTTTGGTGTACTAACAACGGTATAATTACTTTAGTAAGTTGTCTAATCGCTTCCTGTATCAATAATTACCTGGCATCTTTGAGGCATGCTGTCGACGAGATTTTCTCCTTACTCTGCAAATTTTTCGAAGTCAAAGTCCTCAGAATTTTTCCTCCCGGCTTTCTCCTTATAAGAGACCAATAAGGTTGGCGTCCGGCTATTGTGAGGGGTATCTTATTGTGGGCCCAAGTGAGCTGCTTGGCGACGTGATTTTCCTCTAGCAAAGGTTCCTCCAACGTGCTCCGGAATTTGACATCACGAACACGAATATATTGTGGAATACTCTCATGCGATACATTCAAACCAAATTTTTTAATTTTGTCGCTCCTTGACGCAACGTGAATTTCGGATCCCCTGAAAACAGAGAGACAATTCATTTTTAGATTTTCACAGTGACTTTGCCTACAGAGCCACGTGTTGACATGTCGTCGACATTTTTCGTCTCGCTAAAACAATTTACCCACTCCTTCACAAATGACACCAACTTTTTAATATATTTAGCGGCCGCGGAATGTGTCATTTTACACCCCTTTGGAAGGGAACAACGACAGACTGCCCCTAACCGACCCGTAAACGACACACTCATTTTGGATTTTACGTGATTGCGACGAAAGTTCGGAATCGATTGATACTTTTACTAAAACGAGACGTAGACATGCGTTTCCTCTACCGATTTTTTGTTGAATCGCTATAACCGCATCTACCAAAAATGAATTATCACGGACCCTTTCTTACTTGACAGACTGTATGTAGTGTTGCTAAAGCCAAATGTCTTCCATACACCCTTTTTCCTGATCTTTTCTACAATTTATAGTAGACTGTCCTGATAAGGCACCCTGTATAAAATTCTAATCCTATAACATGCTGCATAAGTTCTGTAGCCAGTGAATACAAATGAGCCGATTCCAGTGCCTAAGGTGATGATGCCGTAAAATTTATAGTTCATTTCGATAATGCACAGTTGCGGTCGACGCCATTCAACTTTGCATCTGCGAGACCTATCAATAATAAAATCGGTACTTTACAACAGCCTCGAACACGTGCGTCTCTGGTATTGACATCTTTAGAGCCAATACGTATTATTTAGGTATGGAAATTTCTTAAAATATTAAGGGTTACGTGAATTGAAATATACATGGCAGCATATACTTAACAGTTTACGTAGAGGGTTCTATAAGATGGGGTATTTCTTTATATTATTTTTTATATTTCTTTATCTTTATCTTATGGTATATTTCGGAGGTTTTGTTCGTGTATTTCGTGTTCCTTCAGAGAGCACACGATGTGCCTGAAACAGGTTTTAATGACTTCGGGGACCACTCCAAATTTTCCGACGGTAACTGGCAAATATCTAAATCATCTTAGATTCTGGAACGACATCGTCCTGATTAGAGATAATATGGGAGATACATTAAAAATGCTAGAAGAACTGAAACGAACTGTAGGAAGAACTGATTTGGAACTAAACATGGAAAAGACCAAACTCATGACTAATCTGGTATTAAGTGAAGAGATATACATATCTGGACAAACTATACAGCAAGTAGACGACTACAAGTATTTGGGGCATGAAATAAGATTGGGCAAAGAAAATCCAACATGCGAAATCCAGAGAAGAATTGGCTTTGGGTGGGGAGCTTTCGGAATACTGTGTGATAAGTTTAAGAATTTGTGGATTTTTTGGATGTTTTTCGGTGTAACCACCTCATTTAGGGGGCCAAAGCTTTCAACATCATTTGTATCTGTACGACCGTGTTTAAATTCAACATATTAGTAAATGATGAGTGATTTTCCAGGGGCAGAGTCCACATAACACTTATCATTGTTTTGTTTGAACGGTATTTTTTCTTAACAAAAAACAGTGTTTAATTAGCACACGAAATTCGACTTTTTTCAATGTTTTAAGAATATCAAAAGTAGCGTTACTAAAATCACTGTAACTTGTAAACTAATCGTCGAAATGTCATAAACTTTTGACACGTTTCGTTTGAAGGTTGGTACTTCCTAAAAATCATATGGATTTTTTTGAAAAGGGCGACATCTATGTGTCAGATCAAAAACTTTTCAGCCTACGCGTAAAAAAATTTTAAGTCAAAATTTAACTTTCAAAACTCTGATGGGGGCCATCAATTCCTATCTTAGTGCCAAATTTCAACTTTCTATGTCAAATAGTTTGGGAGAAAATCGGGTGTGACAGACAGACAGACAGTGACCGAAGTGATTTTATAAATATTTCGTGCGGAACACTAACAAAAAATCTGGAATTAATTTTAACGTTTTAGTTATAGAAATTCATTGTCTTAAATTCTAGGAAATATTAACTTCTTCGTTGTTATTTGGGCAATTAAACATTACTATTGTTTAGAAAAAATCCAGAAAGTGCGGAGAACTCTTTACATAATACATATTTTTTGCAATCTCATTCCGAGATATCAGGTTCTTTGGCTTGTAAACGTCTTGTGGTGAAAAAGGCTTAATTCCGGTAAATACACCTGTCATTTCTCAGAATTGATTGAAATAGAGCCTTGAGGTAGGTGAGAAATTTGATAGCTTTTATAATTTTAAAATATTTTTCGTTTTTAATCAGTTCAATTATAAATAAAAACTAATTTTCGGTCTTCCACTGGTGTACTGGTTTTTATTGTTACTTTAAACCCCTAATTGTCTAATTGGAGCAGTTTTAAAATTAGACTTTATTGGTGAATATTTAACATTGCATAGAGTTTCTAATAAATCCATATTTAAAATTCTGAGAATTTCTGGTTTCAAGACTTTAACGCTGTCAACGAATTTTCCAAGAATCGTTATGAAACTGACTGAAGCGTAAGATAATAATTGTTTGAGAGATGTATTCGATGACTTGGCAGTTCTCTGAAAAATAAAAGTAAGCTTATGTTACCATTAAAATGCTTTTTAATTCCCTATTCAATTATACGATGTTATTCAAAAAGTCTGCACCACATGATAAAAAAAAATATTGTTAATACAACCTTTTTATTACAAAAATCATACTCAAAATACTCAGATCTTCTTCTTTTTTTATAGTATTAGTATGGCATTGTCTTGCATTTCTTTAAGAATACTATTTTATTCTTATATGATGGATGGATGTCCAATGATTGGATGATCTTCCAGTGGATCTAGTGGTATTCGTTTGTTCCATTTTTGCGAATCGACGATCGGGTATGGTAACCACGTGTTCTCTCCATGGTTTTTTTCTACCTCCGGACCATCATACGATGTCCTGCTTCTTACTTTCTTATGTCTTCTTCTGTCATGGAGTGTGTGGTAAGTGATAGACCTCAATGTCCTCATTTTGTTGTCTTTAAAGGTTCCTTGGTATGTTTGCGTAAGTTATGATAGGTCTTATGAAAGTATTAGATGTTTTCACTTTACTTTTTATGTTCATGTTTTTGTTTCTCTAGATTATATCTCGCAGAAATTCGGATATTTTGGTAGTTTTCGTTGTTTTTGCTTGCACCGTCTCCTTCAGGTTTCTCCTCTTGATGTGAATCCTAAAACTGTCAATTTACATCTCCTAAAATGTTGATCTATTTCTTTGCAGTTGTCTTGCATTTGAAAACCAGCTTCTGCAGCTTATCTTCTTCTGATATAGTTACTGCATCATCATCATCATAACAGATTATCTAAATTTTTCGATTATCCACTTTATAGTGATGCCTGCAGGCTTCCTTTTCTTGCTAATTTTTTCCTTCCACCTTTATAAAGCGCCGTTGTCAGTACTCAATTTCTTAATAACTTTAAGGGTACTGGGCTTCCTTTTCTTAAGTTATGCTAGCATATCTCTTAGTTTTACGCCATCGAAAGTTTTATTTTATATTTACTTTCTGCCATATCAACGGCTAATTGCGATAACTTTAGACTGCTTGCTCTAATATTACACATTAGCAAAATTCGAAAGCTTTATTTTATATTTACTTTCTGCCATATCAATGGCTAATTGCGATAACTTTAGACTGTTTGTTCTAATATTACACCTTTGCAAAATTATGCCGTACATTATACACTCGCGACTGCAAACATTTTATATCATGTTAGTGGTCGCCTAAGCAAGGTGGTTTTTGTGAGGGGTAGGGGTACTAGCGAACAAATATTGAATACACGCCAAATCATCCAAACAGGAAGGGAATATTATGTGCCACTATACCCTTGCTTCGTAGACTCTCTAAAGCCTTCGATAACGTTAAATGGACTAAATTATGGTACATAATGTCAGATATGAGCATACCCCTGTACTTAGTCAACATTATTAACAATCTGTATGAAGCCAGTACTGCTTTGTTTAAAATAGACAACATTTTTTCGTTTAGATGTCGAATAATGAAAGGAAGTATGCTTGCCCCCATCCTTTTCAATATTTATAGTGAATTTATAATGAGACATGTATTAGATCGATGAGAAGGAAGAATTAATATAGGTAGTCGTTGGCTTAATAATCTTCGATACGCAGATAACCCTATTGCTTGCAACAACTCAAGAGCTTTTGACCTTACTTGAAAGACTTCGGAATATCAGTGAAGAATACGGTCTACAAATAAATAATAGCTAGAGGAAAAGAAAATTTTGATAGTCGATAGGGAAAACAATTCCCAAACAACTTCCCAAATGTACAGCAGATTAATGAATATGAGGTGATTAGCGGCTTCACATACTTGGGAGCTATGGTCAAGAACACCGGCAACTGTGAAGATGAAATACGCCGAAAAATACAAATAGGTCGCACAGCTATGACTCAACTAACAAAGCTTTGTAGATCCAGGGACATCAGTCGCAATACGAAAATAAATCTAGTAGAAACCCTTGTATTTTCCATATTCACTATACTCACCGCTGATCGACGCCGTATAGTTTGAAATGTGGTGCTGGCGAAGGATGCTGAGAATTTCGTCGAACAAATACTTCAGTCCTTATTGAGGTCAAACCGAAGCAGAAACTTCCCACCACAGTCTATGCTAGCATCCTAAAGTATTTTGGTCACTTTACACGTGGTGATAAATGGGGAAACTTGTGGTGCATGGCAAACCAAATGGAAGGAGGCGACGTAGAAGATCACCTAGCCGCTGGATGGATACGATTGAGATGCTGTTGGGCACCAACATGGAGCAAGTTACAAGACAAACAGCTAACAGATAACGTTGGCGTGCCACTATTAGAAACTTAGACTGGATAGCCAGACATAATCACGATATGTCTGACAAAACATTTAGACTAGAGGAGGAGCCATATTTTAGCTTCCCAATCAGATTGATCTTTACCGCTAACAGAATTGTTAATTTACGTCATACAACAAACAGTAGTAGGAAATTTAATAATTTTATAATACCTGGTATTCCCAAACTTGTTATATTTAACTCATCGTCTTTTACAACCCTTTTAACTCTAAGGGAGCGACTCGTTGCATATTTCATTCGCTTACTTCATAACAAGTTGTGTATTTCAACAGACCGTTTAAAAATAAAAGAACCGAGGGCACTTGTGTCAGTCCGGGGTATTTCAGGACTCCAGCACAGGCACGAAAATAACTCATAACTTTTGAATAAAACAGAAATTGAATCGATATGTTCGCAGCGAAGCCTTTCTCTTTTTCTGTCTTTGTTTTTCTCTGTTTATTTTTTGGAATGTTCTTTGCTGTAGAACAATAACACTAGTCTCACATAGTCGTATCAAATTTTTATAACTTTCAGTTCTTAACAACTAATGAACGACGTCACTATAAACTTATTTGCCATAAATACTTATTAAATCTACCCGTAGTTTATTTGTTTTGTTAGATATTTTCAACAATTAGTTTTCAATAAAAATGTAATTAGTTATCTCTGATAACACAAACTCTTTGATCTAGCACAGCAATATGTTATGTTCCCTCCCCTACGTTTGACAGGAAGTTGATAAAGATCTTTCAATACCGCTAACAAAGCCTGCGGGCCACTGTAAGACCAACGTCATCAATTTATTCCGAATATAAAAACGCTTACGGTTGCTGTTGGCCGCTTACAAAGAAAATATGACATTAATGACTGTACTGGGTTTATTTTTTTTGTGTAAAGATGAGTTGATTGAGAGACAAGTTGACGTATGATTGATAGTTTTCTTCGCTGTTGGATTTTTAATGAGCGACAGGTCTCACCACAATCGAATCAGAAAATTTTCAAAATATTGACAGGGAGTTAAACATGAAAATTTTATAAATCACTGGACTGGGTAATTTTAAAAAGTAATGCTCCGGTATTGGTGCAGTTGAGATGAAGATTGAAATGCCTAAATGCGAGAGAGAGAGGGAGTTTTAAAAGCGAATTAATGAAAAACGACACACAGTGTTGAAATGGTTCATTAATATTGCCGAAGATTAGTTATAATTAGTTTTTGTTAAGAGTTTTCTTTATAAAATGCAAATAATGAAATACAGGTAGTTAATTGATTACAATAGTGAAATAGGTATCGGTAGTAGTTTTCAATTCAGCACCAGACGGACAGGAGCTAATTGATTCCAGAATTTAAGGCATCTTTAAGTTAGTTTTACGTGCTATTATCGAGAAGCGGTTCTCATCAATATATTTTTTTTCATTTTCTTTATTGTTTTCTTCAATTGCTTTCATCTGTTACCAGATCATTCATGAAGCCCCGCTCTAGTGCTAGATTTCCAAAAAGTCAGTTCTCGAAGGAAGCTCTGAAGAAGCCGGCACGTTAGCAAAATTTATAATATTTCGATCTCACTAGGGGATAGTGTAAGTGCGATTCTGACAAAACAATATCTAAAAAAGCGAAAATGGAGGGAAAAATACTAAAGAAATCTCTATACCGGGGTCGGCAATTTTCCTGTTTATATTGGTTTTTATTTTTTTAGAGTTACCCCTAAACATTCAATAGTGACATTAGTATTCTATTTTTACACTTACTGCTATCGATTTAATAGCAGTATTAGTACTATTTTCACTTATAATAACGAAGGTACTAAATCGTATTTCACCTATACACTTGTGAATTTTGTTGCTGAATTAAAAGTTTATATATATATATATATATATATATATATATATATATATATATATATATATAAGAGAAGTGATATAGTATATATACCTAGGGCAAAAGCATAAAAACAGATAGAAAAATGCAAACGACAGATTTCAATAGAAGAATAAGACTCGCAAGGGCAGTTTCTGAGAGATTAAATTTAGGACATATATGAAAACGAAAATAATAAGTTAATGAGTTATCCCAGTTCAACTGTATGGAGCTGAAACTGCGAGCAGTCACAAAAAAAAAACAATGAGCAAGGTGGATACTACCCAACGCCACATAAAGAATAGATCTAAATATCCAAAACATAATACTAAAGGAAAAATGGGCAGAATGGAAAAGACAAGTGAAGGAAAACTACGAAATGGAAACCATGCAGAAAGGAAAATATCCAGGATGGTTCATACTAAGATCAGATTAGTATCTGGGAGAAAATGGACCAACGTAGCACAGGACAATGGTTATAATATATATATATATATATATATATATATATATATATATATATATATATATTACATGTATATACAGGGTGTTATGTAATTCACTGCATATATATTGAAAGGATGACTCGTGGGACCATGTGGAAGCACATCCAATGCTTTTTTCAAATTCGAAGATTTTTGAAAAATTAGAAAAAATGGCAAAACTCCTTTTTACCAAATATTTACAAGATCAACCCGTCCATGAAAAGCCGACCTTGGCCTTGGTAAGATTCATAATCTTTTAGCCATTTCCGGATGTTCATCCTTTAATGACTATTATTATTTGTGTTTTTTGTGAAGGTACTTTGGTTATTGTTATTGAAATTAGGCTAATTTTTTAATTTATTCTGCTGCGAAAATTCTTTATTAAAAAAACCCAGTTTCAACCCGAATGGAAGGTTACTACATACATTACTGTACATAAGGACTGGTATACCAACTCTGCAGAATACCAGCAAGTCGCAAGCCTTACAGTGGATGAATGTACTAAAAGGCGCGCTGTATCCACTAAACTCAAAAACTGTAAACCAACCTTGTAAATTTTATTGAGTATTAATAAAGCTTTTTTAAATTTGTCTTTGAAATTCTGGTTACCGCTCCGCAATAGCACCAGTGGCGCTGTGCAAAAAAAAATATTCATGAAGTTATTTTTTTAGAGTCAATTTTTTGCTTGATTATTGAGATATGCTATTTTAGGAGAATTTTCTGCATATATATATATATATATATATATATATATATATATGTATATATATATATATATATATATATATATATATATATATATATATATATATATATATACAACGGGACCGATATGAAAAAAAAAATCGTTTTTTTTTTAACGAAAACTGTAATTAAAGAATTTGGGATATTTAAAATGTAGACTTATGTATGTACACATACATATTTTTAAAATAAACAAAAAACTTAAAACTTAAGGAAAAAACAAAGATTTGTTACCTTTAGATACATATAAAATATAATAGGATAGAGTTATACATATGAAATGAAAGGTCACTGTAATGACGCAAAAAAAATCCTATATTGTTGTTTGTCTCCTCTTTCTCTTTAAAATGGAATCCACAAATCGTATTTCTAATTTGGAAAGAAGCTCTAAAGACTCTGCATCTCCGTGATCTTCGGCGAAACTTTTAAGCTGCTTGGTTAAGGTAATAGCTTCACCATAATTTGAGACAGCATCTGTTGGTACTGGAACCTCATCAACATCAGAATCTTCGGAAAGTCCTTGTATTTCAACTGAATTTTCAATTTCTTGTTCTGAATACGGATTTTCAACATACAAATTTTCATCTACGTTCAAAAAATCATTAAGGTTTTCATTATCAGTCAACTCCAACAAATTCTTATTTTTAGGGATATCTGCAAGTACGTTAAGTGGTAAGTCATCTTCTGGATCAGATGTAACAGCCTCAGTTAACTGGTCTTCACTTTGCATATTTTCATGCTTAAATCCCGCTTTACGGAAGCAATTTTTAACTATTTCCTTGGTTACTGGTTCTCAGGCGATTTTTGCAAAGTAAACTGCATCTAATGGCGTAATTTTGTTAATTAACTCAAAAGATGAACCAGCAGTTTCAATGGTTACTGTCAGGTGTTTTAGTATTAGACTTCGGTAATAAATTTAAATTTTTTTTATAATTCCCTGCTCAAGTGGTTGACAAGCTCATGTACAGTTAAGGGCCAGAAACAAGATTTTTATATTTTTTAACCGGACGTCTTTTGGATGAGATCCTGCATTGTCTAAAAATAACAAAATGTTTCTTTTTTCCTTTGTCATTTTCCAATCAAGATCTTGCAACCACTCTGTCATTATTTCTTCTGTTACCCAATCCGTCTTAATAAATTTCTAAGTCCCAGGCAGGTTGTTTATGTTAATATTTTTGAATGCTATGGGTTTAGCTACCTTACCAACGACTAAGAGTTTTTCTTTTTCTACCGCCATATTTGCACAATGGAAAATTGTAAACCTCTCTTTGGGATATTTACCACCAATACATTTTTCTTTTTTTAATGTTAGCATTTTGTTGGGTAGAGCCCTGTACAGACCTGTCTCATCGGCATTATAGATGTCTCTCGGTGAATATCCCTTAATTAAAGAAGTGCATTTTTCCCAGAATGAAGAAACTTCTTCAGCAATAACCGAAGCTCCTTCCCTGAAATCGTTGTAAAACTTATGTTTTGGCTGATTCTAAATTTACTAAGCCAACCAGAAAAAGCACTGAATGTAGACCGCCACAGAGATTCGCCTATTTCTTTTGGTTTGCATAGTATGAGCGGACCTAAAAAAAAACATTAACAATAAATTTTTTTGCATTTTTGTCACGACAAGCCTACTGATATTCTCACCCCTTCTATCCATTCTTTGAACTGATATGAAAAGAAAATCAACGCACTAATTCCAGAAAACTTTATCTAAAAAAAATAATTCATGTGCATACTTGTCAAAGGAATCCCCTTATGGCGAGCTGCTAAAAACCAGTTATAACACAACTTGTCAATTTTGGTACCATCACCAGTCAAAAAGCTTCTTTTTTCATTCAAATTGTTGTTGGACATCCACTTGTTTAAAAGGATTTCTTTATGTTCAATTATATCAGCAGCTTGTGTTTTTCCAATATTAAAACGCTTGGATAAGTCCCTTACATTTAACTTTTTCTTATTGTGAACTTTTTTTGTGTGCGAGAATTTTTCTATTTGGAGCCATTTCTACAAAAAATGTATCGCCCACTGTGTCTCTTTTTCGCATAGGCGTCATACTAATATTAAATCCCCGCGTGTACCGAAATATTGAGATCGGTAAATCCTCGGTTTACTCGGGGAAGTCCCTCAGTGAAGGCAAGCAGCGATTTGGCGCGCGGCGCGGTTGGGAAACGCAACAGCTATACTCACCACAGAAAAATGAAACAAGGCGTTTATTTTTTATTGTTTTTTGTCCGGTTAAGAGAACATTTTTTGTGTCCGCGTCCGTTCAAGAGAATGTCCGTCCAAGAGGAAGTTAACGCGAATTATATGAGAAACTGTCCATATATATATATATATATATATATATATATATATATATATATATATATATATATATATATATATATATATATATATAATATATATATATATATATATATATATATATATATATATATATATATATATATATATATATATATATATATATATATATATATATATATACGAGGCTGGTTTGAAAATTCCGTGCAAAAATAAAAACTACTTATGTGTTTGGGGTAAACCTTTTATATTTTTCGACATAGTCTCCTTTTAGGCTTATACACTTCGTCCAACGATGTTCTAGTTTGTTGATCCCTTCCGAATAATAGGATTTGTCCAAGTCTGCAAAATATCCATTAGTGTCTGCAATCACCTCCTCGTTTGAATAAAATCTTTGTCCCGCCAGCCATTTCTTCAAATTGGAGAACAAATAGTAGTCCGAGGGAGCCAAGTCTGGAGAATAGGGGGGATGTGAAACGAGTTGGAACCCTATTTCCATTAATTTTGCGACCACAGCTGCTGAGGTGTGTGCTGGTGCGTTGTCGTGATGGAAAAGGACTTTCTTGTGGGCCAATCGCGGGCGTTTTTCTTGCAGCTCGGTTTTCAAACGGTCCAATAACGATGAATAATATTCACCTGTAATAGTTTTACCCTTTTCCAGATAGTCGATGAGGATTATCCCTTGCGAATCCCAAAAGACAGTCGCCATAACCTTTCCGGTCGAAGGAACGGTCTTCGCATTTTTTGGTGCGGATTCCCCCTTGGTAACCCATTGTTTAGATTGTTGTTTGGTCTCAGGAGTATAGTAATGTATCCATGTTTCATCCGCAATGACGAAACGACGCTTAAAGTCCTCCGGATTCTTCTGGAACAGCTGCAAACCATCCTTGCAACACTTCACACGATTCCGTTTTTTGTCAAGCGCGGCACCCATCTTGCAGATAGCTTTCTCATGTCCAAATGTTTATGCAAAATATTATGTACCCGTTCAGTCGAGATGCCCACAGCACTAGCAATCTCACGCACCTTAACTCTTCTGTCATCCATCACCATATCATGGATTTGATCAATGATTTCTGGAGTCGTAACCTTCACAGGCCGTCCAGAACGTTCAGCGTCACTTGTGCCCATATGGCCAGTCCGAAAATTTTGAAACCACTTATAAACTGTTCTAATCGAAGGTGCAGAGTCACCATAATGTTTATCAAGCTTCTCTTTAGTCTCCTGAGGCGTTTTGCCTTTCATAAAGTAATGTTTAATCACCACACGAAATTCTTTTTCGTCCATTTCTTGAAAATCACTCGACTTCCTTGATTCACACGAATGCCAAACACAAAGAAAAAGACCAATATGGCTGAAACTTGGTGTGCGTTCATTCAAGAGATGCTACTAACTAAACATGACCTCGATACGCGCCGGTGGTGCCATCTCTCAGACTTTGCACGGACTTTTCAAACCAGCCTCGTATATATATATATATATATATATATATATATATATATATATATATATATATATACATACTATATGTATGTATATATATATATATATATATATATATATATATATATATATATATATATATATATATATATATATTTATATATATAGTATATATATATATATATATATATATATATATATATATATATATATATATATATAGTATATATATATATATATATATATATATATATATATATATATATATATATGTATATATATATATATATATATATATATATATATATATATATATATATATATATATATATATATAGTATATATATATATATAGTATATATATATATATATTTATATATATATATATATATATATATATATATATATATATATATATATATATATCGTGTATATATATATATATATATATATATATATATATATATATATATATATATATATATATATCGTGTATATATATACATATATATATATATATATATATATATATATATATATATATATATATATATATATATCGTATATATATATATATATATATATATATATATATATATATCGTATATATATATATATATATATATATATATATATATATATATATATATCGTATATATATATATATATATATATATATATATATATATATATATATATATATATATATATATATACTGACTCACAGCTTAAATGATGCAGTCGCTATAAGAAAAGCCTAACTGGTCTCAGTGCCTCTTTATTTATTTGGAAAAAAACAACTTATTGAAATTAAATTAGTAGAGTCTTCTAAAAAAAGTATGAATTATTTTTTGTCTTAAATATCCCTTATTTAATTAACGATAAATAATTAATTAAATTATATGCGATTTTAACGTCACAGCTTAAATGATGCAAAATTCAATATACCAAAATTATTAGAGAAAAGAAACTGTAGAATTTGAAAATATTTGGTCGGGCCTCCCTCGTTATCAATAACGGCTTGTAATCTTCTGGACATTGATTCAACTAACTTTCTAGTATACTCCGGGGAAATAGTGTTCCAGTAATTTTTACTTTTAATTCAGTTTTATTTGATATTGGGGCACTATTTACTTTATTTTTTAATGCCAGCCACAAATTTTCAGTTACATTTAAGTCTGGTGACTGGGCTGGTGTTTTAATAACATTTGGACAGTTATAAAGCAACCAACTGCGGACTCGAAATGACGTGTGCTTTGGATCATTGTCGTGATAGAACCGATCATTTTTGGGCACTAGCGACGAGATGCTGCCTTAGTATATCCAAGTACACATATTGGTTCATATTCCCTTCGACGAAATGCATGTTACCTACTCCTGCAGATGACATACAGCCCCATAACATCACTCCACCTCCACCGTGCTTTCCCGTAGCTTTCATATTTTTCCATTTTAATTCTTCGTTAGGCTTTCTCCACACTGATATTTTTCCATCGGACCCAAATAAGTTTATTTTGGTCTCATCAGCAAATATTATTAATTCCAGAAGTTCAAGTCTTTATTGATATGCTCTCTGGCAAATTCCAATCTCACGCATCTATTTCTTTGGCTAATAAAAGGCTTATTTCTAGCAGTTCGACCATGTAAATTATTATTTCGCAAGATCCGTCGAACTGTTTTCGGGGTTACACCTTTTTCCAAACTGTCTTTCGACCTCGGCGCACAACTTTGGCGCACTTTTTTTTGGATTATTTGATACCTCTCTTAAAATCCATCTTTCTTCACGTTCATTGAAGATCTTATTTGGAGCCAACCTTATTCTCTCGACTCTATTTTCATTCCGGTAACGTTCAATGATATGTTGAACAGTTGACGGACATTTATTTACCATTTTGGCTGTATCCATTCCTGTAATGAGTAATAATTAAATTTCTCTCAGAAATTGTAGCTCGACGACCCATTCTTAAACAATTTTGTTTTATTGAATGAAAAAATGTCAAACTAAACAAAAAACAATTGCACTAATAAATCAAAGCAACGCCGCCTTCGTAAATTTCAAAATGCGATAAGTTTTGACCCCTGTTGTTATTTTGCATCATTTAAGCTGTGACGTTAAAATTGCATATAATTTGATTAATTATTTATTGTTAATTAAGTAAGGCATATTTAAGACAAAAAGTAATTCATACCTTTTTAGAAGACTCTTTACTAATTTAATTTCAATAAGTTGTTTTTTCCAAATAAATAAAGAGGCACTGAGTCCAGTTAGTCTTTTCTTATAGCGACTGCATCATTTAAGCTGTGAGTCACTGTATTTATATGTCGTATATGTATATATATATATATATATATATATATATATATATATATATATATATATATATATATATATATATATCGAAAGACTGATTACTTTCAACGTCACTGACCCCCGAATAACTCTTTTTCGCGTCTTATATTTCTTGAATTAAGGATATTCTCGGTTTCTAGTTCAAGAATATATTAATTGTTTTTACTGTATGCCCTGCTAAGACGAAATTCTTCAGGAGACTGTGGTACAGTTTTATTAGGTGGTGTAATGTATTAACCTAATAAATTATAATAATAAATAGTAAATAATTAAGACAAAAATAATAAGAGATGTATTAATTTTAGTGTAAAACGTATAAAATCAAACAATTTAGGCTTTAATATTAAAATTATAGTTCTTAGATAGTAAAAAGCAAAATTACATGTCAACTGACGTCAAATATAAGAAAAAAATATGTTCATAATTCTTATGGAATGCGTGAATCGCATGTCACACTGACCCAACTATTAATAAATAAAATTATAGGATTTGAAATGACTGGACGTCCGTCGCGGCGTTACCCTTTATAAGCTGGCACGCGATTATCGTGCACTTGTTCGCTCTGCATATTTTTATGCTAAAATCTCTATTAATTTTAATGCCGGATTGTAGATAACTATCAATAAATGTGATTAAATTGAACTTTTTATACAGGGTCTTCTTTAAGTTTGAAAGTTATTTTTACTAGGTTATAGGACATATGTTGAAAAATACACCGAATTCTTAATAAAAAATTAATTGCTGGCCAACTTTAATTGTTCTAATCATTTATATATTTGACAAAATCAATTTATACGCTGAGTTTTTACATTGAGGTTTTAGAATACTGTTGAATTATGCGTATGACCAACACATTCTTGGTTTTTTTTCCTTCAAACCTGAGTAACAATAGCTGAACAATGAGTTGCTCCGTTAACTTGCAGTGAACAAAGCGCGAATTCGTTTTTCAGCTCAGTCTTTCGGACAAAATGTTGTGCACAGTTGATTTTGAAATTCCCTGTTCACCTTTAATCAATGTTACCAAGGATTTGTTTTTTTAAGTAAAAAATTGTGTTGGCATCCCTAGATTACGAAAAATATAGCCCATCAATCTGTCGGAGAGTCTATCTGCTGCCACGTTAACTCTCAAAAGAAACGAGAAATCGATTTTAAATTTTGTGGAGATATAATAGTGACTAGTTTCGTTTTTCGAGAATTTTTTCTGGTTTTTAGTTGAGATAATAACCAAACTGTAATCAGTATTATTTATAATCTAACATAAAAAGGCTCAATGAAATGGGGGAGGAAATTAAAGGGGTTGCTTCTAATATATCGTATTTTAGTTTCGTTTTAAGATTTTTTAATTGAGCAAGTAATAAATTATGTTATTTTTCGTTATTTCCAATCTTAACATAACATAGCTGAAAACGGACGAAGTCCATATTTCAGGAGTTTACCCACTGTTCTCTTATTTGTTGTATCCTACCATCGTATTCCGTAACTTCTGACTGACAAGCCGTGATGCGACGAAACGCATCTCAGAATGGATTTTGACACTGTTTTTTCTTCGAAAGTCTGGGGACTTTTTACCCGATATAGTATTAAAAACTTCTGTGTAAAATCATGGTTGTTATTTTTTCGAAGATACCGAACAAATTTTAATTAAAAATAATGCAAAAATTTACGACATGATGGAAGTTGAAGGAAAACTGCGGAATAGAAACCACGGAGAGAAATAAATATCCAGGATGGTTCATGCTAAGATCAGATTAGTATCAGGGAGAACATGGACCAATGCAGCACAGGACAATAGTTATAGTCCATATATAAGCAAAAAAAAAAGTATTTTAAGTAGCTAGACCAAAAACTTTTCAGCCTACGTGTTACTCTGAGCAAATCTTCAGAGAGGCACTTGAAGAGGCTGATGAAGGAATACTGCTTAATGGAGAGTGAATAAATAATATTCGTTATGGTGACGATACGGTGGTTATGGCTGATAATTTAAAGGGTCTACAACATCTTATGACAAAAATAAAATCAGTAATCAATACGGCCTGGAACTTAATACCAGCAAAACAAAGTACATGGTAATCGGCAAGTCTCCAGTTTCTGATACCTTGATGATGGTTAACAATCAACAAATACAAAGAACTCCACAATATTCATATCTAGGTACCATGACAAACGAATAGTGGAATCATTTGCAGAAAATTCCTCAAATGACATCACTTTTTTAAAAGTACAGCAATAAAATCAAGCACGAGAATAAGACTCCTAAGATGTTATGTCTTCAGTGTCCTTCTTTATGGTGTGGAATCTTGGACGCTGAACGAAGCCACTTCTAAGAAACTTGAGACATTTGAATTATGGCTATATCGCTGAACGCAGATGTCTAATGTCGCATGAACAAGAAATTGGAAACTATGGAAACTGTTAAAGTAGGTAAACTGGAGTATTTAGGACACATAATAACAAATTATCACAGTTATGGATTACTACAGCAAATAGTCCAAAGAAAGGTTTTTGGGAAAAGGGGACCAGGACGCACTGGCTAAACAATACGAAATTAGTTCTCAACAAATACAATACTACCGGCCTTTTCAGAACTGCAGTTGATAAAGTAATAATAGCCAGAATGTTTGCCAATACTCGAACCGAATAGGCACTCTAAGAAGAAGAGGAGTAAGGTAAATCAAATATTAAATGAATTATTCTTTTTAGTGTTTCATACACTTATGAAATCACTTCGGTGTCGGTCTGGATGTCACACCTGATTTTCTCCGAAATTGTTTTACATAGAAAGTTGAAATTTGGCACAAAATATAGGAATTGATGTCCTTATTACAACTGTGTATTTTTGAAAGTTTAATTTTGACTTACGGGGTTAGTTTTGGGGGGTGAAATCGGAAGTGAAAATAAAAAATGTTTTTCCAGGTCATCGAGTGGGGTATCAAATGAAAGCTTGTGAAAACACGAGTTCAAAAATATATATGATCTAATATTTGCGTACACTTTTCTTTGTATTATTTTTAAACAATGGCCAAAAATCACTGTCCACTCCCTGTCTCGAAAAGTATTAATCAAAAAATTTTGAAACGATTCTGAGATATTCTCCATAAAGCGTAGATGAAGCGAAAGTTATCTGGCATAAAAAAAACTATTTGGCTTGGCAATATGATGGATATTTTTTGAATATACTTTTCAGTACACACCTGGTGGCCAACGGATAGGTACCGAGACAATAATCTTATTTTAATTGTTTATAATTAAACAAATATTTAGGTAGTAAATATTTGTTTTACATTTTTATTACTGGATTCTAGATTGAACTAGATGGATTTATTGGCTATTGGGTAGCTAAGATGCTTTAACTATTATACATTATTGACTAAGGAAAAACGTGAAAATACATATTGAATTTTAAGATATATACATGTCAGGAACCTAATTAACTTAGCCACACACTAATTAGAATGCTAATCCTTTAAAGAATTTCTCTTCTAGGAACGGAAGAAAAAACTGAATTAGTTATTTTCGAGTAATCAACGGATACACATACATACGTATACATACAGAGATACAGTGAATTTCATATATACAGTGATGTTATTTAATTAAAATACTATGAATCTGCTAAATATTTGTTAAAGTTTTATCCATCCGGTTTCTCCACTAAGAAACACACAAAGCTATTTTAGATTGCGATCACGTGCCATCTGAGGCGTCTAGAGAATCGATTTACCTCGATGCGTTTAAACATGTATTTGACATTACTTTTTGTTAAAAGGAAAAAACCGAGTAACCGTAATTTCAGTTCGAGCCAAAAAAAAATTGTGTAGGTTCTTTATAATTTATAAGCGTTTATTATTAAATATTAAAAGTCTGTTTGTACGAGGGTGTTTTGTCACGTTATCTAGTTAATTATAAAGAAAATTTGGCATACCTTAAAAACTTACTTTTTCTACATAAATACTGTCTATACGAGGGCTATCTTTTAAAGTATTTGTTACGAGTAACTGTTAAAAGTAGTTTCGCTTGAAGTTTTGAGAAATAATAAATTTTGGCATCAAGCATTCACTGCTTCAATATAAAGATGGTTTACCACGCTGTATTGCCATAATTAATTGTAAAAGTTTCAGATATTTAACAAGTAAAAGATAGGAATCTATACTTTTTCTTTGACCAAAAGCATGCGTTTTCTACAATTTTTGTTGTCGTTTGTGCATTAAAAAGTAAAAAGTCACAAAAAAAAATATATACATAAAAAAATTACTTTGCTTTCGTTTGTTAAAATATGAAGGCAATTTACGTCCTAGTTGTCGCAAAAATATTACATAAATAATACTTTTTGATGTATTTTATGAAATGAATTTTCGTTGTGGCAACGTAGCTTGAAGAAAAACTGCACGCGCGGACGCGGGCATTCTTTCACATTTTGAACCACATACAATCAGTCCACAAAGTCTCCATACACCAGCTGCTTTATATGCTATTTTTCTGTTATGTTTACTAATTAATTGGAACTACGAGAGAACATGTTGAAATTAATATTTGAAACTTAACCAACGAGGATTAACATTAAAAACAACTACGGAACATTTTATTTAGAAGTTACATCATTGTTAAAAAATGGTAAACAAAATTAATGTCAAAAAAGTCTCCATACACTTAACAATTACAAATAATAGTTTGACGGAGTTTAACGGAAAATACAACTTCGTTTAAACTAATATTTAGTGGGACCGCTGTTGGCCTTGATAATCTCCTGTAACCTTTTTGTCATGCCTGCAACCAGCTTTCTAGTAACATTTGCTGGCATGTTCTCCCATTCGTTCAATATTCTGTTCTTTAATTCTTCTCTATTTGAAACATTATGTTTGCGAACGTGCCGTTTAAGTTCCTCCCATAATGGGGTTAACATCGGGTGATTGCGGAGGTATATGAAGCTGCTGTCGCACATTATGGATCATCCGTTCTCGCCCCAAGTTTACGGTATGTTTTGGATCATTGTCCTGTTGGAAAATGTATCTTTTTCGAGTGTTAATTTTTGCGATTAGCTTTCGAAATTAACGGCGTCTTCCTGCTCTGTGTAAACAATTTCTCACTGTTTGTGAACAAACATTTTCCAAAAATATTTCCCGTACTTCTACTTTTAATTTTGGTGCACTTGTCTTGGGGTCTATAATTATTTGCTTAACAATATTGGCCTCTTCCCGTGGAGTCAGTTTCTTGGGAAGGAGCATGATCGAATTTTATAAGAACCCGTTGATTTATACTGGTTTACAATGTACTGAATTTTTCTAAATTTCTGTACGATTTTCCATCTTTCCACAAATCAATTATAATCTTTCGAACTTGAAATGGAGTTTCACAATTTCTCTCGCTTATTTTTAATACTGAAAACCAAAATTATTAGCAACAAGTGATTATAAAGTATGGCCGAAAATTATTCATTTGTTTTCAGTTTAGCGAGCAATAGAAAGCTTGAGGAAACGCGGCTGATTATAACGTTTTGTTTTTCAATGCAGTTCTTGAGTTTACGAATGCTTTTTTGACATTAATTTTGTTTACATTTTTATAACAATGATGTAACTTCTAAATAAAATGTTCCGTAGTTGTTTTTAATACTTTATTTCGCATCTTTCTCTAACATAATCTCTGTCTTCTCGTAAGAAATACTTATTTTTCAAAAACAATGAAAGAAAAAAAAAATTGGTACAAATCGTTATACTGTTTCTCAAAATATTCGCTTTATTCACTTTTACATGCAATCGAACCAATTCTCGAAAAATGTTTTCCACTCTGAAGTTGGTACCTCAAAAACATTTTTTTTTTTTGGGAGGATTCAACAGCTTCTTGAGGTGATGAGAATCGCTGTCCACGCAATTTTTTTTCCGACATTCGGTAACAAAAAGAAGTCGTTAGGCGATAAATCAGATGAATACGGGCAATGAGACACTAATTTCATGTTTTTCTCCGTCCAATAATCAATTCTTTGAAGTACAGTGTGAGAGCTGGTATTGTCATGATGAAGAATGTTGCGAAGTTTTCGGTTGTTTTTCCTGATTTCATCGAGGACTTCTGGCTAACAAATTGTTGTAGACCATTCAGCATTAACTGTTCTTCGATCCTCTAAAGAAGCGATCGACAACCTTTTAGCAGGCAAGAGCCACATGGTGGCAAAATGAAATAAAGGCAGACCGCATTGTTCATAATTTTGTTAATAGGTTTTGTTAATGTGGATGATATTAAAAATGCAAAAATACAAATATTTTCTTTTACATTTTATTCATCATCATTTTATTTAAATTTTATTAATAAGTAGGAACGATGACAAAAAGAAAATGAGAAAAACACAGACAAATTAAATGAGAACTTCGAAATAACTATACTTGCGAGTCGAATCAAAATTTAATGTGATTTTTGAGGCTGTATTTGACTGGTTATTTGTAGAATGTTTGCTTTCATGTCTGTCGTAGAAATTCGTAGAATGGCACTTAAATGCTCATCTGTAAGACGAGAACAATATTTAATTTTTCTGTAACTGAGAATTGAAAAAGTTTGTTCGCATAAGTAAGTGCTGCCAAAAATTGTAATTAATTGTAGAGCAAACCCTTTCAATTCGTTAAAATTAGATAGCCAACTGCCATAAAAATTAACAAGAGCATTCAGGAGTTTTTGAGAGTGTCATCAAATTGAAGATCAATTGTAAAATACTCGGTACGTCCTCAATATCATATGAAAAAGGGTTTGCAAAAATCTTCAATTTGCCAGAAACCTTCTCGAAGTCATAAAATTTGTCGTTGAACTGATTTTGTAGCTGCATTAAAATGCATTTCATTTTATCATTTTTCTAATGAAAATTTATTCCAACTTCCTGGACAGCTTTTTTACAATTTGGGAAATGGTCCAGCTTTTTCTCGTCAATATGTTTTATGAAGAGTTTGCTTTTCCTTTGGAATGCCTTTACGTCTATGTGCATATCAGATATTAATTTGTTCTTTTCTTGAAACGTCATATTCAGCATATTTAACTCATAAGTTAAATCTGTCAAAAATCCAAGGTCTATTAACCATTGAGGATCTGTAAGTTCTGAAGCAGATTTGGCGTTTTCGATCATAAAAGTGTTGATTTCATTTCTAAGAATAATACAGGACAGAAACTGTTGAAATTGGCAATGTGTCAACCCATTTTTTCTGTTGCAGTTTACAGTGGATATCACGATGTCCATTACTTCTTTGCATGCAAGAACTTTGCAGCATAATGCTTCTTGGTGAACAATACAGTGGAAAAATAATGGGATGTCGCTACCTATCTTTGCCAGTTTAGTTTTAATTCTACCCACCGGCCCTTAATTTATCCACTCATGTTTCTGCCTCCATCAGTTGTAACGCTTACTAATTTTACTCATAGTAATTGCATTGATACTAACGCTGGTTCCAAGTGGCGAAATAAATCTTCCCCTGTAGTCGTTCCTTTCAAACTGCATAAGTGTAAAAGCTCCTCAAAAACATTAAAGTTCTCATCAATTCCGCGAACAAATATTAGTAGCTGTGCAGTATCTGAAACATCATCACTTTCATCAGTTTTGGCGCGAAATTAAAATAATTTTGAATAATAAGACCTTTATTTACAAAACAGTCGCGGGCCGCGGCTTCCCGATCGCTGCTCTAAAGTAATGGTCGCAACGTGTCCAGTATAACCAAAGAAACAAGCGATGATTTTCTTGAAAGTATTTCGAGAACGAACCACTTTTGTTGCATTCGATTTATCTTGGAACACCTCAATAGTTGATTGTTGCTTAGTTTCCGGCTCGTACGAATATATCTAAGTTTTGTTTCCTGTTATGATGTATACGGATTTTGCATGTCTTCGGTCAAATTTTTTGGATATTTCCTTACACTAATTGACACTAGCCTGTTTTTGAGTTTCGGTCAAATCATGCGGAATCCATCGAGAACAGATCTTTTTCAGAGCTAAATGTTCATGCAAAAACGAACATACTGCCGTCTCCGATATGCCTAAGGGCGTCTCTATTTCACGGTAAGTCACATGCCAATCCTCTTCAATCATGTTCCGCACAGCATCGATGTTTTTTGAAACAACAACCGATTTTGGTCGATCTTCACGATATTGATCGCTGACGGAAGCACGACCATGACAAAATTCTGCAAACCAATTATAAACAGACTTTTCTGATGATGGTTCATTACCAAAAGTTAAACGAAACGATCCAAAGCATTGTGGTTAAGTTAGGCGTTTACTAAAGTCGTAAAAAATTATCCAACGAAAACGTGAATTTGTTCACAAAACTATGAAAGTTTAAAAGAAATTAAACTTTCACTGTAAACAAACTACTCGGCCAATTTCTAAGCTGCCACTGTTTTAACAATAACAAATATCAAATTTTACAACAATGGTATTGTCACATCTCAATAGCGCCATCCAGTGGTCGTTTGTAAAAACTTAAAAGGCGGCCCTCGTACTAACACACTTCGGCATTTCTTTAGTTGTTTCATTCCATCCAGAAAACAATGGCATAGTGGTTGTCAACTTATTATCTCAAATTTTTAACCTTTAAATTTTTTCTTTAGATATTTAAACAAACAAAAAGTCGCAGGGCGCTAAATCAGGACTACGAAGGTGAACTGATAGGTCTGGTAAATTTCTACGAAATGGCGGGAAATTTCGTTAAGCAGCGTGACTGTTGGTGAGCGTGATTCTGGTAACGTGTGAGTGTATTCAAAATTTCAAACAGATGCAACGCCCAGCTGTTAGTTGGCAGTTTTCGTAAGTGATCATTGTTACACTTTTAGTAAAAATGGATAAAGTCGAGTATCGTGCAGCAATTAAATATTTTTAATATTTTAAAAAAGTGGATTGATGCCCAGATAGGAACTGAACTAAAAGAAGTTTATGGGGATTTTGAACCAGCGTTTGAAACTATTTAGTACTGGATAAATGAATTTTAACGTAGCCGTTCGAGCACTGAAGATACTGCAAGTTTAGGACGTCCAATTGATGTTTCTTCTGGAGAAATGGTTGATAAAATTCATCGTATTGTGGTGGAAGATCGTCAATCGTTAAGCCTCGTGAGTTTGCTGCGATGGTAGGCCTCCGATATGAACCGGTACATAATATCCTGCATGAAATTCTAGGAATGAAAGGGCTGAGTGAGCAATGGGTGTCGCGCTTGTTGACTCCAGACCAAAACCATAGGGCATTTCAAAATCGTGTTTGGAAAAGTTGCATCGTAATCCGAAAAACTTCTGGCGTCATTTTATGACTGTACACGAAACCTGGTTCCACCATTATACCTCGGAGAAAACACCAGTCAAAACAATGGGTTGGCGAAGGTGAAAATGCACCCAAAAAAGCGTAGGCTGAAAAGTTTTTGGTTTGACGTATAGATGTCGCCCTTTTTAAAGGAGGAAGTACCAACCTTCAAACGATACGTATCAAAATTTCATGACATTTCGACGGTTAGTTTACAAGTTACAATGGTTTTAGCGATGCTACTTTGGATATTTTCAAAACAATGGAGAGAAAAGCGAATTTCGTGGGTTGATTAAATACTATTTTTTTGATGGGAAAAAATACCGTTCAAGCAGAGCTATTGCTTCATAAGTGTTACGGGGACTCGGCCCATGGAAAAACACTCATCATTTACTGGTATTCTGAATTTAAATGCGGTCGTACAGATACAAATGATGCTGAACGCTCTGGGCGACCTCAAAAAAATTCACAAAATTGTGTTAGATGACCTTAAAGTAAAATTGCATGAGATAGCTGACATTCTAAAGATATCAAAAGAACGTGTTAGTTATATTTTCCATGAACATTTGGGCATGAGAAAGCTCTGTTCGAAATGGGTACCGCGTTTGCTCACAGTGGACTAAAAACAACAACCTGTTTTTTTCATGCGCTATGTGATAATAGACGAAACATGGATCCACCACTACATATCGGCAGTCAGCTGAGTGGATAGCAGCCGGTGAAAGCCGCCCGAAGCGACCAAAGACACAACAGTTGGCTGCGAAGGTTTTGGCCTCTGTATTTTGGGTTGCTCATGGGATAATTTTCATCGACTATACTGAGAAGGGAAAAACCATCAATCAATATTATATAAAGTTATTGGTGCGTTTGAAGGCAGAAATCGTAAAGAAAGGGCTCCAAATGAACAAGAAGAAATGCTCTTTCATCAAGACAATGCAATTGAAGTTCGAATTGCTTCCTCGTTCACCGTTCTCCAGATTTGGCCCCCAGCGACTATTATCTATTCGCAGCTCACGGGAAAGAGATTTGGCTCCAATGAAGAAGTTATCGCCGGAACTGAGGCCTATTTTGAAGGCAAAAACAAAATCCTTCGACAAGAAAGGTATAAAAATATTAGAAAAGCGTTCGACTGATTGTATCGCTCTTGAAGGAGACTATGTTGATGAATAAAGGCGAATTTTGCAAAAAAAAAAATGTGTTTTAAGTAGGTAGACCAAAAACTTTTCTGTCTACTTCCGCTACTGTGTGTTTGCGATTTGTCTCTTCACCTAGGCTGGCTGACGAGCTCTGATATGGAGTAAAACGAGCCTATCCGAGTTCAGTGATTCATAGATGGCACGCTACTAGACAGTATTGGTCCGCTAAGCCGACATATGTCTTTGATTTATATTTTTACAGACGATAAATATTTGCTGCACAAAACACACACAAAACTTATGCAAAACTTACCTGTTTTAATAATACATGGCGATCAACCAAACTTCTTTTAAATTTTTGCTTTATATGTTCGAAAGCATAGCTGATCATTTAAATCAGATAATATTAGTAAAAAATAAAAAAGGCTTATTTTTTTAAAGTGTAAATGTTCGCGCATACATATTTTGAAAAATCGCCATAATTCGACTTTCAACAACACGAGCAAGACTAAAGTATCGTCAATGGCCTTTAGCAACAACGTCAAATAAATGGCGCAATGGATTATGGACTGATTTATGCAATTTACAATGTAACTGTTACGTACAATTATGGGAAGTCGCACAATAAGTATTAAAATATCGCCGATTTGTATAATTGTAATACACGTTAACTATTAATTCATAAACATATGATATTACAGTGTGAAGTCATTTTTTCTTTAAATTTTTCTCGGTAAAAATAAATATTTACGTAAAGTTCCATGGAAAATTAATCCAATTTTTCCCATGATTTTGCATATAGTTTTACGTATATTGGTTACAATGTAAATTAGAAAAAACTTCCAATTTTCGCCAGAACTTCAATTTGGCACTATCACTCTCGAATAAAATGAGATGTCTATGCAAATTCGATACATAAGGAGTGGTAGGAAGAATATAAGGGGCTAAGTTAGTAGAGAAGGAGTTGTTTCGATTGTTTTAAGATATATTTTTATTTCACTGTTCATAAGATAGAGTAAGTTGACTATTAAATTTGCATTTGCCAGAGGTATTGGGTAAATTACTTTGTCATTTTTTTATGTCACTAAAATTTTCCTTTGTAAAAGTTTTTTTGATTTTATTAACAATTAAAAAAGAAAATATTTTTTTACTATTATTATTAATATTGATATCAAAAAAACAACAAAAAGAAATTTAAAGAAAACATGAATCCACCACCAACATATAGATCTTATTGAATTATTTTTTATGTAGTTTACAAACATATTATCTTGTCGTTTTACAAGAAACGACCCAACCACTTTTTTTTAATATTTTAAGCAAAGCAAAGCTCGATTTGTTTTAATAATCGACATTAAATTAATGACAATAGTAATTTTCTAAAAATTATACATTTGCAATATAATGACGTACGTAGATATTGAGATAAACCCGGGTTAAACAGATATAATCCACTAGGGGGAATATGGTAAACATGGCCATTTAATTTCCTTTTCACATATGTAATACACATTTGTATTCGTGTAATATACATAACAGGGATTTGTTTAAATCAGAGCAATGGAAGCTTTTCAGGGTGATAGATGAC
The DNA here is from genome assembly GCA_019049505.1 of Pachyrhynchus sulphureomaculatus. Classification (NCBI taxonomy): domain Eukaryota; kingdom Metazoa; phylum Arthropoda; class Insecta; order Coleoptera; family Curculionidae; genus Pachyrhynchus; species Pachyrhynchus sulphureomaculatus. The sequence continues at coordinate 222,473,134 of CM032447.1, read as the reverse complement.
TTCAATTTATTTTAATGCACTGCTGGATAGATTTAAATGTTTGCTTTCACAGTTGCTTGGCAGGGAACCTATTGCTTGAAAGGAAACATATTGCTTATATATAAAGTGATCAACATGATGGCAATATATAGTTTTTTATTATTAATTTCTTTAAAAATTTTTGAAGCTAATATATTCTGCATCTTGCTAAATCTATTTTTTTATATCCATAAATAAAATTTGTCTTTGATTCAACAGAAGGGTGAGATCTTGAAGCATTTCACTGCAATAATTTTGCGATGTCGGTTCGCACTACCTTAAGGATGACAAATGCCTAACAACTGTTCGTTCGACGATATATGTATAGATGATTGGGAACCTATTCTCATTTGCTTTACAAAGTTTCCATGATTATAATGAGATAGCCTGGTTTCAGAAGCAAGGAGGCGACTTTACATACTTCAAACACTTCACACACACTTCATTTATTAAATTTTATTAAGTGGATGTCTCAAAACTAAAGTTTACTGTGACAATCTTCGCTCCATGGAAAAAAAATCAGCCAGAAAATGGCAGCAATCAATCAAATGTTGTGAGGAACGGTTATAAATAATTTTCAAGTATTCTTCAGGTAGCGACCACAGGCTAATAAGAACAACAATTTCTATCAAAACAAAAATTGAAAGAAAGATATAAATGTGAATTTGAGAAGATCATAAATTCCAAATTGTCAACTTGCACCAGAAATAAAGAACAAAATAACAAATTAACAAACGAAACTAAAGAAACTGATCAAGAAACGAAGAATATTACATCGAAACACAGCAGAATACAAAAATCTAAATAAAATAATAAAAAAAGAGATCAGAAACGACATTCGAAACTACATGCTAAAATTATCAAACAAAACATGGAAGACAGCAAAGGAACAAGAGTACTAAGAACTAAACTGAATAAAAGAAAAACAGAATGATTTGTCTAAAAACAAGGGATGGGGATAAAATAATTGACAAATGATTGATGATTTTTATGGTGATATATATTCCTCTAACATACCTGAACCACATAGAACCCCTCAGAATATCAAAAATGTAAATTCTTGAGAGCTTTAGCGAAGATGAAGAAAGGGCGCTCACCCGGCAAAGACAAAGTCACAAAGGAAATGATTATGTTTGGGAGACCCTCTCTGCTAAGAGCAATAAAACAACTATTTGATCTAAGTATGAAAGAGGGAATGGTTCCAGATAAATTGAAAGAAAGTTAGGTGATATTCCTATTTAAGAAGGGCAGCAGAACAGACATTAACAACTACAGACCAATTAGTTTTTTACCCCATCTACATAGACTCTCAAAAATAATCACAAGACGAACGAACAAACTAGACTTTTATCAGCCAGTAGAACAGGCTGGATTTAGGAAGAGGTTCAGTCCTATGGATCATATACAAACGATGAGAAACATAATAGAGAAGTGTCAGGAATATAATATTCCATTGCATGTGGCTTTCGTTGACTTTCGAAAGGCTTTTGACACATTAGGGACTGGACGACGCAAGAGTCGATTCTCGATACAGCAACACAATAAAAGACATTTACAATTATGCCTCAATGCACATAAGAACAGACGGGGACACCATAACTGGCAAAATTCCATTAAAAAGAGGCGTTAGGCAGGGTGATTCAGCGTCACCGAAACCGTTCACACTCGCACTTGGAAAATGTGTTCAAACAATTAAATTGGGAACGAAAGGGAATAAATGTGAATGGAAGATTTCTGAATCATCTGTGGTTTGCCGACGACATAGTCTTGATAAGCCCAGATACCGAGAAGTTGGAGCTCATGTTAAATGAATTAAATAAAGCCGCAGAACAGGTAGGCTTTGAAATGAACCCAGATAAAACACAAATTATGTCAGCAAAAAAATTTTTAAATTAATAATAACACATTAACCAATGTACAGGAATAGGTATATTTGGGGCATCTTCTTAAACCAGGCAATGTAAACCAACAGGCGGAAATACATAGAAGAATCCGATTGGGCTGGGCTGCGTTTGGCAGAGTGTCATGGATCTTGAGAAACAAAGATATCCCAAATTCCTTAAAAAGAAAAACATTTGAAAGTTGTATTCTGCCAATTCTAACATATGGAATGATCAGACAGTTGAGAGTATCACAACGTGAAATGGAACGAGGAATGCTGGGGGTGAGCATGAGAAACAGAATCAGAAGCGTTGACATAAGGTCCAGAACGGGGGTTACAGATGTCATAGAGAGAGCAGCATCCCTCAAGTGGGAGTGGGCTGGACATGTAACCAGAAAAAACCTGGACGAATGGCCCAACAGAACATCTCATTGGAGGCCAAAAACATCCAAGAGAAGTGTTGGCAAACCGTAAAAACGTTGGTTGATGATGTGAGAAAACATGCAGGCAGGCGATGGTATAAGGTGGCACAGAACAGGAGAAGATGGAGGAACATAAAAGAGGCCTATGTCCAGCGGTGCACAGTGTGTCGCGTAGAACATGCTAGGTGCACAAAATTCATGTTATGATTTCCAGGAAATCTTATTTGCAAAACGTAAACAACACCACCAAACCCCGAATTCCGAGAAAAGGCTGTTTATCAAATTTGCAAGTGGCGAGTCATAAGCGTCAGAAGTCAGGTAATGAGTTTAATGCAGCTCTTTCAATCAATCAGTTGCAATTTAGCGACACTTTCGTGCACATCTTATAGTGACATATTGTAATATTGTGAAAGTTTTTGTGATGAATATTAATACTGAGGGTAAGTACTATTTTTTAATGTATTTTTTTAATCAGAATCTATTAATTTGAATTTTTAGTATTTTTTTTAAATAGCCTATATATTTTAGCGTGTTTTTTTTTAAAAAAAAACTTTGAAAGTTCAGAATATACAGACATTCACCTCTATCCGGGCTAGTTTTTAGATATTACACAGAAATAACTTTATTCTTCGTAAAAATACACATATTGTTTAGCACACTTCAGTACAACATGTTTTTTTTTCTTTTTTTCCAGAACACGTTTACTCTATTTCAAGGGTAGCCTTTTTTGAGGAGTGAATGAAAAAAACTCGCGTGTATATGACTTTCTTTCTTCAAAATTTCACTTTGGTGGAACTTGTCTAATAAGTTTGGTGCCAAATGGTTGGCTTCAGGAAAGTCGAAGGAGCGTTTTTTAATTAAAAATAAGAATTGGTTGGATGAAGCAGACATACAGTTTACTGCGAGTTCTTTTGCGCCACAACCTTCAATATCAAGTGAGAATGTGACTCCTGCAGGAAGACCTCGCAAAGGTTTCGAGGAATCGTCGTTTAAGACGAAGAAACGTCGCGTCGTGGATCTCGTAGAATCGCAAAGTGTCAGTGAATTGGTGACTGCTGCCGAAATTGCTGTGCGTTTAGCAGGGCAAAGGAAAATTGCCAATGTGATTAGAGACATTAGTGAGAGCCCAGATAATATTATTAAGTCTAAAAATACCAGTTCCGTTAATCCTAGGCAATTAAGTAGTGACGAAGCCTTAGCTTACTATATAGATTCTAAGTCAACAACGCATTCTTACAAACAAACTAGGAAGTGGTCCATGAAGGCGGAGCATAATGTGTTTCCGTCATATTTTAGTTTAAAAAAGTCCAAACAGGCCTGTTACCCTGCAGAGGAGCACATTGCTATAACAGAAACTCATGCTGAAATAAATTTGCAAGCCTTATTAAATAAAACAGTGGAACGTCTAGTATTAGCACAGAATGAAGTTATCAGCAGTGTGCTCTCAACAAGTTCATCGTTTACACTTGTTAGTAAATGGGGATGTGATGGAAGTTCTGGGCACAGCACATACAAACAGAGATTTGAGAACACTGAATATACGGACGAGTTTCTTTTCGCATTTTCTTTAGTTCCCCTTAAGTTATATGATGGGTCCAAAATTATTTGGCAAAATCCTCGGCCTTCATCAACTTTGGATTGTCGCCCAATCAAATTTATATTTGCCAAAGAAACGAACGACTTCACGTTAGTGGAGACAAATAGATTGTTGGAAGAAGTTAATGCTCTTCTTCGAACACTTATCAACTTTGGTGATTCTCAAATCTCTGTAAAACACGAACTTTTGCTGACAATGACAGACGGAAAGGTGTGTAACGCCTTAACGGAAACTAGTTCATCCCAAAAGTGTTTCATCTGTGGCGCCACCCCCAAGACGATGAACGATGACCCCGCGATGTTTAACAGCAATCAAGAACATTTTGGCTTTGGTTTATCTACACTTCATGCTTGGATTCGTTGCTTCGAATGTCTTTTACATATCAGTTACAAGTTGAATATTAAGAAATGGCAGGCTAGAAGCAACGAAGACAAAGCAGATATCAAGGTTCGTTCCGAGGAAATCAAATTGAAATTTAAGAACGAGATGGGACTCATTGTAGATAAACTAAAGCCAGGATTTGGTTCTTCAAATGATGGAAATACAGCCCGTCGCTTTTTTAAGAATGCTGAGATGAGTGCTCAGATCACAGGGTTGGATGTTACAATTATAAAAAAGTTTGATGTTATTTTGAGAACATCGTCTTCTGGATTCGAGATAAACTTAGTTGAATTCAAAAAATTTTGTCTTGAAACCAGAAAACGTTATCTTAGTCTCTATTCGTGGTACTGTATGCCTGCTACTGTGCATAAAATATTAATTCACAGCACAGAAGTCATCAAAGCGGCATTGCTTCCAATTGGGCAGCTTTCCGAAGAGGCTCAAGAAGCACGGAACAAAGATTGCCGCAGATTTAGGGAGTACAACACCCGCAAGTGCTCGCGTGTTGCCACGAATAGAGACTTACTGTGCATGTTAATTATAACATCTGATCCTTTGATCAATAGCCTTCGAGAGATTCCCAAAAAAAGCCGGAAAAAATATGTACAGATGTATTAAAGTTAATTGTAAGCCTTAGCATAGAAGAATCAAGATTGGAATCGTCATCATATTGTCGCACAATGCCACAAAATGATGACGATTATACAGTAAACGACTCATCAGAAGACTCTGATGATGATTATTAGGTTCAGCTACTATTTTTAGTTATGTAGTGCTTGTACTAAGCATGTAAACCTTGACTTGTAAATTTTTCTTTATCAATAAATGAGTATTTTTATTTTACATTTAATTACAGTCAGTTTCATTATGCTAAATTTATTACAGAGCATTTATAACATTTATTTTAAAATTAAACAAAAACAATTTTTGACTGAAATTTTCAAAAACAATTTTTTTTTGAACCGAACAGCAAGAAATATGTACCTTACAAAAATCAAAAACATTTTAAAATACCAACTACTTATGTAGGTAGCAAAAGTGTATAAAATTGCTGCCAAAAAACGTCATAGTATAAAGCATGATTTTTTGATATTTTCTACAGGATACTATTAGAAATCACGTTATTCATTGCCAGACACTTTGTATGGTGGAAACCCCTCGCCAGACACCCTTAAAGTTTAATAAATCATAATTGTACTTATGTTAAAATTTTTTATTTGTTACTTGGACAATTTTGGACAATTATTTAAAGATGTTTCCTAAGCAGCCAGACAATTTCGAAGGTTCTAACATCCTACCAGAAATGCTTGAAGGTCAGGTGTAGGTGCGAGTGCAGAGGCAATATATATGTAAGCGACTACGAATGAGCCAGTTAGCTGGGTTTATCGGATAATCCAATTATACAGAAATTATTTATGAATTAAAAATATATTTTAAAAGTAAAAGACAAACAGCTTGGTGAAATGGTAATATCCAAGAAGAAATTATTGCGAAGAAGAAAGAATGGAAGAAATATCTCAAAACAAAAACACCGGAACAATATGAACTATATAAAGGAAAAAGGAAAAGAGTTAAAGAGTTTGTAAGAGAAGCAAAAGAACAATCATGGAAAGAATTAGGAAATAAAATGGAAGAAAATAGTAAAGAAAATCAAAAACTATTCTACAGAGTTCTTAAATCATTCAGGAAGGACCAACCTATAACCGAATTATATATGAAAAACAAAAAACCAAGAAATCCTAACAACAGAGAAAGCAATAATGGAAAAATGGAAAGAATACTTTGAAGAACTATTGAGGGGTAATGAAGAAAAAGATAATGCAAATTATGAAGAATTGGAACAACAAAATATGGAAGAAACAGAAATTAGGGAACAAATAGAATGGAAAGAGTTGGAGGAAGTTATAAGAAAATTGAAAAATCGAAAAGTCTCAGGCAGCGATAAGATAACGTCTGAAATGATTAAATACATTTGGAAGAAAGGAAAAACAATATTTTTAGAAATAATTAATAGTGCATGGGAGGAAGAAAAATTTCCGGCCGAATGGGGAATATCGTTTATTACACCAATCTATAAAAAGGGAGATCACAAGGATTGCAATAATTACCGAGGAATTACTATACTGAACACAATTGTCAAAATTTATGAGGGCATAGGATAAAGAAAGTAATAGAACCACAACTATCGGAATCGCAAAGTGGATTTACACCAGCAAGAAGTACACAAGACCACATATTTACACTGAAACAACTTATCGAAAAAAGATCAAAACAAAATAAAAGTCTACACCTTGCTTTCATAGACTTAGAAAAAGCATTTGACAGTGTGCCGAGAAATAAAGCGTGGAAAAGTCTAGAAAACAAGAGAATAAACAAAAAGACAAGAAGAATCATAAAGGGAATATACAGCAACAATGTGCAGTATGTAATAAAAAACAACATGAAGTCGGAGAGATTTACAACACAGGAAGGTTTGAGGCAGGGATGAAGCTTGAGCCCAACATTGTTCACTGTATACATGGATGAAATAATCAAGAAATGCGAAATAAAAGTGAAAAGAATGACAATTGGATACTGGAAGCTGCAAAGAATAGAAATATGTGAAGTAGCTTTTGCTGATGATATTGTGCTAATGGCGGAAAATGAGAGACAATTACAAGGAAACCTCGATATTTGGAATAAAGTGTTTTAAGAAGAAGGTATGAAAATTAATATAGATAAAACAAAAGTAATGACAATGGAAAACCAACAAACGAACATTTACATAGAAGGGAATAAAATACAACAAGTGGAACAATATAAGTATTTGGGAATGATAATGGATGAAACTGGAAAACAAGACAAAGAAATTAATGAAAGAATCGAAAAAACGAACAAACTTTACTATGCAATAAATAATAAATTCATTAGGAAGAAAGAGGTGAGGAAAGAAACAAAAATAAAAGTGTTCAAAGCAATCTATAGAACAATCCTAACATATGGATGTAAATCATGGACCCTAACAGACAAGCAGAAAAACAAGATACAAGCCGTCGAAATGAAATACCTGAGAGCAGTACAAGGAGTTACACGGAAGGACAGAATAAGGAATACAGAAATAAGAAGACAAGCAATTATGGAATATATACAACAAAGACAGCTGGGATGGTGGGGACATATACAGAGAGTGAAGGATGATAGATAGGTGAAACAAGTGTATGAAGCCCGCATACAGGGAAAACAGAAGCGAGGAAGACCTAGGCAGGCCTGGAATAGGAGTATTGGAAGTATAGTTAAGGAGAAGGGAAAATCCTGGAAAGAAGCAGTGAAAATGGCAAAGAATAGAGACAGATGGAAGAAGTTTGTATGTGGAGATTGAGAGGGAAAAAAAGGAGAATGTATAACTGCCCTACATCATATGGTAGAAGGGATATACGATTATATATGTATATATATATATATATATATATATATATATATATATATATATATATATATATATATATATATATATATATATTTAAATAATTATTTACCATATTTTTAAAGTTAATAAATTAATAAAAAATTAATTTAATAAATGAAAAAAAAATGAGTTTTATAAATTTGGTTTCTTAAAATAGATTTAAAATTAAATTTAATTTAAATTTCGATATTTTATTAAAATTAAAAGACGCAGTAAACTCAACTATACTCTGGATATTATTGGAAGAGCTCTGACAGTTCCGTACTATTCCATTCCGTACATACAACTTTCAACTTCATCATGACACAATTTATAATTCTGTAACACTATAAACTTAAAAAAAAAAAAAAAACAAATAGTATTTTTGTTAATTTCAGTAGTACTGCCTGATATTATCAGGACCACCTTTATCTACAATAACGGACACTATATTTTTAGATATCTAGTGAAACTACGATTGCACTTAGAACGGAACGCAAATGTACTAGTGCTGACAATCGTATAGTTTACCTATTATTTACGTGTAACTAGTTATCGTTAAAAATGTATCTACAATAAAAAAATATCGTAATAATACGATGTTGTTACTACAATTACATTATTTTAATTACGACATTTCGTTAGAATAAATGAGTGAATAAATGTTTTTGTCAGTTTCGATATATTTCATGCGTAATTCTAATGCCATTTGCTTCATAATCATTACCAGTTTCAGTGTACACTATTAATTACCGGTAGGCATTGAGTATCCAAAACAAAACACTTATTTTGGTATAATTTAGTTAACAGTATATAATGGATAAAATTTTGTTCACAATAGTAGTCGATTCTTTAAAAAAAAATCGATTAAATTTATGATCGATTATTCACTTCCATCTCTATTGTTCTTAGAAATGCAAAGTGTCAGAATATCTGGCAGGGTGTTAGAACCTTCGAAATTGTCTGGCTGCTTGGGAAACATCTTTAAATAATTGTCCCAGTCACATATAAAAAATTTATACTATAACGTAAGTACAAATATAATTTATTAAACTTTAAGGGTGTCTGCGGGAGGTTTTCACCATACGAAGTGTCTGGCAATGGATGACGTGATTTCTAATAGTATCCTGTAGAAAATATCAAAAATCATGCTTTATACTTTGATGTTTTTGGGGAGCAATTTTATACACCTTTGCTACCTGTTACCTGTCAAAGCCACCGCGACTCAAGGTTCATAGTAGCCAAGCGTTCTTACCTGCAGTAATGTACTTGCGCAGAAAAATTTTGAGCTTTATTAGTAGTAATAGTGGATTGCGGCCCCTATAAAAACTGAACTGAGGGAAGTTCATGGGGAAGCTTAACACACTGTTTACTTAGTTTAATCCTATTGAATTGAATTGAATAGGTGTGCAAACAAGAGCTGTCAGATTGAAGTATGACAGCCGCCTATTAGGAAAATTGTTGAAAACCGCCAAACGTGGCATACGATCCGTGGCAACCGCTATGACCAAAAAATAATATTTTAGAGGGTTTTTGCTGCATAACTTTTTTGCAAAACAAATTAGAGAAAAATAGTTTACGGAAAAAATGTTAAAAAAAATTAGGGCCTTCCAATGCCGTTCTACAAAAGGCATGTCGATGGAAAAAAAAAGTTGTTTGGCGTCAAGGCGCCCGGTGTCATTTTCACTAACAAGTGTCAAATAAGTTAATATGATCCTTAACAGCACTATACCATTTATATTTCAAAAAAAAAATAAATATCCAACAATTTTCCATAAATAGGGGCCACGCGTGTAAAAGTGATCACCCTGTACTGATAGCTATGTTTTCCGTGAAACATTATTATAATTAACTGTATCGTTTATTATTTAAAAACAATTAGCTATTGTTGTGTTTAAACCAACGTTTTAATTATCCCTTATAGTATTACCCATATTTTGCCCAATATAACTTATTTATACCTTGCTATTTAATATTTCTTTGTTTCAGGTGTCCGGACTCTAAGTTGTAGGGTGTCTACTTAGGGAATAAAATGCCCCAATTCTTCGTAACTTGTTGACAATTATTATGTAAGTATAAATAAATAACACGTAGGCTGAAGAGTTTTTGGTCTGACACATAGATGTCGCCCTTTTCAAAAAATCCATATGATTTTTAGGGAGTACCAACTTTCAAACGATACGTGTCAAAATTGTATGACATTTCGACGATTAGTTTATAAGTTACAGTGGTTTCAGTGACGCTACTTTTGATATTTTCAAAGCAATGAAAAAACTCGAATTTCGTGTGTTGATTAAACACTGTTTTTTGATCAGAAAAAATACCGTTCAAGCAAAGCAATGGCTTGATAAGTGTTACGGGGACTCTGTCCCTAGAAAATCACTCATCATTTACTGGTATGCTGAATTTAAACGCGGTCGGACAGACACAAATGATGCTGAACGCTCTGGACGCCCAGATGAGGTGCTAAACCGGAAAACATCAAAAAAATCCACAAAATTGTTTTGGATAAACATGAAGTGAAATTATATGAGATAGCTGACACCCTAAAGATATCAAAAAAACATGTTACTCATATTTTGGGCATGAGAAAGCTCTGTTCGAAATGGGTACCGCGTTTGCTCACAGTCGACCAAAAACAACAACGTGTTTATGATTCTAAGCGTTGTTTGGACCTGTTTAAGCGAAATAAAAAGGATTTTTTCATGTGATGTGTGACAATGGATTAAACATGGATCCACCACTACACACTTGAATCAAATCGGCAGTCAGGTAAGTGGACAGCAGCCGGTGAAAGCCGCCCGAAGTGGCCAAAGACACAACAGTCGGCTGTGACGGTTTTGGCCTCTGTATTTTGGGATGCGCATGGAATAATTTTTATCGACTATGCTGAGAAGGGAAAAAACGATCAATAACGAATATTATATAAAGTTATTGGTGCATTTGAAGGCAAAAATCGTAAAGAAACGGCCCCAAATGAACAAGAAAAAAAATGCTCTTTCATCAAGGCAATGCACCGTGTCACAAGTCAATGGTTACGATGGCAAAATTGCATGAATTGAAGTTCGAATTGCTTCCTCATCCACCGTATTCTCCAGATTTAGCCCCCAGCGACTATTATCTATTCGCAGATCTCAAAAAATGCTCGCGGGAAAGAGATTTGACTCCAATGAAGGAGTTCTCGCCGAAACTGAGGCCTATTTTGAAGGCAAAGACAAATCCTTCTACAAGAAAGGTATAGAAATGTTGAAGGAGACTATGTTGATGAATAAAGTCGAATTTTGCAAAAAAAATGTAGTTTAAGTAGCTAGACTATAAACTTTTCATCCTACGTGTTAATATAGTGTTCCCTACAGTCTACAGTAATACATAGAGGTTTACCAGGGAGCACTGTTCTCAATAGCAAATTATCTTTATCAAGCGCGCTATAATGATATATTTACTATGTATTGTAATGATTAAGTTCTCGGTTACTAAGCACATTCAACTATTTATACTTACGCAAGCTATTTTACGAGAATTCACATAACATAGTAAAGCAATTAATGTTTAACAGTTGACTGATGCCGACTGCCTAAAGCCAAATACTAAAAAGGAATAAACACTTGCGGCCTATATATAATTCTCCAAAGGTACCTGGAAATTTGGCCGTATGTATTCGTTGTGACATAAATGATGAATCGGCTCAGGAAAAAAATAAGATTGAGTGGTACATTCCTCGAACTGCAATGAATGGGTATCAAAATTGAATTGAAGTCCATATTTTGGTAATTATTTATTGCTCTCACATCTGTTAGACCACCACAGGACACAAGCAGCAATTTATTGCAATCAATAATTGCTGACATATGGAATTAAATTCTTCTGGTCACTTTTATGAAAATCTTATTCCTGAATAACGACTCATATATGGCGCTATCTATCGATTATTTTTATCAATTGCCACTCGCTAAATCCGATTTTAATTTTAATTCGAAGAATTCTCGGGGTTTGTTAAGGTACTCACTATGAAGCGTTTCCAAATGTCGTTTAAGTTTATTTCGTTTCATACTGTCTGCTGCCAAGATTTTTGAGTACATAACAATTTAAGTATTCTTGGGAATATTTTCTTGATATATTTTCGGAACCACGCTCATCTGTGCACTTGTTGATGTTTCACTATCGATTCTGTATAAATTTACTGCCGTGAATACTTAATACCTTGAATTTCAATTAACACGTAAATTACAACATACATATTCACGATAAATCCGATAGCAGTAGAAGTATCAACTCGACTGAGATGGGCTGTAATTGAACGAGGTGCAGCATTTATACACGTTTGGGTAGACTTTCCGAATGTTCGAGACAACTCGGAACTTGTCGCGAAGCCGCTACCGATATGGTGGACGTGACAGAGGGCAATAGAGAGGCAACGATTCTAGTTTTGTCAACGCAGCAGATATGTGTTGCCAAATATGAATAAATTTACTTATTCTTGGTAGTTTGTAAGGTTTATAATTAAGGTCATAGTGTAGCTTTAGCATCAAAATACTGAAAATGCAATTATGATTGCATGCCTTGTTATTGTATGAAAGGGGGGAGGCGCGATGAAAATTATGTTTGAAAATGGGGTCGCAAATACTGAAAGGTTGTACTAGAGTGAAATATGGGATAAAATTTTCCCAGCAGACTAAATTAAAAAATTACCCTAATTTTGATATCAATAGCCCAGGCACCTTCATAAAAAAAAACACAAATATTAAGAGTCATTAAAGAATAAACATCCGGAAATGACTGAAAGATTATCGGGTACATAAGGACTGGTATACTAATTATGCAGAACACTAGTAAGCCACCAGGCCTTACAGTGGATGAATGTACTAAAAAGCACACTATAACCACTGAACTCAAAAACTGTAAACCAACCTTGTAAATTTTATTGAGTATTAATAAAGCTTTTTTGAATGTGACATTTTGGTTAACGTTCGACGATATGGTGCAGTTGTATGGAACATCAGTGGCAGCGTGAAAAAAAATATTCGTGACATCATTTCTTTAGGGTGGATTACTGAGATCTGCTATTTACGGTGAATTTTCTTGCTACAAGGAGGCGCCAGAGATATATGTGTGTATATATATATATATATATATATATATATATATATATATATATATATATATATATATGTATATATAGGTATATATACATATATATGTATATATATATATATATATATATATATATATATATATATATATATATATATATATATATATATATATATGTATATATAGGTATATATACATATATATGTATATATATATATATATATATATATATATATATATACATATTCTTAAATATGAAATTAGTTGGGAAACTCGGCAAAGGGCGCAACAAGTGTTCACAGTGTTCATTTAGCCAATATTTGGGTCCTAGGTTGAGACCTTCAACAGGGCACAAACTAAAAAAGAGAACGAAGCGACAATTGAAGTAGTACGGGCAAATAAACAAAAGTATAAGTTACTTTATTTTAATATGTTGTAGAAAAAATAGATATATAGTAATAAAACTGAAAAGACCACTTACATGAGAGGTGTGATGTAAATATAACAAAAATGGCCATAAAACCAATTACATAAATGCGACTAACAATTAAGTAAATCTTACACCAAACACTAACATATTAATTCAGTAAGAAGGCATTTACAAAAGGGATGCCATTAAAAACCTTGGATGCTAAAATCAATTACAAATTAATTCAATTTTAATTAACCACCTGTGACTTGCAATTTGTATGACACATTTGACACAACGCTGACAGAAAACAGTCATCTGACAGAAGCAAGGGAACATTTTACCCACAGGGCCAAAGCCCATCAAAAACAATCAAGACAGGACCGGCTTTAGTACGAAATATAAATATATATCATCAAATTGAAAAGTCAATAAAATGAAAAAAAATACAAAAGGAACACGTTTAAGTCCGGTATGGAAATTGGGATAATATGACGAGCTGGAATTTAGAATAGAGAAAAACAGTTTAGAGAAGGACCAAATGATGAACAAAACATTCCAAACGTTGATAATTAGCGACCATATTTAGTGAGAACAAGAGGATCAAAAAGGCCAACCGGTAATTAGTAAAATGGCGGGAGGGGACAATAAATGGTGAAACGTAGAGACTAAAAAGACAAAAAGGAAAGAATTATGCAACAGATGACAACCCAGAGGTATCGTGTTGAGGTGATAAATCGCATGAAAGGAGAAAGCTATATATGTTACTCAAGCCATCAAGGTCCGTTCTTTTGTTAATGTTATTAGGATTCTCATTGATGTAACACATTTCAAGAAATTCTCTATTAGAAAGATGTTTTGAAGAATGGAGAATTTTAGGTTCATTGGAATTGAAAGAATATCCATTATCAACGGAGTAGCTTGCCAATGCACACCTATGTGGATGACACCTGGTATCACTTTTATGTAATGCAATGCGACGATTAAGGGACTGTGAAGTCTGTCCAATATAAACTGAGGGTCAATCACGACAGGGGATTAGGTACACCACATCTGACATTATGAGAACGGGTAGAGAAGCCTTCAACTTACTGAAAATACATCTGTTCTTAAGGAAATAATATTTAGCAATTTTGACATTAGGAATAGCACGCAGAATATAAACCAGCTTATTAGTAAGACCAGGCATAAAGGGCAAAGAGAGTAACGAGAAATTTGTATCAATATGACCAACAGGGGGTGCGGGTATAGGGGGAGGTGGTGGAGGGGATGCAGATGGAGGAGGAGGGTCTGGTAATATATGATTGGTATGGAAGAGCTTGTTAACTTCATCTTTGGTCTTGAGTAGGAGCTTCTTATTGTATCCATTCTCCACGAAGAGACTTGTGAGCAATGTCTGTACATGATCTAGATAGTCTGGGCGTGCTATACTTCTTATTCTTCTATAAAGACCCTTTATGACATTGGCTTTCACCCTCCAATCATGGCCGGAATTGGCATGAATATATCTGCCAGAGGAAGTTGGTTTTCTATACCAATCAAGTCTGATGATATTTTCGGCGTCCCTGACGACTTTGGTGTCCAAGAAAGGAACAGCATTGTTAGACTCCTCTTCCATAGTAAACTGTAGGTGCAGATCAAAAAAATTGAAGACTTGAAAGATTTCTTCTTTACCATGTACTGGTATGGATAGAATAAGATCGTCAACATATTGAAATAAGAACGGTGGTCTGAAGGATAGTCTTTCTGTACAATTCTTCAACAGGTAGGACATGACTATGGAGGCAAGAATGGGACTTAGGTTGCTGCCCATGGGGCAACCAAAGATTTATGAATAGAAACTTTCATTAAATTTAAAGAAGGTCGATTGAAAGAATAATTCCATGATAGAGAGGAAGAAGGATTTATTTATTTTTGTATTGGGCGAGATTAATGCCCATTCGGAGTCAATAATCTGTCTTGTAAGTTGCCATGAAATATTGGTGAAAAGACTGACTACATCCAGGGATATGACGATATGATTGTCAGGCAGTTGGAGATTATTCACCTCATTGCTGAAAGCATCGCCCGGTGTGATACCATCGCATAGGCTTAGGCTGCGTGAAGTTGCTTAACGTTTCGTGGCTGTGCCGATGTCCCGGACCGTGGGACCAAATAGCATGATGAGGCACCTGGATACAGAAAATTCCGGAGGTAAAATAGCCCCCCGTTCGGATCTCCGGATGGGGGCTGGTTCAGGGGCGTCGACATGCAGAGAACAGAACTTCAAAATGGATTTTTGCAACATACGAGGTTTAAATTCGAACATAAATTCAGTGCACCAACACCTGCAATCAAATAAACCTCATGTACTCGCTCTCTGTGAAACTAAGGTCAGTTCATCGACCAGCACAGTAAACTATCTTTATCCTGGGTACGATTTCTATTCCCGATTTAGGCGTAACTTTGGAATCTGTCTTTATGTCAGAAGCGACCTCTCTTGCCAACGAGAAGAGGCTCTGGAGCCCCCCAACTTTGATGTTATGTGGTTAAAAATAACGACTCAACCAACCACAAGGTTCATCTGTATCCTCTATCGACCACCAAGTGATACTAACTTTAGAACACTTTTCGCTTCTCTTGCAGACACCATCGATCATTTACAAATTAACTATCCAAATGCCGAAATTGCCATCCTGGGCGACTTTAATGTCCACAACATCAACTGGCTTAAATATTCAAATACTACCGATGAACCAACACGGATCCCTGATCAAGACGGAGAGTTCGCCAGTCTTCTTGATCTGTTTTTAACCACCAATCCGGAGATTTACACGGTCAGCGTAAATCCGCCGTTAGGTTCTTCCGACCATAGACTACTTTCGACATCGAGTATTCTACCAATCAGTGATAGAGAGGCGCCCAAACCGCGCAAGATTTGGCACTACAAATCTGCTAAATGGGAAGATCTCATGGAATATTTTCGAACTTTCCCTTGGTTGGACGTTTGTTTTCGATCCGACGACCCATCTGACTGCGCCAGGTAGGTTTCCGATGTTATTTTGGCCGGTATGGAGGCTTACATCCCTTTTTCGAAGAAATGCCCTTCCAACGGCAAGCCTTGGTTTGACCTAAAATGCAAAGAGGCTGTTGCTTCTAAACATCTTGCATACCGACAGTGGCGTGAAGATCCTAACACCATGAATCGTAACATCTTTGTTTGTGCCAGGAACAGATGCAAAGAAATTATCGACGAAACCAAGGAGGTACACAATCAACGGATTAGAAACAAACTTTTCGCTTGTCCCGGCAATTCCAGGTCTTTTTGGTCAGTCGCTAAGGCAGTTAGTCAAAATTTCACCAAATCCACCATACCACCACTCACACGGCCAGATAATTCTATTACAACGACACCTGTTGAGAAAGCGAACTTGTTGGCTGAACTCTTTGCTTCACATTCTATTGTCGATTTCCAAGGAAAAACACCACCTACTATTCCCATAGTGCAGTCAAGGATGTCCGATATTGTCTTCAGACAGCGTATCATAAAACGTATTTTGATGAAGCTAGACACCAAAAAGGCTTCTGGCGCTGACGGAATACCTGCCATAGTTCTTAAGAACTGTGCAAGGGAACTAACACCAGTTTTCTGTAGACTTTTCAACATATCCTACAGAAAGGGAATATTTCCTTCCTGCTGGAAATGTGCCACAGTTCAGCCGATACCTAAAAAAGGCAAGAAGACCTTGCCAAATAACTACCGACTAATCGCACTACTCTCAATAATATCGAAAGTCATGGAAAAGGCTATCAATCATCATCTTCTAAAATATCTTGAAGGATTCAACATTATTAGTGATCACCAATATGGCTTTCGTAAAAAATAGATCAACAGGAGATCTTCTGACTTATGTAACACATGTTTGGAACAACGCAATTGAACACTTTGGAGAATCTCGAGCGGTTGCTCTTGACATATCCAAGCATTTGACCGTGTTTGGCACGATGGGCTGTTGGCTAAGTTACGTTCTTATGGTATGTCTGAAAAGTTCTGTTTGTGGCTCTCATGTTTCCTCAGAGAGCGTTCTTTACGAGTGGCAGTCGACGGATTTCTTTCTAACACCTTCACTATCAACGCTGGTGTGCCCTAAGGTTCCATACTATCTCCTACTCTCTTCGTTATTTATATTAACGATCTGCTGGAAAAGACCGAGAATCCAATCTACAGCTTTGCAGATGACAGTACACTTATCTCTTCATTCACTTTGAATGCTCGGACATCGACTACTCAGACGAATATCCGCAGACAGCAGGAAGTCATTCAACTTAACAAAGACCTGGAAGAAATTCTATCTTGAGGTGACAGTAACCAAGTGGAATTTAACGCTACAAAAACCCAGGCGGCAGTTTTTTCTAAAAAAGTTAACGTTGCAGAACCCGACATAGTTATGTCGGGGCACTCCATCCCTCTAACATCGTCACTCAATCTGTTAGGCGTTAATTTGGGAGCAAATATGTCCTGGCATGAACATGTTGCAGGCATAGCAAGAAGAGCTTCTCAAAAGTTGGGAATATTGTTTCGAACCAGAAAGCTTTACACTCCACAACAACTGTTAATTCTTTACAAAGCTCAAATTCGACCAACTATGGAATACTGCTCCCATGTTTGGAGCTCCGCTCCCAAACATACACTGCATTTGTTGGATTCTATCCAGAGAAGAGCTGTTCGTCTGATTGGACACCCGGAACTGACCGACGGCCTTGATTCGCTGGAGCATCGAAGAACGGTTGGCGACTTGAGCCTATTCTACAAGTACTTTCATGGAAAGTGTTCAAAGGATGTGGCCCGCTTAATTCCTCCCAGAGCGGTGCATGTTAGGAGTACACGTCGCGCTAATACTTCACATTCGTATGAGGTTCAGCTTGTTACTCCTCGTACAACGCTTTTCAAGCAGTCTTTTATATGGAGAACATCATACCTTTGGAATAGTTTGCCCAGGACTGTGTTTCCCATCGAGTACAATCTACAGCGATTCAAGAACAACGTGAATCGCTTTCTCCACACACGTGTCGCTCCTGTAGCGCTTTAGGGACTTCCCTGTAGCACGTGTGTTAGACCCATAAAAAAAAAAAAAAAAATATATCTATATATATATATATATATATATATATATATATATATATATATATATATATATATACATATATATATATATATATATATATATATATATATATATATATATATATATATATATATAGAGAGAGAGAGAGAGAGAGAGAGAGAGAGAGAGAATTTTTGATATGCGTTTCTATCGATTTAGCTTCAAAATTGCGTTTAATAACGACAATATATTTTTATAATCAGTGCAATACTATTGGCTATTTATTATGTCAAAGAGTAATAAAATTACGCCATGATAAAATTGCACTGTTATGGCTGTGGGCAGTAACCACTGATGAGGCTATTTCGTATTTAGTTTTAGTTAGCGGTGTAATTCCAATTTCGAAATTATGTCGCAGATTACGCTGTTCCATTGTCACAGTGTGTCGTAATGCATGAATTGCATTTTAATACTATTAAATGCCCCATTATTTATATTCCTACCCTGCTATATATAACCGTTATTTTGAGTAGATTTTCCATTTTGATTACCCAACATGTACGTTAAGTTTTAAATAGCAGTAATTACACTGAAGCTACAGGGTACCAATAACAAGTGAATCTGCTACAAGAAGAACAGTTGTGTCCCAAGATCTTCCCAAAAAAATATATTTCTTGAGACATAAACTTTTTTTTTATGGAAGAGAACAGCTTGAAGACGACAAACGAACAGACAGACTAATATCAATTTAAACACCATAAATGATTCAAAATGTTCGTGAATTCATAGCAGATGATCGCAATATGATGATAGAAGAAGTGTTAAACATCAACACAAATCGCATAATTTTGATGAGAAAATTTGAGCAAAAAAAGGTTTACACAAAATCTACTCCACTCACTTTAAATATATACGAGGCTGGTTTGAAAAGTCCGTGCAAAGTCCGAGAGATGGCACCACCGGCGCGTATCGAGGTCATGTTTAGTTAGTAGCATCTCTTGAATGAACGCACACTAAGTTTCAGCCATATTGGTCTATTTCTTTGTGTTTGGCCTTCGTGTGAATCAAGGAAGTCGAGTGATTTTCAAGAAATGGATGAAAAAGAATTTCGTGTGGTGATTAAACATTACTTTATGAAAGGCAAAACTCCTCAGGAGACTAAAGAGAAGCTTGATAAACATTATGGTGACTCTGCACCTTCGATTAGAACAGTTTATAAGTGGTTTCAAAATTTTCGGACTGGCCATATGGGCACAAGTGACGCTGAACATTCTGGACGGCCTGTGGAAGTTACGACTCCAGAAATCATTGATCAAATCCATGATATGGTGATGGATGACAGAAGAGTTAAGGTGCGTGAGATTGCTAGTGCTGTGGGCATCTCGACTGAACGGGTACATAATATTTTGCATAAACATTTGGACATGAGAAAGCTATCCGCAAGATGGGTGCTGCGATTGCTCACGCTTGACCAAAAAAACGCAATCGTGTGAAGTGTTGCAAGGATGGTTTGCAGCTGTTCCAGAAGAATCCGGAGGACTTTAAGCGTCGTTTCGTCACTGTGGATGAAACATGGATACATTACTATACTCCTGAGACCAAACAACAATCTAAACAATGGGTTACCAAGGGGAAATCTGCACCAAAAAAGGCGAAGACCGTTCCTTCGGCCGGAAATGTTAGGGCGACTGTCTTTTGGGATTCGCAAGGGATAATCCTCATCGACTATCTGGAAAAGGGTAAAAACTATTTCAGGTGAATATTATTCATCGTTATTGGACCGTTTGAAAACCGAGCTGCAAGAAAAACGCCCGCGATTGGCCCACAAGAAAGTCCTTTTCCATCACGACAACGCACCAGCACACACCTCAGCAGTTGTGGTCGCAAAATTAATGGAAATAGGATTCCAACTCGTTTCACATCCCCCCTATTCTCCAAACTTGGCTCCCTCGAACTACTATTTGTTCCCCAATTTGAAAAAATGGCTGGCGGGACAAAGATTTTATTCAAACGAGGAGGTGATTGCAGACACTAATGGATATTTTGCAGACTTGGACAAATCCTATTATTCGGAAGGGATCAACAAACTAGAACATCGTTGAACGAAGTGTATAAGCCTAAAAGGAGGTCGAAAAATAAAAAAGGTTTACCCCAAACACATAAGTAGTTTTTATTTTTGCACGGACTTTTCAAACCAGCCTCGTATAAATACAACTCCAAGGAAATGTAAGACACAATCCACACTGAAATTAATTATTACTGTTGACAAGCCATGGTGTTTGACATCTTAACAAATCGTCATAGTGCAGAAAGGAAGTCAAAATCATCACTGCAGGCCAAAAGACACGAAAATTTCCATGAACAATCCAAACAGTGGTAACTGTTTGGATTTTTGTTGGTACGAGGGAATCCTTTAAAGTTATCTACCTAGCCATGTAAATGACGTCACACAAAAAATGTTCAATTGTCAAATTACGGTCGATGTTATAAGTAAATATTCTAATGAAATTTTGTACGAGATCGTTGCCCTTTATATACTCAACAAATGTTCGGAATTATACAATTTGGAAACACTTGATATTGTTAACAAAATTTTGTACACATTTTTTATGCCGGTCAACTTTGAGAGGTTTATCTCTATGTATGGTTGCGTCAGCTCATTTTTAAAAAAGTATATAAAAAGTGACATGTCTGGTTGCCTAACTTAGTAGATTACTGATCAGACATAAATACTTCAGTGTGGGGTAGAAAATAAAATAACTAATTTGCAAGAATACAAAATATTCCACTTTGGTACACTTTTTATAGTAGTCAGAGAAAAAATAAAATACGACCCATATGTGGGCAATTCGGTGTATCTTTACATGGCAAATTTTGGAATTTATGTTTCTACGTAATTTTCGCAAAATCTGCCATCAATTCGAAGCCGTGTTTATTAAAAGTGGTTGAAGGCAATTTAAGGGCTTGGTTCAAATATTTGATTATTGAAATATTCATCATGGTCATACACAACAAGAATCCTTCTCCGATACGTGTTTGTCAGGAAAAAGTATGACACAAAGAAAAAAATTACAATTTTGTTTAGGGCTTATTCCATGCTTAGTTGGTTGTAAGCCTTCCCAAGTTGTCTCCAATGCTCTTTGTATCCAATCGTGTCCCGCTAATCTTTTTATGTCGTCCTTCTATCTTGTGTGTGGTCTACCTCTCCATCTTTTATGTTCTCTAGGTCTCCATTCAACTATACGGAGTGTCCATCTGTTATCATTCATCTTTGCGATATGCCCCGCCCAATTCCACCTTAATATACTTATTCATTATATTACATCTGTCGTATCTCGATGTTAGGAATGCGATCTTGGAGTCTAATATTTAGCATTCTCCTCTGAATTTCTTTTTGGGTTACCTGTAGTTTATTTATTATACTTTTATTTGAAGCCCACGTTTCAGTGCCATATGTTAATACTGGCAGTACATATTAGTCGAACACTCTGGCTTTCATTGTATTTGGGATGTCCAATTTAAATGTAGATTGCAATCTTCCGAACGCAGACCAAAACTCTTCTTCCAAGTCAGCCCTTAAATTATTTTTTGATATTTCGAGTTTTTGTCCTAAATGTATGAATATATGTACTTCCAATTCTTTCACCTTCTATTAATAGTTCCTGGCTGTGTCACTTTCATTGTTCAAATATTTGGTTTTGGTGAAGTTTATTTTTAGGCCTATTCCTCGAGACTTGTTATTTAATTTCATCAGCATTTCTTGTAATTCTTGTTTTGTGTTGGCGATCAGTGTGACATCATTTGCGAACCTTAAGTGATTCAATCGTTCACTGCCCATTAGTATTCCTTTATTTTTCCACTTTAACGATTTGAATATGTCTTCTAGAGTCACCGTAAACAGCTTTGGAGATATCCAGTCGCCTTATCTAATTCCTCTTTTAATTTTAAGTTTATTTGTCTTTTATTCAAGAATTATTTGCCGTGCGGCATATTTATATATGTGTTCAAGAAGAGATGTGTATTTTTCGTCAACTCTGCTGTTACTTAAGGCGTTAAGGGCTACCCATATCTCTTCCGAATCAAATGCTTTTTCTTAGTCAACCATTGCTATCCACAAGGTGACCTTATATTTATTTGCTTTTTCCACTACTAATCTAATTGTTTGAAAGTGGTCCAAAGTGCTGTATCCCCGTCTAAATCCCGCTTGTTCACGTGGTTGATAACTGTGTAATTTGTTCATTAATCTATATGTTAGGATTCTAGTGAGGATTTTGTATAGTACCGATAACAGGCTTGTGGGTATCTCCAATTTAAATTTGTTCCCCTTTTTAAAAATAAGCATCATCAAGGCGTTTACCCAAGGTGTTGGTATATTACTGTCTGTAAGGCACCTGTTAAATAGAGCTTGAAGAGATTGTATTATTGATGTCCCTCCTTACCTTATCATTTCTATGATTACACAGGTCTGCAACAAAAATGCTGTCTGGATGTTTTCAACTGATTTCTATGTATTTAGGTGTTCTGAAAACTAAAAAAATACTCAAAAAATTCCAGAACGTCAGGTTATTTTGCAAAACGCAAAATTTTATTATAAAAAAAAGGGTTTTTTTGGGCTAACTTGAAGTTATAAATAAATAGGTACAATTTTATTTTGATTACTGTTTTTAAATGTATACAGGCCATAACTATCATTACTTTCTAAATAAAGAACGCCCTGTGTGCGCTAAATTAACAAACCAGAACGTGCTCGCTCCGATAGTGTAGAAAGTGGCGCGGTACAATTACGTGTTAACTCGTCATTGTTTTATAGATCTTGGTTCAATATAGTGCAATGTCATCTGTGCGGAAGTGTGTGAATTCGTCTGACAGTTTCTGTTATATTTGTGGCGAATATATGGTATTAAAGCAACAACTTAATATTACGAACTTTGTAAAAAAAGTAAACTTCACGTATTTTGGCTTAAAACTTGGAGATCAGGATAAAGTTTGAGCACCTCATAAAGTCTGCAAACGATGTGTTGAAGACCTTCGAAATTGGTTTAAGGGCAAGAAAAAAGCTTTCCGATATGCGATTCCTATGGTATGGCGCGAGCAAAAGAACCATAGTGACGATTGTTACTTTTGATCGTGTAATGTGAAAGGGTATAATTCAAAATGGAAGCAGTCCATTTCATACTCCAATCTGCAATCAGCTATTCGTCCCATCCCTCATGGGACCGAAATACCAGTGCCCAAGGCCCCTGCTACCTTGGAAGAGATTCCAAGTTCTGACGAAGATGGTTTGGATGGAGTTGCTTGGATCAAGCTCAAAAGCAGGAACTTACTTTTTCCGGGAGTGTCTTCCTCCTGGTTTAGATATCGTGAGAAGCAGTTCACTTCCTACTTTGCCCAAGAGGACGAGTTGGTTTATTGTACCAATATTGAAGGTTTGATGGATACATTTAAGATCTCATACGACCCAGCACAGTGGCGTATTTTCATAGATTCTTCAAAAAGAAGCCTTAAAGCAGTTCTGCTTTACAATGGCGGTTTCTATGCTTCCATTCCTGTCGGTCATTCCGTACACCTCAAGGACACCTACAAGAACTTGGAATTGGTTCTTTGCAAATTAAAATATAAAGACCACGGTTGGCAAGTGTGCGGTGATTTAAAAATCTTGAGCATGTTGCTCGGGCAACAATCTGGGTTTACCAAATTCCCTTGCTTTTTGTGTCTATGGGATAGTAGAGACCGAGCAAATCACTGGACCAAAAAGTGTTGGCCTCCGAGGGAGCTAAAGTTGACGAAAAGAACGTCCTGCATGAAACCTTGGTGCCTCCTTATAAAGTTCTTCTACCACCGCTTCACATAAAGCTGGGATTGATGAATCAATTTGTAAAGTCACTTCCAAGAGATGGAAATTGCTTCAAATACTTAATATCAAAGTTTCCAGGCCTCTCGGAGGCAAAGTTGAAGGAAGGTGTTTTCGTTGGACCAGATATTAGACGGCTTATGGCTGATCAACAATTCATCACAACCATGACGGATCCTCAAAGAGAAGGGTGGATTGCCTTGAAAGAGGTCATAGAGAAATTTTTAGGCAATAACAAAGACCCTAACTACAAACAAATCGTCAAAAGAATGTTAAAAGCATTTCAAGCTTTAGGTTGCCTAATGAGTTTAAAAGTACATTTTCTTCATTCCCACCTCAACTACCTTCCAGAAAATTTAGGAGATCTGAGTGAAGAGGAAGGTGAACGATTTCACCAAGATATTAAGGAGATGGAAAAAAGATACCAGGGAAGATGGAGCGTCTCAATGATGGCAGACTACTGTTGGACGCTTCAGAGAGACCTTCCAGATGCTTCCTACAAGCGAAAATGTACCAAAAGGAGTCTCACTGGGAAAAAGAAATGTGTTTAGTGCTTACTAATGAATGTATTTTAGATAAAAAAATTAAGTTTTGTTACGCAATTATAAATAAAAAAAAAATTTTTACCTACATTGTCAGAAAACGTGACGTTCTATGACAAAATGAAAGTCATTTTCGGATTTAGTACACCTAAAAACATAAGAATTACGCAAAAAAACCAAAACAGCTCTCAATTTTTTTTTTTTTGCAGATTTGTGTTATTGTATCGTCCCTTGGTTCTTTGTTGTTGTGTATATGTTGTAGGGCTTTCATTATTTTATCCGTTGCTACATCGGAAATTTCTTCAGATCCCACATTTCTTAATATCTATCTCTATTTCATTCTTCTTTCCCGGGCGGCGGCAATATTTTCGTGTCATATAGTGTTTGATAATATTTCTCTGTAGCTTCCTTTATCTCTTGGATTTGTACGATCTCTTGATTATCGTTATTTATAAGTTTTATTATTTGATGTCTCCCTTCATTTCTTTGTTCGTTCAAACTTTTTCCCTCTCTCAGAGTTTCTTCTGTTTTCGAGTTTCTGTACTGTCTGACGTGTTCTCTGATCTTTTTCTTTATTTTTTTGTCTATTATATATATATATATATATATATATATATATATATATATATATATATATATATATATATATATATATATATATACACTCCTGGAGAATATTAACGCAACAATATATTAAATCATACAAATCTCTATAATGAATTAATTTTAATAATTTTTTATGAACATTGGTTACACTAAAAGTTAGAAAAAACTTATTCGGATACTTTAAAAGTGAATTAGCTACCAAACTTCTCTATAAGATTCGAATTAAAATTATTCTTAAGACCTAATAACAAAATCGTTGAAATTATGTAATAATGAAAAAAATAAACTGGAACACTAGTAGCAAAATTAATGGTGTAACTGGGACACTAGTAGCGTGTGTTGCCTCCTCCACTTCGGATGACAGCGTTTATGCGCCTAGGCATGCTTCTAATTAAATTTTGGATAAAATCTTGAGGAATTTGCTACCATTCTGTGATAACTGCAGTTCCCTCAGGTTTCTAGGTGCAGATATATGACCTTTCACATTTTTCTTAAGGTGATCCCATACATGTTCTATCGGATTCAGATCCGGGCTTTTTGGTGGCCATTGCATAATCGGTATATATCCACTTGATTAAGATAATCTAGTACCTCTCTAGCCACGTAAGGTCGAGCGTTGTCTTGCATAAACAGGAAATTGGGCCCCACAAAATGACCGAAAGGCATCACATGTTCTATTACAATATTCTCAAGATAGTAGTCAGCATTCGTGGATCTCGTACGGACAGGAACTAACTCTGTGCGAGCAGCAAAGCAGATGCCACCCCAGAACTCAACAGAGCCACCGCCGAATGGGATCCTTGCAGAGATATTGCAAGGAGCAAACCTCTCTCCTGGTCTTCGCCATACTCGCTCACGACCATCTGGATGTTTTAGACTAACCTAGTTTTATCTGTGAAGAAAACTTGTTTCCAATCATCCACAGACCAGTTTTCGTGATTTCGAGTAAAACGTAACCTGGCAACTCTGTTCTGTCTAGTGAGCAAGGGCGCAGTGGCTGGTCTCCTACTGTTTAAGCCAGCTTCATTTAACCGTCTTCTAACTATTTTAGAAGAAATTGTGACATTGCGAATAGCTTCGAGTTCGTTTCTTATTATAGAACTAGTGACAGTCCTGTTTCTTAAAGCATATTGTCTTATAAAACGTTCATCTAGGTCGTTAGTGCATCGTTTTCGCCCTTGCCCTAGCCTTCTAGAATAAGTTCCTACTTCATTCAAGCGTCTTACCATACGACTTATTGTGGAACGATGTTGACAATATCCCTCGTTCAATAAAACTAAGGCTCGCACTACCTCGTGTTCAGTTAAATTCCTTGTTCGATTCATTTTTCTAATTCTTCGGGGTCAAAAATAACTACTACAAAAACGTTTTACTTTGAAAAAGGGAACAATTTATAAGCTTACTTTTAAAGAAAATCTATCGCATTATTACAGAAAATTGTTTATCTTCTAAAAAATTCTTTAAAACTGTAAATCTAAACGAATTGTTTTGATTTCTGTCATGAACAACGAAACAAAATATGCATAGCCTACTATTCAAATACTCGATAAACTTTAAAACTGACATAAGAAAAAGATAAATTAATTTTCAGATTGTTGCGTAATTTTGTCCAAGAGTTTATATATATATATATATATATATATATATATATATATATATATATATACATTATATATATATATAGATATATATATATATATATATATATATATATATATATATATATATATATATATATATATATATATATGTATATATTTATATATATATATATATATATATATATATATATATATATATATATATTTATATATATATATATATATATATATATATATATATATATATATACTCTTTCTTTTTCAGAAGCTTCTTGCCATCCTCTCCTGGACGTAGGGCTCCTTTCGTCTTTTCCACTCCATTTTATCCTTGGCTATCTGGTGTTAGTTTCTACCGACCTGTTTTTTTTATATCAACGGGGTTTTTATATGCAATTTCTTTAGTCAAATAATTTTAAGATTCTCGATATATATTTTGAAGAATTTTTTTTATGGGTCTAGCACATGTACTACAGAGAAGTCCCTAAAGCGCACTAGGAGCGGCATGTGTACGGAAAAAGTGATTCACGTTGTTCTTGAGTCGTTGTAAATTGTACTCGGTGGGAAACAAAGCCCTGAGCAAATTATTCCAAAGGGATGATGTTCTCCAAATAAAAGACTGCTTGAAAAGCGTTGTACGCGAAGTAACAAGCTAAATCTCATACGGACGTGAAGTATTAGCGCGACGTGTATTTCTAACATGCACCGCTCTAGAAGGAATTAAGCGGACTACATCCTTCGAACACTTTTCATGAAAATACTTGTAGAACAGACTCAAGTCGCCAACCGTTCTTCGATGTTACAGCGAATCAAGGCCGTCGCACAGTGGGGAAAAACGAAAAATCGTGTTTCAAAATTGACTAGAGCCATCAATTTTGGTTCGATTTGGACGATTTTTTTTTTAAATTGAAGTTTATTAAATTCCAAACAAAGTTGTCAGAGCCGATTTTTCAATTAAACTTTTGTTTCAAAATGGCGGACGTTGGTTTCTGATTATATAGCGACTGAGACACAGAAAACGCTTACAGCTTCAAACCAAGTTGTGCTAAAATGCGTGTATGTATGTTTTTTTATGTCGCAGATAATATATCTAATATTACAGTTACAAGATTAATAATAATGAACCCAAAATGGCTGCCATGAACAATAAAAGTATTATAAATATGAATAAACGTACCATTATTATATTATATCCATAACATTTGCATAAATAATTTCTTTAAGGTTGTTAATTATAAATATGTTTCAACAATTGACTTAAAATGACAAATCAAGTATGGCGGATGCCAAAATTGAACCGAGCAAGAAAGTTTCTCTGTGGCATTTAGACTGTGGCAGTCAGATCATTCAAGTTATTCAAGTTTAGTTGCGGGATTTAAATTTTCATGCAGTTTCTGCTAGAATATTGCTGCTGTAAATTTTAAGTATCGTAGACAATGTTCTAGCAGATACAAAAAACAGCGATACACGCAGAAAAGGACAGCTCACACAGCTAGAAAATGGCTACAACAGCTAAAACGTTTTGTTAAAATAGGGACAGCTAAATATTTTGCTGCACTAGCCACATTGTTTGCTGTTGTAGCAAAAAAGTGGCTGCTGTTGCTAAACAGTGGCTAATGCAGCAAAATATTTAACTGTCCCTATTTTAGCATTTCTCTGCGTGTACTTTGTAAGAGTAATAATAATCTTTATTAACGAGAAAACCCCTTAGTACATATACAGAACTACTGAATTATAGGAATAGACTAAAAAAATAAGAAAATAAATATGTCTAACCTTAACTTACTCTTACATAAAATATTTAGCTGTCCCCATTTTAACAAAACGTTTTAGCTGTTGTAGCCATTTTCTAGCTGTGTGAGCTGTCCTTTTCTGCGTGTATCGCTGTTTTTTTGTATCTGCTAGAAAATTGTCTACGATACTTAAAATTTACAGCAGCAATATTCTAGCAATAACTGCATGAAAATTTAAATCCCGCAACTAAACTTGAATAACTTGAATGATCTGACTGCCACAGTCTAAATGCCACGGAGAAAAACTTTCTTACTCGATTCAATTTTGGCATCCGCCATACTTGATTTGTCATTTTAAGTCAATTGTTGAAACATATTTATAATTAACAACCTTAAAGAAATTATTTATGCAAATGTTATGGATATAAAATAATAATGGTACGTTTATTCATATTTATAATACTTTTATTGTTCATGGCAGCCATTTTGGGTTCATTATTATTAATTTTGTAACTGTGATATTAGATACATACATATAACATACATAAACGCATTTTAGCACAACTTGGTTTGAAGCTGTAAGCGTTTTCTGTGCCTCAGTCGCTATATAATCAGAAACCGCCATTTTGAAGACGTCCGCCATTTTGAAACAGAAGTTTAATTGCAAAATCGGCTTCGACAACTTTGTTCGGAATTTGATAAGCTTCAATTTAAAAAAAAATCGTCCAAATCGAACCAAAATTGAAGGCTCTAGACAATTTTGAAACACGATTTTTCGTTTTTTCCCCCACTGTGCGCCGGTCAGTTCCGGGTCTTCAATAAGACGAATAGCTGCAATACAAAATTGTGCGAAAAGCGAAAAGATGAAATACAAAATTGTTACTTTCTCTTGTGAAAAATTCTACATACCACTGTTCATTTTATCTCCTGCTAAAGATATCAAAAATACGTTTTTTTTTAGAATATTTCCTAAGCAACAGAAAAATTCTTTTTTTGTTGTTGAAAACCGAAAGAATTTTATGGGGATTTTTAAAATTTTGTTTGGGCCCATTTTTTATTCACAGTTTTTAACGCTTAATTTGAACTTAAAATATGAACTAGAATATTTATTTCTAATCGTTATTTAAATAAGTACTAACATATTTTTACGCAATTTTATTCTGTTCATCGTTTGGCAAATAACCTATTTTTTATGACTGTTCAACTATTATTTACAAATAACCGTTTTGAACCAATATCCTCAAATAACAATTCACAAAAGGTAACAATTATTTTAGCAGATAATAAACAATTTTAAGGCGTTTCATACAATTTTATGCATAAGTCAAACTGAAAACGCGTCTCCTGAGCGCATCATAGGGTACATTGTCAAATTGCTTATGCGTTATGCGTTGTTGAAGTAAAGAATGTTGGCAAATAAAGCTTTTTTATTTTATTATTAACTGTATACTAAAATTGTATATCTTCAAGTGTATAATTTATGTATGGCCATAGTGCTACTTGCTTAATTTCTTTTTAACTTTCGAATTAACTGAAATATGTCCATGATTTTATTGAATTGCTTCGTTTTAAGCTATAATCTCCAAATAGCTCCCTGCACGATAAAATTTTATGCTATATAAAGGAAAAAAAAACGGATTCAAAACTCTAATCAGGCTCGAGACAAAGGTAAAATTGTAATTATTTTCTTTCTGTCTCATACTCTAACCTGACAAACACGTGTCAGAAAAGGATACCTGTCATGCATAACAATGATGAGCGTTTCAATAATAAAATTTCTAAACTAGTTTAGTTTTTAGCGTTATTTTCAGGAATGTATGGCATTGTTTTGGTATATAAAAGAATATTATAACATGTAGATGGGGATTGTACCAGTTACAAAGTGCTATGCAGTTTAGGAATGACTGAAATTAGTCGATTATTGTCAAATTCAAAAATATATAATTTGTTTTAGGTTTCAATTTCAATAATTAAACAAGTACGAGGTTGGATTGAAAAGTTCGCCACTGCACCAAAAAATAATTATAATATTTTTATTTATAGTACCCTCAATAAGTTCATACTTTCTTTGGTTGTCACAGTGTAAAATTTTGTTGCAATAGAATTTGGGAACACTAGGGGAATCTGCTCCGTCATATACCACTGTGAAAAAATGGGTTGCAGAATTTAAACGTGGACGAAAGAGCATCGAAGATGACCCTTGCTCCGGCCGGCACACGACGTCTACGACTGAAGAAGACATCGGCAAAGTGTGTGATCTCATATTAAAAGATCGTAGATTAACTATCAGGCAGATTGTAGACACTATAGGCATCTCGTTTGAACAAACACAAAACATCACTGCCAACGAACTCGGATTTTATAAGGTTTCTGCTAGGTGGGTCTCCAGATTGCTTTCAGTTGAACAAAAACGAATTCGACTCACGATTTCTCGCAACTGTTTGAAGATGTTTGAGGCTGATCCGCAAGATTTTCTTAACAGGTTTGTGACAATGGACGAAACCTGGTTCATCACTATACTCCAGAGTCAAAACAAGAACCCAAGCACTGGAGAAAATCTGGTGAACCAACCCCAAAGAAAGCGAAGGCAATTATGTATATTATATATATATATATTTTTTACGCGTGTTTTCACAAGCTTTCATTTGACACCACACTCGATGACCTAGTAAAAAATTTTTTTTTTCACTTCCGACTTCACCCCCCAAAACTAACCCCTTAAGTCAAAATTTAATTCTCAAAACTACATGGCTCTGATGAGGCCATCAATTCCTATATTATTACCAAATTTCACCTTTCTATGTCAAATAGTTTCGGAGAAAATCGGGTGTGACAGACAGACAGACAGACAGACAGACACCGAAGTGATCTTATAAGTGTTCCGTACGGAACACTAAAAACACCTCGGTGGCCAGAAATTTTTATCAAATGAAGAAGTCGAAGCTGCAGTTAACCAGTATTTTGAAGAACTTGAGGAATCTTCTTTGAAACAGATGTGGAAGCTTTGGAAAGCAGGTGAAAGAAGTGCATAGAGCTAGGTGGACATTATGTCGAAAAATAAAAAAAATTTTGTACGTATTTATTTTGTTTTCTTGACTAGGCCGCGAACTTTTCAATGCATCCTCGTAGAATTCACTTAATACAAAATATTTTAAATAATTGCTAAGAGAAATTAAATTCGTTATTTTATTATAAATAGAGGATAAATTAAAATTTTGGTGTAATTAAATAAGTGGTTTAATTATGTGAATTTATTTGGTAAATAAGGAATATTTGTACGAGGAGTAATTTTATGAAAGGATTAAATATAGACATTTAATTATATTATAAAATTGTTTAATTCGCAAAAATTAAAATTGCTTTTGTTTGAGTTATCAAACGAAAAGTAACCAAATAAAAACGATTAATTCTGTTTTGGTTTACAACTGTACAAAAGTTTTGTCTCAGATTTTGTTGTGTCTTCTCTTTATTTGATTTTATTTAAAAGATTTCGATCAATACAGTCTGTCAAGTATATAAGAACGTGACCGCTCGTATTTTTGGATTTTGAGAACATTTTTTGCCATCGTTATATTCTTTATTCTGCTAACAACGACGCAATTACCTTAGTAAGTTGTCCAATCGCCTCCTGCATCAATAATCGCCTGGCATCTTCGAGGCATGCTGTCGACGAGATTTTCTGCATACTCTGCAAATATTTTGAATCTCGCGAGACAACTGAGTCAAAATCCTCAGAGTCTTTTCTCTGAGCTTTCTCTTTACAAGGGACCAAATATTTTCAATAGGGTTGGCATCAGGCGATTGTGCAGGCCACTCTAGTATCTTATTGTAGGTCCAAGCTTGCCGCTTCGCGTCGTGATTTTCGCCCAGTAGAGGTTTCTTCAACATGCTTCGGAATTCGACGACATGAGCACGAAGATGTTGTCGAATGGTCTCATGGGACACATTCAAACTCGTTTTTCTTAATTTTTCCGCACCTTGACGCAGCGTCAATTTCGGATCCCGTGAAAACACAGACACGATTCGTTTTTCGACTTTACCTACCGAGCCGTATTTTGGCAAGTCGTCGACATTTTTCGTCTCGTTAAAACGATTTACCTCCTTCTTGACAAAGGACACCGACTTTTTAATATATTTAGCTGCCGCGGAATGTGTCATTTTAGACCCTTTTAGATGGAAACAAAGAAAGACTGTCTCGAAACGACGGGCAAAAAAGTGACTTATTTTGGATTTTAAGCGTGTTCGAAGAAAGTTAGAAATCGACTAATACTTTTACTAAAATGCGTCGCGTCGTAGCCAAAGGTTCTCTCTACCGATTTTTTGTTGACAGACTGTACTTATCACTGAATATTTTCAAGTGAATATTTATATTCTACGGGCTTTTAGATTGCGTCAGTTCTATAGCACCAGTTTGTTATGTTGCGGAGTTGCGAATGTTGTTTTCACCGAAGGTCTCAGTTAAGAGTTTATTATTTTCGCAGACTTAAGCTGACTATTGCCAGTATACATCTTTTATTATTCTAGCGTCTTTATATCAATTTCGAGTTTTTCTTTCTTTCCAGCAGAGGTTTGTGTTCGCCGTTACCTCCGTTAGTCGATATAGCAGATAAATACATTTTGCCTTTGATCGTAAGATTTCTGTACCTATAATTTCACCGAAAAGAGAGCTTCTCTAGTTCTAAGTCCCTTAATGAAGCCGAATTGTGTTTCGCTATTCACGTTTCCGCACTGTTTATATATTCTTAAACGAATTATTCGAGTAAATAATGGACCCTATATTTATGGCGACGCCTTTATACAACGTGCCCATAAAATCATGCAAAATTTAGTTATTGATTGTTGAAATAAAAAAATTTCAACACTTTTTTCAAGATGTGCGTATTAAATTTATAATTTAAATAAACATAAAAAATATACTTTGGTCAAATTTTTAGTTAATTTGCATTTAATGCATATATATATATATATATATATATATATATATATATATATATATATATATATATATATATATATATATATAACCTGAACTATTGCAAAAATAAGATGGAAAGATTTTCTATTCATAGTCATTAAAACCTGTTAAATATAATTATATCTCTGAAGCGATTTCGAAATTGACAAACAGGAATGCATGTAATTGCATTGCGACATATATAGAAATCTTGCGAAATTAAAGTAACAAAAACTATTAAAATCTCGTAAATCTCAACTATGATATAGATGGCAGAACGTCAAATGCAGTTACTTAAGAGTTTCAACACAGTCATAGAAAGTTGCTTATAGACCTCTTATTGCAAATACGTATATGGTGAAATATGGAAAGGTTAGTTTTTGTTGATACTAGGCAATATAAGACATATAAGTCGCTCTACGACTATTTTAAATCCGTGATTATTTAAATGTTCTAAATTATGTAAACTATGCTATACTATAAAGAGAATAAAATTTTTGCTTGAAAAGTATGAATAAATTAATAAGAGCAACGAAACTCTTAGCCCAGTCATCAGTGACGAAAATGTAGTAAAAGTGCACAAAAATTTAAATAAGTTAGATTTTTGGCCAGAGAGATTCATTAGCAGCTAAATAATATATGTAAAAAAGTTTGCAGCATGGCCGGCTGAAAAATGAGGTCCGAAAGGGTCCGATTTTGGGTCTTTTAAGAATATCTTGAAAAATATGCATAATTTGTTCAAACATTACATATAAAATATATGGATCAAACGATTCTGCACAAAAAGGTTCTCTTGATATTTTCCTGTAAAATGTACCGTTTTTGAGAAAATCGCGATCCCAAAATGTGTGCTTGCAATAAACGCATATTTTGACAATTATATTCAATTTTTTTGAAAATATCCATAAATTTTTTAAAGAATTCTTAGCCAATGAATTCTTCAGTACAGTATCAAAGAAGGAGCGTGTAAATTAACATAAGATCATATCAATTTGTTATTAAATTTTAACTTTACTTTAAGATAATGCAAAAAATTTATAAATACAGAAAAATATGGAGCAAGAAGGAATTACATAGAAAAAATCATAAAAAAATGCGTATGTTATATAAAAAAATATAATTTGTTTAACATACTTTATTGAAAACTACGTATTCAAAAGTTTGCTTAAATTTCATGTATGCTAGAAACTTCTGATTCCAGAAATTCTTCCAAATTCTCTTTTTCTGCAATTAATTGTTGAAAGATATTCAAAAAGCTCGGGTTCTTCGACTTTTTTGCTCCTTCCTCGGATATATCCTCAATTATTTCTATATTTGGTAAATTCTGGCAGGAATCCATGGTCAAACAAAATCCACAAACCAGCTACTACAATTACTTTTCTTCCCGCATCCTTTTGTTTTACAATTAAATAATATGAATGCTGAACGTTATCTAGAATTTTTAAATAGCGAGCTCTCTGAGTTTCTTAATCGCCTACCAATAATTGAAAGACAACGTATATGGTACCAACATGATGTTGCATCATTTTTAACGGTAGAGTAACAGGGAGGTATATGCAGTTTACTTGGCCCCCAAGGTCTCCGGACATCACCACTCTAGACTTTTTTTTATAGGGCTACTTAAAAGAAAAGGTTTGTCTTAAAAGGCCATTTCAAGATGTTGATTATTAGGGCATGTGAAGCTATAACTCCTGACGTAATTAGAGCTGTAATAAAAGATTTTTCTCGAAGAACAATCACCTGTTTAGACAGGGACGGTGGATACATTGAAACACTTGTGTAACAAAGTTAGAATTAATCCATATGTTTAGTTGTTATGTTATGTACGTAGTAATAAAAGTAAGTAATGTAATTTCAAAATAAAATTATATTTTAGCACAAATTTATTATGAATGTAATTGTTGCAAAGCAGATAAAAAGGTTATAAAATTTTTAACAAAAATATGATACGATCAAAATCAGTGCACTAGTTTTTAATTGATTTCGTTTTCCTTTATTCAATAAATAATCCGACAAGTACTGACGTGTTTATTGGAGTTTTTTTGAATTGTTAACTAGGAAGGCCACAAATCTAAACGTGAGCATAATTTTCTAGTTCTTATTAACATTTTCAATTAATATTTTGCTCTGTATTTAAATTGAAACACACTTTACTCTTCATTATAATCATTTTTGTTGATGTTTGATTATGGATTTTCATATCCATTTCCAATAATTGTTTTGTAATATGTAAGATAAACTTTTTCTCCAACAACTGACACTTTTTGGGATACACTGTATAAAGAAGAAAATATCTGAAGGGTATATATATATATATATATATATATATATATATATATATATATATATATACCAGGTGTACAAATATGAAATGCGGATTTTTTTCTAAAAAAACATGTTAAATTAGGAAGAATGATAAAAAGTGCTTTATTCACATCCCATCTTTCGGGCAATTTGTGAATACCACGCCAGTAAAAATCTTCCCTTTTTGCTGCGAACCATTCATCGAGCCATTTTTTCACATCTTCGTACGAACTAAAGCGCTGCTCAGCAAATGCGTGACCCATCGATACAAATAACTGGTAATTGGAAGGAGCCTAGTCTGTTGAGTAAGCCGTAGAACTTCCCAGCTGAGTGCTTCCAACGTATCGCGAACTGGTTTTGCCGAATGTGATGGAGCATTGTCATGAAGAAAAATGACTTTGTGTTGCCTCTTTCGGTATTCCTGCCTTTTTTTAAGCAGCGAACGGTTCAAATCCATCAATTGTTGTTGGTAACGTTTAGTATTAACCGTTTCCCCCCAGGATTTAACAGCTCATAATAGACCACGCTCATCTGGTCCCACCAAACACAGAGCATCGTCTTTCTGCCAAAGGGATTCGGTCTTGGGGTCGATGTGGATGGTGCGCCTGGGTCTACCCTTGATTTTTTGCGCTAGAGATTCTCAAAATAAATACACTCTCATAGCCTAAGGGGTTTTTATTTAGTTAATGTAATGTTAAGAGTGTAATAAAGGTAAGAATTTTTATTTTGTTAATATACCCTTCTTTATTTGAATGTAGCGTTTCACTGAATTACCCGCTTTATCTTTCAGGACGCAACGGTTGTACCATATTAAAATTTCTTTCAACAACTACATAACTCTCCAGTATTTTTTCATTTTTTGAGCTGACGTTAGATTCTTTTTATTCTAAAATGAATGGTACCCAAAAACTGTACAACCACAACTATAGAGACTATTTTCAAAAGGCGTACAAAAATTACCTTGATCTCCATGTACTCTACCAGTAAAAAAACGAGCTAGCTGGTATCTTAATTCTGTCCGCTATTAGTATTAATATCCACTCAATCCATTCTCAAAATTAAGATATACATAAGGGGTAAAATAGCGCCATAAAAGAGACGTTATAACATGACGCCACAACGTACCAGGCGATACTAGTAACCACATCTGCACAAACTGCATTGGTGCACCATCTGTTGTCTGAAATCCGCATTTCATACTTGTACACCTGGTATATATATATATATATATATATATATATATATATATATATATATATATATATATAGAAATATATAAATATACAAGCATCCATATTAAAAAAAGTTTTTCTTGCAAATGCATTTTCTGATCTCAATTTGAAGAAAAAAAATTGAATTTCATGAATGCATCAGGACGGTTAAACTTTCCCCTTCAAAATTATTTTTTTTTAGTGATTATTTTTAAGGAATTTATAGCAGTTTTTCGGGCGCGATGCGCATGAAAATTTCAGAATTTCACTTGGCGCACTTTGAAATATCCGAGTAAAACAACACAAATATCAAGAAACCTTTTTTGTGCAAAATCGTATGATCTATATTTTTTCCATGTAATATTTTCACACATTATGCATATTTTTCAAGATATTCTTGAAAGTCCCTAAACAGGGCCCTTTCGAACCCCATTTTTCAGCCGGCCATGTCCCAACAGCTGCAAACTTTTTTATGTATATTATTTCACTGTTAATGAACCTCTCTGGACAAAAATATAACTTATTTAAATTTACGTGCGGTCAACCCCCAAGCGACTGGATTATCTTCCAATTGTGTCAAACCATTTTTTTCTTTATTTCTAAATAACAACCGCAACAATATGTTTCACTTTATGTTAATTTAACTATCATTTGTTTATATCATCAACAACAACCAACTAAATATGACATAAGCTTACTGAGCCAAATCGCCCACAGCTACAGTAATAACCTAGACCGGTAGCATGAGGGACAAATAATACGATGGTCAGATAAGACCCAAATGGCACTAAGTGGCCCTGTTATGCCGCCATTGTTCGGGATTATATGGTTAAATAACCACGGGAAATGTGTGTCACCGGAGTTAATTTAGTTGGCCGCAAAATAGTGGCGCTAATATGCGATTTAATATAAATAGGTCGTTATGTTTATAAATAATAAAAATTCGTAAATTTATTTATCTATTTCTTACCTAGCAAACAAAATAAAATAAATAGTGAATAGAATTTTTTTGCACTAACCAATAACGTATTTCAAATATGACAATTTGATATTTTATATGATATTTATGTAGAGATGTTAATTACAAAAAAAAAATGTTGAGTATACGGAATATGTACAGGGTGATCCAAATTGGACACTTTTAAAAGTAAACCCCTTTATCTAAAGGAGATAGACGAAAACTGATGTCGGTGTCTGAGGCTCAATTTTTATGATAAACTCAATGGTGAAAACTGCATATCGATATCTACTACCGTTTCAGATATACAGGGTGTTTTTCAAAAATCTGCATTTTGGAAAAATGTTTGTAATTCTATTCCTATTGAAAATTTTTGATTTCTGTAAAAACATTCTCAAAGCACTTTTTCACGTGGATTTCAACAGTGTAAGTTTCATTTTTTACAACTAAGATTTTAATAGTTATTAACGCAAAAATATATTTTTTAAATGGGAGACCCTGTATATTTTTCCTTATCCGCATAGAGCTTTAAATTACAATTCTAAAAATATAGCACACTTTATATTTTGCTTAAATCTACTTCAGGTTTTCACTTTTTACGCGACTTTTAAATGCACATTTTGTGAGGTAGGCTTTGAACGGAGCTGCCATATGGTTTAATCCAATTGTTTACTCGTAGTTGTCAAATTTTACTTCAGGATCAGTTATTGAATTGTCAAATAAATCGCAATGAAGTTTGAAAATTACGAAAAATGGGATATGATAGTGTGTTTCATACAAACCGGAGAAAATTCGGAAGCGGCAAGTAATTTGTACCACGAAAGGTATCCAGAGAGGCGTCAACCCTTCAAGGTTATATTCGCTCGATTGCCATATAACCTAGTTAATAGTGACCAGTTTGAAAAGAATCGACCCAAAAATTATGCATCAATCAGGGATAAGGAATTAAAAGAAATATCGGAAATAATCCCAACACTTCAACCTGACAGTTAAAAGAATCCACTAGACTACCAAGAACTAACGTAAGTCGTACTTTGAAGAAGCACACATTCAGGTCATATAGGACAAGAAAAGTTCATCACCTTAAAGACGGAGATTTCAACGTTCGCGTATGGATTTTTGCCAGTGGTTTCTGGACAATTGTAACCATGTTCCGAATTTTTCATTAAATTGCATTTGGACAGACGAAGCTTATGTAAGCAATGCAGGTATTTTTATCCATTACTATTCCTATATGTGGGCACAAGAAAATCCTCATTTAGTTGTGGAGCAAAGAAATCAAGGCAGATTTGGATTTAATGTGTGAGCAGGAATTTTTAGAGGCAAGAATATAGGTCCATTTTTTTACGAAGGAACACTCACCTCTCAGCGATATTTAGAAATTTTAACGCAGCAAATAGAACCTCTTGTTGATGAACTGCCGTTAATGGACCTTAGAAATATATTTTTTCAACACGACGGGGCACCCCCTCATAACGTTGCAGTTTTCAGTAATTTTTTGTCGGCCAATTTCGACAATAACTGGATAGCCAACCAAGGTCCGAACCGTTGACCGGCAAGGTCATCGGATTTAACACCCATGGACTTCTATCTCGGCGGAAGATTGAAAGACCTAATTTTTAAATTGCCGACGAACTAGGCAAGAGTTAGAAGTCGCAGTGATACAAAGTTTTGCTGCTCTCACTCCTCTTGAACTAATCAACTCGGTAAGAAGTGTCCAGAAAAGGTGCCGCCTATGTGTAAATGAAATTGGTCGACATTTCGAACATCTCTTATAGAAAATTGTTTTGTTTTAGTTTGCTCTACTCGGAATAAATTGTTTTATTGTTGTTTTGTTTTATTTTCTACATAGTTTAAAGTACTGTAGCATTTAGTAAATTTCATTGTAGTTATGACTCTTAGAGTTACTTCTAGGAATTTTTTTTTTACGATTTGACTGCTATTGGTAAACAATTGATATTGCCGCTCCGTCCAAAGCCGACTTCACAAAATGTGCATTTAAAACTTGCGTAAAAACTGAAAACCTTTATATTTTGAAGTAGATTTAAGCAAAATATAAAATGTGTTATATTTTTATAATGGTAATTTAAAGCTTTATTCGAATAAGGAAAAATATACAGGGTATCCCATTTAAAAAAATATTTTTGAGTTAATAACTGTTAAAATATTAGTTGTAAAAAAATGTAACTTACACTGTTGAAATCCACGTGAAAACATGCTTTGAGAATGTTTTTACAGAAATCGAAAATTTTCGATAGGAAAAGAATTACAAATTTCAAACTTCATTGCGATTTATTTGACAATTCAATAACTGATCCTGAAGTAAAATTTGACAACTACGAGTAAACAATTGAATTAAACCATATGGCCGCTCCGTCCAAAACGTATTTCACAAAATGTGCACTTAAAACTCGCGTAAAAACTGAAAACCTTTATATTTTGAAGTAGATTTAAGCAAAATATAAAGTGTGATATATTTTTAGAATGGTAATTTAAAGCTTTATTCGGACAAGGACAAATATACAGGGTATCCCATTTAAAAAATATTTTTTTGCGTTAATAACTATTAAGATATTAGTTGTTAAAAAATGTAACTTACACTGTTGAAATCCACGTGAAAAGTACTTTGGAAAGTTTTTACAGATATCAAAAATTTTCAACAGGAAAAGAATTACAAATATTTTTCCAAAATGCAGATTTTTTAAAAACACCCTGAAACGGTACTAGATATCGATATGCGGTTTTCACCATTGAGTTTATCATAAAAATTGAGCCTCAGACGCCGACATCAGTTTTCGTCTATCTCCTTTAGTAAAGGGGTGTCCAATTTGGACCACCCTGTACACACTTCAAGCTCTTAAACAAATTACTCTAAATGAATCAATATTTGACATAATATAATAGCAAACATCCTAAGTTCTTAACCAAACATAACTAAACGAATTAGAATTTAATACAGCAAAAAAGCACTTTTATAAGAAACCTTTTTTTCCGACCCATCATATCGGATCTGCCATTTTGAATTTCTTAAGGTTAGGGACAAACCCAGACTCGGTGGGGTTAAACCGACAACGAATTTGTATTCAGCGTCCCAAAAATCATATAATTACACTATTCTCGCCTGACAGATCCATTTTTTGTTTTGGTATGGATGAAACGAAAACGCCAAACTATTTAATTTCAACGGACGATTTCTCCGAAAAGAAATAAAATATGTGAAAAATTCAAATGCATTTTGAAAGAGAAGAATTAGATGCCGCAACCAGTTTTGTGAAGAAAAATAATTTAGGATGTAATATAATCCCGAATATAGCGAAAAACCGTAATGTTTGCATTTTTAGGTTAGGATATCTCTAAAATCTGATGTGATGGAGCGATTATGAAATCGGATTTGGATTCAGTACACCAAGAACCTTCGAGAAAGTATAGTCTGGTCTCAGGGTTTTAAACATGTTGGCCTATGTAATTAAGATAAAATCTCTTGTTTTACCTACAGAATATTTTAAAAGTCCAACTGCCTTGTATTTACCAAAACTTTTTATATATTTTTATTCTTACAGAACAATTACTTGAGAATAAATTATTCTACATCTCTAATACAAAACTATATAGTTTAATTTCCTTTAAAGTTTATTCGCCATTGCAAGTTGACTAACCAGACTATTGCAACGAACTAATAGTCTCTTTTGAGATATTATTAACAGCTTAAAGTCTCGGAGACCATTAGAGGCACCGTTTAGAGCATAAACTTGCCTCCGGGGGTGCCACAACGACTAAATTGCCGACGCTGTTGGCTTTTAATAAATAAACACGCGCTACACAAAATTTATAATTTCTGCGGCTAAATTAAGTCAAAGGAAACTGATTAAGCGGTTAATGGACGTTTATGGCGTTCTTTATCTTTTATAGAATAAAGATATTCATTATCTTCATACTAGTGTGAGATCCCATATACATTTTCAAAAATAAAAA
>CM032447.1:222128597-222426097 GCA_019049505.1 Pachyrhynchus sulphureomaculatus | reverse complement strand
TTCAATGAGTGTTTTTTTCTTTACAGAGCGAAAGCCAGCCTGCTCCCGGGGTTAACAGAAGTCTAATTTGGCTTCCAATCTATTCGCAATTATTCGGGTATAAAGTTTATATAGTTGATTAAGCAGGCTAATTAGTCTGTAGTTTTCAAGATCTGTTCTGTCTCCTTTTTTGTGGATAAGGATCATTAGAGAATTTTCCCAGTCATCTGGAATAATCTGGTTGTGAAGACATAGATTATATATATACACATATATATATATATATATATATATATATATATATATATATATATATATATATATATATATATATATATACAAGAGGAGAAGGGTAGTCTTGGACCGACTAGTTAAACAGCAGTATTTTCTTGGGGTAAGCGGTCTTTGGAAAAGAACTAAAAAGTTTTTGACACCGTTTTAGCTACGCCAACCTTTAGGGAACACACAATTCTTCGTACCATACTAACAAAATGAAGTAAAAGTTTATTATATTTCCCAGAGATGAGTATGTCGAGTTTTTCTCATGTTTTTTCTGATGAATCAGTGTGCCCCCACAAAGAACAATTTTTGAACACACCACTTAGCACCCTGATGAAGAAAATGAAATATTTTCGAAAGCTCGGCGTAGCTAAAAAGGTATCAAAAAACTTTTTAGTTCTTTTCCAAAGACCGCTTACCCCAAGAACATAATACTGCTATATATATATATATATATATATATATATATATATATATATATATATGCCATGTAGGCACATTCAAGACTCGTCGAAGAATAAAATGGAGCGCTATTGCTCAATGACTGAAAACCGGACCATGAACTTGTCGGAGCTCCTGTTAGACCTCAACACCGGTCAAGTGACGATTTCCTAGAGTAGTGTTGACAATGAAGCGATCGTCTCGCTCCGCGGTACACATTCTTCTTCTGATCCTGGTCTCAGTATAAAGGCGCCAGTCTCTTGGTAACGTTTGTAGACTCTGGAGACAGCTGACTGACTCAGGTGCGGTTGCGCAATGACTAAACGTGGGTTATGCCCTTTTTGCATTAGGGCTATTACTTGTGCTGTTTCTTCCGATTTGGGTATGACAACAATATACGGTTAATGAATACCGAAATGTCTGAACGCCTGCCAAAAACGACTGACAGTTACAACATCCAAGTTGAATTATAGCCGTAACTACGGATAAAACTTGAGTTTATCGTTATGAGAGACAAAGGTATAGTCAAAGGAGTGAAAATATGCTGGCTCACCTTGCCTCAATAAATCTAACTTACAGAAATCAGCTGGAAAGTTCTTGCTTCCGTTTTTTGAGGTCCAGATGGATACAAATTTCGGATGTTTCTACTTGATGGGAATTCATTATAAATATATAATAAAAGACTCTTTTTAATCAATTTCCACTCGTTTATTTTTGTGATGACGGGTTTCGCTGTCGATGCAGCTTCTTCAGATCTACA
Source organism: Pachyrhynchus sulphureomaculatus (assembly GCA_019049505.1). Classification (NCBI taxonomy): domain Eukaryota; kingdom Metazoa; phylum Arthropoda; class Insecta; order Coleoptera; family Curculionidae; genus Pachyrhynchus; species Pachyrhynchus sulphureomaculatus. Next base: position 222,424,638 of record CM032447.1, on the reverse strand, counting down.
TTTTACACTGTGACATAATTAGTGAGCAGGTATCCCAGAGATGTTGACGGTTCCAGTTCCGATAAAGGATATCATTCCTTTATCGAAATCCAGTTAAATGAGTTTTTATATGGATAAATAGCACGCAACGAGTACGTTGCTGAGCGAGCAAAAACGGTTTTATTGAGTAAAACCGTTTTAATCAGAAAAGCTTTTTGGAAATCGGTTCTTGGCATTATTGGAAATAGTAGAAAATCAGCATTCTAATGATACCAAAAATAATACCACAGTTTGAAAATTAAATTCAAGGAACGGTTTTAAATGAAGCAAAAAATCTTTTGAGTAGATTTTTTTTTTTTGCTCACCATTGTATTTATTATTATGATTTCTTTATAAAAAGATAACTGTTGAAGTCGGCGTCAACTTTATTAATAGTATGGTTTATAATTGGTTACATTGACACAATATTATTTTTTACTTTATAGTGGTAAAGTTTTGTGTGCTGATTTTTTGAAGTCTGTTTTGTTAAAAAGTTTTTATTTTTTTAATAGTAAAGTTAGCGCATAATTTTCTTAACTACCAGGTGTACAAGTATGAAATGCGGATTTTTTTTCTAAAAAAACATGTTAAATTCGGAAGAATGATAAAAAGTGCTTTATTCAAAGTATGCTCCATCGCTTGTTATACATTTTTTCCATCTTTCGGGCAATTTGTGAATACCACGCCAGTAAAAATCTTCCCCTTTTGCTGCGAACCATTCATCGAGCCATTTTTTCACATCTTCGTACGAACCAAAGCGCTGCTCAGCAAGTGCGTGACCCATCGATGCAAACAAGTGGTAATCGGAAGGAGCCAAGTCTGGTAAGTAAGCTGCATGGGGTAGAACTTCCCAGCTGGGTGCTTCCAACGTGTCGCGAACTGGTTTTGCCGTTTGTGATGGAGCATTGTCATGAAGAAAAATGACTTTGTGTTGCCTCTTTCGATATTCTGGAATTTTTCAAGCAGCGAACAGTTCAAATCGGCCAGTTGTTGTTGGTAACGTTTAGTATCAACCGTTTTCCCAGGTTTTAACAGCTCATAATAGACCACGCCCCTCGGGTCCCACCAAACACAGAACATCGTCTTTCTGCCGATTCGGTCTTACGGTCGATGTAGATGGCGTGCGCCTGGGTCTACCCATGATTTTTTTAGCTTGGAATTCTCAAATAAATCCACTTTTCATCCCCTGTAACTATGCGATGCAAAGACGACTTCCTTTTGTACCAAGCGGGCAAAATGTCACACGTGTTTTTGCGCTTTTCCAATTGCCTGTCGTTCCACTCATGTGGTACCCATCTACCGGCTTCTGAATCTTTCCCATCTCTCGTAGCCGATTGGAAACAGCTTGTTGTCTGAAATCCGCATTTCATACTTGTACACCTGGTATTAGGTTTAAGAACTAATATTCTTATTTATGTCTTTTATAAATCTACGTCGTTTATAGGTAAATACTGTCATTATTCAGTTTTCAGTTAAATTTCTTGAAAATTGTGAAATTAATCATGGGTAAAACAACGAAACGTGCTGCTCGCCAAAGAGAATATCGTTCTGAGGAAACCGAAAAAGACAGAGAGCTTCGGCTTGAAAAGAATGCTAATCGGAACGCAAATACACGCTCTCAAGAAACTCAAGAAGCTCATGAAGTTTGTTTATGCGAAATGTTAAAGTATAATCGGTCACGTCGGAAACTTCTGCAGAATAGCTCTATACATAACCATTTAATTAGAAAATTCGCTCAGGAGCGGCAATATCGACTCGACTTAATTCATGAGCGTGTTGCTACAGAGTTTCCTGAGAAGCGCGAGCACAGACTCGGCGTAATACATAACTGTTTAAATAGTGAACCAACACTAGACCGCATTGCAAAATTGTCGACAATGAGAACTCGCAATCATGAAGCAAGACTAAATGAAAGTGCGGAACAAAGAAGCCAGCGACTTGAAATAGCACGTCAAAACTCTCAAAGAGTTCATTCAATGGATTAACGTACTTTTTCGATCAGAATTAACCAATTCGCTGCGGTTTGTAAAAAATTATTGTATCCAAAGCCGCGTACGTCATTAAATACAACAACTCGTATTTTCACAAGCTTTCATTCCCTCGACGACCCGCTAAGATTTTTTTTCGACTTCCAATTTCACCCCCAAAACTAAGCCATTAAGTCAAAATTTAACTTTGAAAACTACACGGCTCTGATTGGGTAAGAAATTTTTATATTTGTGCCAAATTTCAACTTTCTATGTCAAGTAGTTCCGGAGAAAATCAGGTGTGACAGATGGACAGACAAACGGACACCGAAGTAGTCTCATAAGTGTTCCGTACGGAACACTAAAAATAATTATCCAAATGAGTACATATTTGACAGAGTTATCGATGTTTTTTCAGAAACTACATGACCAATTTCAATAAAATTTATATGGGACCATCTCGAATGTGTACTCCCTAGAATAAAAAAATAATTATCCAGATTGGTACATATTTGCCAGAGTTATACGGCAACATACATTAAAAAAAATACTTACGCCTTCTTAAGGTCGCTTAAAAAATCTATTTAGCTTTTATTCTAGTTTTAGTAAGGATACAACGATATAGGATAACAATACCCAGGATATAATTTTATACCAACTGTTAAAAATTTTGAAAAATCTTTAGTAAGTAAAGACGATTTCCATATGAAACAAACCAAGTGTTTTTAGGACTTTAAACTTCATAAAATTCAAATTTCCGACCAGACGACAATTGTTAATCGGCACTGCAAAATCATTTTTAGTATTCCGTACGGAACACTTATAAGATCACTTTGGTGCCGGTTTGTCTGTCCGTCCGTCTGTCTGTTTGTTTGCCTGTCTGCTTGTCTGTCCGCCTGTCACACCCGATTTTCTCCGATACTATTTAACATAGAAAGTTGAAATTTGGCACTAATATAGGAATTGATGGCCTCATCAGAGCCGTGTAGTTTTGAATTTTGACTTAAGGGGTTAGTTCTGGGGAGTGATATCGGAAGTGAAAATTATTTTTTTATCAGAACATCGAGTGGGGTGTCAAATATATAATATAATATTTGCGCACACTTTTCCTTGTATTATTTTTAAAAAAATTGCCAAATTCGCTGCCCCTCCCCTTATCTCGAGAAGTACTAATAACAAAATTTTGAAAAAATTCTGGAATATTCTCCGCAGAGTACAGATTGAACGAAAATTATCACGAGTGCATTACCTTTAATAATTTATGTGGTATATAAAAAAAAAATTCCAAATCATCAGATCAGAAATGATTAGAAAAAAACTTTTTTAAAAACTTATTTGGGGTGTGTTTTGTGAAGTCATTGATCATTTTATACCTTCGTAACAAGAATTTTTATTTTAAAAGTAATCAACGTACGGAATACTAATTGCGCAAGTGCACTTGACTGGTTATTTTTGTCATAAGTATTCCTTAATTTAGAAAAAGATAAAACGTGTATATTTTTACACTGCAGAAAATTAAAATTTTCAAAGACAAAGTCACCTTACGTCTCCAAATTTCTAAAATTAGCAAAACACGTCACCTAAATTGCCAGGAAATCAGCAGCATCTACAGTTACGTTGTACAGACTTAACAAAAAACAAGCATCTGTCATTTTAAAAATTTATTAGAAATTTTTGAGCCATAAGTAATATGTTATTGTTAAATCTAACATTGAATGTTACTGTGTTATATTCAGAGCAGTTTTTTCTAGTTTCAAAATACTGATATTTGAAGAAAATATTTTTTTTCGAAGATTAGATTACTTAGAAAATAAACATCTCGTAACGCTATTGTAAACTAAATTACAAAAGGGTTAGCAAATGGGTCTTTTATAAAATGTCGGAATAGAGAAAATACAGAATAAGATCTAAGACGCCTCTTTACTAGCAATAGCAATAAATTATTTTAATATATTAACCTATTTTTGTTTCCTTGTTTCAGCTCCGGCCTGGTCCGGTTAGCCCCTCGAGTATGCGGTGGGGCTGCTGGCCCCTGATGGGGCTTCTACTAGCGGTGGTGGCCCCCGCAGCCCCTTCTCCCAGACGTGGGAGGCATAGAGCCGTCCCAGAAGCTCCTAAAGCGGAACCCCTAATGGCGCAAGCGACATCAAACAATCAAAGGAGGGATCCTTTTGATCCACATAAGGACTCCGAAGAATTTAGAAGGTTGGCATTCTTTTCTATACCTTATGGTCCTATTAAGATGACACTATAAAAGCTTTGAAATTCGTATCCGAACTGGGTTTTTTTTTTGTGTGAAACATAAAGTAAAATATCAGTGTTTATAGTTGTGTTAAAATTCAATAAAATATAACTGAAAACGCTAGCGATTAAAAGAGAGAGAGACTTAATACAAATAACAAAATAGGAATTTGGGAGGATAGATTTTCTTTAAAAAAATAGTTATCAGAAATCAACAGAAACGCACAATTTTTACAAAATATTAATCAAAACTATTCTTTCTCCATTTTTTATTTTCAGAGATGCTCCGGATGATAAAAGAGACTTTGCCAGTAGATTAGCATCAACCGATGAAGACCCTTTAGTAATAAGGACGACAAAGGGTAAAATAAGAGGTTCTACCCTTACTGTATCTACAGGAAAAAAAGTAAGAATAAAAAATTATATGTAGTAGATTTTCGAGTTCTGAGGAATGATCTTTAACTTATCCATAATATAAGAAGACCAAAGTAAATAATAACCCCTAATTCTTTCACTCAAACAGCAATAATTCTTAGAATATTAGCAGTCAATGTCAAAAAATTTTTAGTTCATATTTAACGCTTCGTTGCATTATCTTACAGTCTATTCTTAAAAAAATGTGTGGAGAACATTTTTTGCCATTAATGTATTCTTTGGTGTGCTAACAACGGCAAGTTATAAAACTTCTGGACAGGTATCCCAGGTAGGTGGCTCAGTAAATGATAAGTCCTACACTTGGTCTGCCTCATGGAGGCAAGAACTCGTTAATCGAAAATCCGAGTTCGTTGGCAATGATGTTTTGTGTTCGTTCATACAAGATGCCTATAGAGTCTGCAATCTCCCCGATAGTTAAACTACGGTCTTTCAATATGAGATCACACACTTTGCCGATGTTTTCTTAGATGTCGTGGGCCGGGCCGGAGCGAGGGTCATCTTCGATGCTCTCTGGTTCAGGTTTAAATTCTGCAACCCATTTTGTCGCAGTGGTATATGACGGAGCAGATTCCCCTAGTATTGTTTACATATCATCGTGGATCTCCTTTGTCTCACTAAACTCGTTCTAACCTAAAAACCACAAATTCTACAGCAACAAAATTTTACACTATGACAACCAAAGAAAGTATGAACTTATTAAGGGTACCATAATAAAAAAAAATTTTTCACTCCATCCTCGTATAACTTGAAATCAAAAAATAAATTAGTGGAGGTAAATGCCGTAAAATTTTCATGATTTTTGTAAATTTCTTAGTACAGCTTGCGAAACGATTTCACTACTTTAAAACAGTGCCAACATAATGTCAACGAGTTTTCTTAGCCTAATTTTGACCCCAAGGCCACTTTTCTTCTGTTTTAGTGCATTTTTTCACATTTTAATGCTTTCGGCTCACTATTTCTTAAATAGCTCAGTTTATGTTCATTGTTATGCGATAAATGATTCAATTTTTATACCAATTCAACAAATATATTTCAATTTCAAAAAATAAAAATTTCCTTGTTATATTTTTATTCGTCAAAAACTGACGAAATGCGATTTTTGTTCATCTCTCATGATCTATAATTTTGCATACTACATATACTATATACATAAAATAAAATTTCAAAAAACATTGTTTTTCCTCATAAATGTTTTCGATATTTTACCAAAATTTTGGACTTTAAACTTTAGAGAATTCAAATGTCCTGCGAAAGACCAATGACAGTCGGCATTGCAAAATCATTTTTTGGGTTTCAAATGATGCATGATCAACTTATAGACTCACTTTTCTTCTAAATTTAATAATATAGAAAAATCCGGTCTGTCTGTCATAGTATATAGCCCGAAAGAGCAACTAATTTCTGTTTGATTGTGCGAGTAATTACAGTAAAAATTTCAGGCGTTCGGACAGGAATATTTATACGATGATTTAGATTTTTTACATATCTAATTAATATATAACCTTTAGGTAGATGCGTGGTTAGGGATTCCTTACGCCCAAAAACCACTGGGTCCACTAAGGTTTAGACACCCACGCCCTATTGAGAAATGGGACGGCATATTTAACGCCACGAAGCAACCTAATTCTTGTGTTCAAATTATAGATACATTGTTTGGAGACTTTCCTGGTAAGTCAAAATGGTTTAAAAATCACTTTATTTAGCGGTATTGGTATTTTTAAACAGCTTGATATTTTGACTACATGTTGAAGCTGAGAGTTGGGACGAGGTAGGAACTTTCTTCTTGACGTGGCATATCCGATATGGATTTAAGAAATCTTCTTGCCTTTTCCTGTAGTTGGTGGCTTTTTAAGTGTTCCACAGACAAAGGGAACCTACAGTTAAATGCCGGTTCCGAGCGACCAAAGTGAGAGGGCGCTAGTATGGGTAGTTTGCTATTGTTTTCCCGAGAGAGGCGACTATCACGTTGAAAGTTTTTTTTTAAATTTATGATTTTCAGAGCCGAGATTCGAAGTCAGGTCTCCGACGTAGAAAGCAAGACACCTTACCCATCATTACGTTATGGCCGTTTATGTAGAAACTTTACTTACTATTAATTCAGAAAATGACTGTTATCATGGATTTACGTAACAAATAACGAAGCGAAAGATACTCGTATATTGTCCTAGCGTACCAAGACCGTCTTGCAAGTGGTTTGGTTTTGCATCAAAAGTACGGACGTTCATATGTATGGACTAGCCGAACGTACCACCTATAAACGACCAAACTAGGACATGCATGTATATCTTTTCTTTTCTTTATATTTCCAGGGACAATAAATATGTGCCGTTTAGAATTGTTGGCTGCGAATTACATGCCCCCCGATGGAATTAGAAGTGCGTCCCTTCTAAAAAATCTCAAAAACGTCAAGATTGGGACCGGAATACTAAAGAGATTTCTATACCGGGGAGCAGTGTTCCCGTTTATATTGATCTGTATTATCTGTATTTTTAGAGTTACCACTGAACTTCCAATAGTGGTATAGTTCTCTATCCGACGGCCCATCTAACTGAGCTAAGGAGGTTTCCGATGTCATTTTGGCTGATATAGAAGCTTGCATCTCTTTTTCAAAGAAATGCTCTTCCAACGGCAAGTCCTGGTAAACATCTTGCCTACTGACAATCGCTTGAATCCTAACGTCATGAATCGTAACATCTTTGTTCGTACCCGGAATAGATGCAAATAAACCGGAGAGGCACATAATCAAAGACAACAATTTCAGGTCCTTTTGGTCAGTCCCTAGGACCATTAGTCAAAATTTCAGTAAATCCACTATACCACCGCTCACAAGGCCAGATAATACTACTGCAACAACATCAGTTGAGAAAGCCAACTTGTTAACTGAACCTTTTGATTCACATTCTACTGTCGATGTCCAGGAAGAAACACCACCAATTATTCCCATAGTGCAATCAAGGATGCCCGATGTTTTGCTCGGACAGCATGCCAAAAAAACGTATTTTAATGAAGCTAGATACCAAAAACGCTCTAGTTCAGTCGATACCCAAAAAAAGCCACGAAGACGTTGCCAAACGACTAGCGACCACTCGCACTGCTTTCAATAATATCGAAAGTTATGGTTAGCTACCACTCAGCATCTTCTAAAATATCTAGGACTCAATGTTTTTAGCGACCATCTCTCGTAAGCAAAGATCAACAGAAGATCTTCTAACTTATGTAACACATGTTTGGAACAACGCAATTGCAGTTTGGATAAACTTGAGCGGTTGCACTTAATATGTCCAAGGCATTTGACCTTGCTTCGCATTACGGATTGTTGGCTAAACTACGCTCTTATGATACATCTGACAAGATTTGTTTATGGCTGTCGTGTTTCCTTCTTGACGAGCAGAAATTGATTTCTTTCTAATAAACTATCAACGCCGGTGTGTCCCAAAGCTCCATATTGTCTCCTATTCTCTTTCTTATTTATATTAACAATTTGCTGGAAAAGGCCAGGAATCCAGTTTACAGCTTTACAGATGACAGTACACTTTATTGATTCACGTTAAACGCTCGAAAATCGGCAATTCATGCAAAAATTCGCAGATAGCAGAAAACATACATAAAATTATATCTTAGAATGACAGTAACCAAGTAGAATTTAATGCTACGAAAACACAGGCAGCAGTTTTCTCTAAAAAAGTTAACGTTGCTGAGGCCGACATAGTTATGCCGGAATACTTCATTCCTCTGGCATCGTCATTCAGTTTGCTGGATGTCCAATTTGAGAACAAATATATCTTTACATGAATATGTTGCATGCATAACAAAGAGAATTTCTTAAAAGCTGGAAATATTATTTTGAAGTAGAAGGTTTTACACTCCACAACAAATGTTAATTCTGTACAAAGCTCAAATTCGATCAACGATGGAATACTGCTCCCGTATTTGGGACTCTGTTCCCAAACATACACTGCATTTGTTGGATTCTATTCAGAAGCGAGCTGTTCTTCTAATTAGAGACCTAGAACTCACTAGCAACCTTCCTCCATTGGAACATCGAAGAATGGTTAGCGACTTGAGCTAATATTACAAATATTCTCATGGAAAGTGTTCGACGGATATAGATCGCTTAATTCCTGCCAGAACGGTGCATGTTAGGAATACTCGTCGCGCTAATACTTCATAGTCTTTTATATGGAGAACCTCATCTCTTTGGAATTATTTGCTCTGGACTGTGTTTCTTACCGAGTACAATTTACAGTCATTCAAGACCAACTTGAAACGCTTTTTTGGCACATACGTCGCTCCGGCAGTTCTTTAGGTGTTTCCCTGCAGGGCAGGCATTAAATGCCAGTATTAGTACCTTATTCTGTCTGTCTGTCATATATATATATATATATATATATATATATATATATATATATATATATATATTTATTCTAGTCGTGCCCGCGGCTCCGCTCGCGTGGTCGATTGTAGTTTCGTTTCTCACTATTAAGACTAAGTTCGCTAAGATCTCGTACTGTGCGCTGTATTTTACTAGTATCTGTCTTTTTCTATTTAGGTGCTACAATGTGGAACCCCAATACGCCATTAAGCGAAGATTGTTTGTATATTAATGTAGTAGCTCCGCGACCAAGGCCTACCAACGCAGCTGTAATGGTGTGGATTTTTGGAGGTGGTTTCTATTCGGGAACCAATACTTTGGATGTATACAATCATCACATTTTGGTAATAAAAAAATCATAATACAGCATAAAGTAAACGTACGGATATCTTTCAGTTCCTGATTTATGCAGCGATTCAATCAGCTGTATAAGATATTTTTTTCTGAATTCTCATCATTGAATTTTGAAAAATTTGTTGTATATTAGATGCTTGCTAAATATCGGTCATTAGGTAATTAATTTATCAAAGTGAAATTTTGTAACAACATGTTATTAAAGGGAACCAACACTTCAATTTACTCCTACTGTGCCAGTTTTAGTGGTAGCTTAAAGGCCAGGATAAGAAGGGCCGGCTTTAGACGAAATGGCACCTAGGGCGAATATGAAAGAAGTGTCCTTTATATACTACATATATATAGTAAATTTTTTTCTATATTTTTATCATTTTTTACATCATAATCATGATTAACAGTGGCTAAAACTTATAACTTAAATTAAATGCAATTAAATACAATTTCTTCATTACGAATACCATTTCTAAACTTCTTCTACAAAACTTCTACAGTTGGTATATTATTATAAAGCATACTTTATTTTGAAATATAAAGTCAAATTATTTTAATTTTGTTACATAACTTTGCGCGCTTTAGCATGAGCGGATAGCAATCGTTCTGGAATAATCCAGCTGACTAGCGATTTCGTTTTCAATTGACAACAATGCTAAGGAATTAAGTTTTTCTTGAGACATCCGCCTCCTCTATCTGTCATCCTACGTAAGGACGTGGTGATATCATGGTATTTGTGCCACTATTTTAGCCCATGCTTCTTGGTCTTGGGCTTGATGTGATCTTCCTGGGAATATGAGGCCAGTTATTGTTTTAATGTGGTCGGACCACCGTGTGGGAGACCATCCTCTCGGCGTTTTGCCCTGGACATTACCACGAAAATCTGTAATTGTTGAAGACAATTGTATGTTTAGCAACATAGGCCTGCGCTTGAATTGGTTTGTACCATGACTGCCTTTCAGGAGAAGGTAGGTTGGGCTGAATCCAGTTGTGCCTTTTTTGTAATTTTTTCACACAAATTTTCGAATTTGAATATGCTTCTACATTACTCTTAGTCACAATTTCAATATATAGTATATAAACTACTGTTATTCAATTCATTACACAAGTCTGCAAAAAACAAAAAAAATTGAAAGCTGTTTTGGTTTTTTTGCGTAATTCTTATATTTTTGGGTGTACTGAATCCGAAAATGACTTTCATTTTGTCATAGAACGTCACGTTTTCTGACAATGTAGGTATCTATGTTAAACAAGTTATCATCTTAAAATAAAAGATAAAAAACTAAAAAATTTTTTTTTAATTTATAATTGCGTAACAAAACTTATTTTTTTATCTAAATACATTCATTAGTAAGCACTAAACACATTTCTTTTTCCCAGCGAGACTTCTTTTGGTACATTTTCGCTTGTAGGAAGCATCTGGAAGGCCTCTCTGAAGCGTCCAACAGTAGTCTGCCATCATTGAGACGCTCCATCTTCCCTGGTATCTTTTTTCCATCTCCTTAATATCTTGGTGAAATCGTTCACCTTGCTCTTCACTCAGATCTCCTAAATTTTCTGGAAAGTAGTCGAGGTGGGAATGAAGAAAATGTACTTTTAAACTCATTAGGCAACCTAAAGCTTGAAATGCTTTTAACATTCTTTTGACGATTTGTTTGTAGTTAGGGTCTTTGTTATTGCCTAAAAATTTCTCTATGACCTCTTTAAAGGCAATCCACCCTTCTCTTTGAGGATCCGTCATGGTTGTAATGAATTGTGGATCAGCCATAAGCCGTCTAATATCTGGTCCAACGAAAACACCTTCCTTCAACTTTGCCTCCGAGAGGCCTGGAAACTTTGATATTAAGTATTTGAAGCAATTTCCATCTCTTGGAAGTGACTTTACAAATTGCTTCATCAATCCCAGCTTTATGTGAAGCGGTGGTAGAAGAACTTTATGAGAAGGCACCAAAGTTTCATGCAGGACGTTCTTTTCGTCAACTTTAAGCTCCCTCGGAGGCCAACACTTTTTGGTCCAGTGATTTGCTCGGTCTCTACTATCCCATAGACACAAAAAGCAAGGGAATTTGGTAAACCCAGATTGTTGTCCGAGCAACATGCCCAAGATTTTTAAATCACCGCACACTTGCCAACCGTGGTCTTTATATTTTAATTTGCAAAGAACCAATTCCAAGTTCTTGTAGGTTTCCTTGAGGTGTACGGAATGACCGACAGGAATGGAAGCATAGAAACCGCCATTGTGAAGCAAAACTGCTTTAAGGTTTCTTTTTGAAGAATCTATGAAAATACGCCACTGTGCTGGGTCGTATGAGATCTTAAATGTATCCATCTAACCTTCAATATTAATACAATAAACTAACTCGTCCTCTTGGGCAAAGTAGGAAGTGAACTGCTTCTCACGATATCTAAACCAGGAGGAAGACACTCCCGGCAAAAGTAAGTTCCTGCTTTTGAGCCTTGATCCAAGCAACTCAGCAGCGTTTTTGGGAAGATTCAAGTCTCTTACCAAATCATTTAGCTCGCCCTGGGAAAACAATTTCGGACTGCTGTCATCTTCAAATTGAAAACTTGACTTGTCATCGGGTTCAGGTACAGCACCATCTTCGTCAGAACTTGGAATCTCTTCCAAGGTAGCAGGGGCCTTGGGCACTGGTATTTCGGTCCCATGAGGGATGGGACGAATAGCTGATTGCAGATTGGGGTATGAAATGGACTGCTTCCATTTTGAATTATACCCTTTCACATTACACGAACACAAGTAACAATCATCACTATGGTTCTTTTGCTCGCGCCATACCATAGGAATCGCATATCGGAAAGCTTTTTTCTTGCCCTTAAACCAATTTCGAAGCTCTTCAACATATCGTTTGCAGACTTTATGAGGTGCCCAAACTTTATCCTGATCTCCAAGTTTTAAGCCAAAATACGTGAAGTATACTTTTTTTACAAAGTCCGTAATATTAAGTTGTTGCTTTAATACCATACATTCGCCACAAATATAACAGAAACTGTCAGACGAATTCACACACTTCCGCACAGATGACATTGCACTATATTGAACCAAGATCTATAAAACAATGACGAGTTAACACGTAATTGTACCGCGCCACTTTCTACACTATCGGAGCGCGCACGTTCTGGTTACAACGTTTATGTTTGTTAATTCAGCTCACACAGGGCGTTCTTTATTTAGAAAGTAATGATAGTTATGGCCTGTATACATTTAAAAACAGTAATCAAAATAAAATTGTACCTATTTATTTATGACTTCAAGTTAGCCCAAAAAAAAAACCCTTTTTTATAATAAAATTTTGCGTTTTGCAAAATAACCTGACGTTCTGGAATTTTTTGAGTATTTTTTTAGTTTTCTGAACACCTAAATACATAGAAATCAGTTGAAAACATCCAGACGGCATTTTTGTTGCAGACCTGTGATTAGTTTATATATAAGTCAAAAGCTGTTCTATGTGTTAATTGAAAATTATTTTATTTTTATTAAAATTTTGTTTGCTTTGAACGCATTTTAATTATGAAAAATATTATAGGGAACTAAAGAGAGTCGAAGTATTTTACAAAAATGTTTGTTATTTCTAATTTAAAACATTATTTTACATTTTTTGTTTAAAAAACATTTTATTTTCAGTTAAAAAAATTTATTATACAGATGGGCGTATTTCCACTCGATACGCTGTAATATGGAATACATTTGTTGGAATTTGTTGTTACAAAACATTTTAATTAGTGTGAGATTGAAAGGATAACAGCATTGAAACGCAATATATAGATGACATAAAGTTTGAATTCAATAAAATTAATGTTTTTTTTTAGCTTTGTATTTTACAATAATTTTATTCTTAGAACTTTTTCAGTTTATGTTGTTTAGCAGTCCAAAAAGAGCTATAACTAAATAAATATATATAATAACAATAACAAGCCTTGTTCAAAAAATGTTTATGTTAATAATTATAAAAGAAATAAGCTATTTACTTTAGGAGCTATAAAGAATATTTGGATGGTCTTCTCTTTACCTCTTTGACCTAGCACAGCGTTTCTCAACCCGTGGGGAGTGACCCACTGGGGGGGCGTGATTACACTATTGGGGCGGCGCGAGCCTGTCGAAAAGGAATTATTATGAAAAACATTCATTAAAAACATTTAATATAATTTATTGAAAGGAAAGCAAAACAAAATACATTCTGACATAATAAAAAATAAAATACACATTTACACTGATATAATACACCTATAAATAGGATAGTATTAGTACCGCACAATGTATTTACCTAATAATTAACATATCAATACTAAATTAAAAACAAGTTTAATAATTATTAGTGACTCCCTTGGGCCTGTTTTGTAGAGCAAAGATTTTCGAAGAATGGTTTAATATTAGAAATAGACACTTTGAGGTATTCTTCTATATTTAGTTGAGATCTATATTTTGTTTTCAAAACAGCCACCGCAGAAAATCCGGTTTCGCAAAGGTAGGATGTTGAAAATGGTAATAGTATATGAAATGCTATTGTTTTCAGTGCAGAAAACTCATCATTCACCCCTGCCCAAAATTCAAAGAGTGATTTATTATTAAATTGTTTTTTGATTTCGCCACTTGCCGTAAAGTCTATGAAGATTTCTTCTTCGGAAGTTGAGAGCCCTTCGGGAGTATTTTGAAATGGATCCCTAACCTACTCGTAACTTGCTACCAAGTTGTCGTCAGTAAGAAAATACTTTTTAAAATTCTTTGTCAACATGGCTAGATGATTTTCAATAGTTACTAAAACAACTTTCACATGTTGTTCTTCAGTCTTGTATGTTTTAACACATTCACCCACATTTGCAAATATTTCTAGGTTTTTTTGCTTCACATTTCTGCTCCACAATTCCAATTTTCTACAAAAAGCATTAATTTTATCACTTGTATCGAATATATGTGTATTTGTTCCTTGGAGATGAAGATTTAAAGTATTTAGTTTCTCGAATATATCGACCAAGTAGCTCAATTTCATCACAAATAAACTATCTCTAAACTTCTCGGCTTCCCTTCGGTTTTCCTCTTCTAGAAAAATGGCGATTTCATTTCTTAATTCATAAACACGTTGCAAACATTTCCCACGTGATAACCATCTTGCCTCGCATTAAGATACTAACGCTGAATGTTCGGCACCCATGTCTTTACAAAGTGCAGAAAAAATTCTAGATTTTAGGGGTCTAATTTTAATATAATTTACTACGGTTACAACTGTAGTGAGAGCAATATTCAGAGCAGCGCTCATTTCTTTGGAAGCCAGAGCTTCTCTGTGGATAATACAGTGTGTCCACACACAGTGGAAATTTTTGTTTCACAAGTGCTTGTACACTTTGAAATCTTCCAGACATTGAATGAGCACCATCGGTACATATTCCGCAATTTTTCCACTCCATATTTGCTTCGTTTATAAAATCATTTAAGATAGCAAATAATGCAAGTGATGTTGCTTTAAGTTCTATTGGTTTGCAGAAAAATAGTTCTTCTAGTGCTGACATACGATCACAAAATCGAACATAGGCAATGAAATGAGCATCTTTATTGTATTTGTCACTCAACTTCTAGAAAAACTAATACTGTACATCTTCAGCTATATCACCAATTCGACGGGCAACAGTATCATTTGATACAGGTATGCATAGCAATTGTTTGGCAAAATTATATTCAAACATAGATTCTACGATCTCCACACCAATGGTGTGAGGCTTTTTACATATGGCTATTTTATATGAAACTTTGTAAGAGGCAAGTAAAGTTTTTTCTTTCACAAAGTTTTTTTAAAAAAGGATTTCTGCTTTACATATGATTTTCATTTTAATTCGAAGAATTCTCCGGGTTTGTTAAAGTACTCACTATGAAGCGTTTCCAAATTTCGTTTAAGTTTATTTGGTTTCATGCTGTCTGCTGCCAAGATTTTTGAGCAAATAACACACCGGGGCCTTTCTTTTTCATTTACTTCACTAATGGTAAACCCTAAATTTAAGTATTCTTGAGAATATTTTCTTGATTTTATTTTCGGAACCACGCTCGTCTGTACACTTGTTGATGCTTCTAATGCTCGCTTACGCCCACTTATTCTGTATAAATTTACTCCCGTGAATACTTAATATCTTGAATTTTAGTTAACACGTAAATTACAACATACACATTCACGATAAATCCGATAGAAGTAGAAGGATCAACTCGGCTGAGACGGGCTGTAATTGAACTAGGTGCAGCATTTATATACTTTTGGGCAGACTTTCCGCATGTTCGAGACCACTCAGAACTTCTCGCGAAGCCGCTACCGATATGGTGGACGTGACAGAGAGCAATAGAGAGGCATCGATTCTAGTTTTGTCAACGCAGCAGATATGGGTTGCCAAATATGAATAAATTTACTTATTGTTGGTAGTTTGTAAGGTTTGTAATTAAGGTCATAGTGTAGGTTTAGCATCAAAATACTGAAATTACATTATTATTGCATGCATTGTTATTGTATGAGAGGGCGGGAGGCGCGATGAAAATTATGTTTGAAAATTGGGTCGCAAATACTGAAAGGTTGAGAAACGCTGACCTAGCATGATATAGCATAAGTGACTTTTTCCCTAGGTAACAGAAGAGAATGTCATTCTAATTTCGATGCAATACCGGGTAGCCTCACTCGGTTTCCTATACTTCGGTACCGCTGATGCACCCGGGAATACCGGCCTATTTGACCAACTGATGGCGTTGCAGTGGGTTCATGACAACGTAGCAGCGTTCGGAGGGAATCCTCTAAACGTTACACTATTTGGGGAGAGCGCTGGGGCTGTTTCAGTGTCATTGCATTTGTTGTCGCCCTTATCGAGAAATTTATTTTCCCAGGTATGTAACAACAATAAACGACTTTTAAGGTATATAATTCAACGGAGAGTTCAAACTAGATGGTTTATTAGAAGTATTTAGAGATTTAACTGCTTTATCCTGGAAATTTGATGTAGAACAGAGGTTCCCAACCTTTTCTGGACCACCGCTCCCTTTACAAGAAAAAAAAATTCCAACGCTCCCCTCGTCCATAATAGTTTAATTATACCAAATATTAAAATATTCTTGCATATTATCTAAACCTATTTTATCTGTCGATCTATCTATTAAGAATCACAAAATAGAAATAAATTAAAACGTAGTTTATTAAAAATTTAAAAACAAACACAGAACCAATAAGAAATAAAAAAATTAATGAGATGGTTGAGGCTGGAGGAATTTTGACAATTTGTTAATGTCGGGTTCCAATTTCGTTAAAATCAGTCGCAAATTGTCACGATTTGCAGTCTGTTCCTTATACAGTAAATTAGCTATTGCACTGAACCCACGCCCAGTCAGATACGATACGATGAAGGAAAAGCAATTAAAAATTTTTTGTACTCTTGTTCACAATCCAGAATAGAGAGCTGGTATTGATTTTTGAAGCCAGAACTCTTAGTATCCATTTCTGTATTTTACTTTCAGTTCTTCGTTAGTGGCGAGTTCTACGAGTTCTTTTCTAAATTTGATGATTCTGCTGTATCTGCATTTGCGAAAGGCTCTAAAACCCAACTCGGCATGTTTAAAATATCCTGAAATCGCTCCATAAAATTAGCATTAAGAACGTCCAAGTATTGGCAGTAAGTAAGTAAACATTCCTGTTTTGCAGAGACTGTAATCTGGGAAAGTGGCTGTAGTCATCTCTACCTAGATTTCGTTTGAACAGAAGAAGCTTACCCACAAAAGCAGCTATGTTTTTTTTGTTTTAATTAAATTTAACTCATCACCTTGCAATTGTAAATTGACTTCATTAAATATTTTAAACAGGTGTGTCAAATAAGCGATGTCATTTTTGAATGTAATCAGGTTTTCGCGCAATTTTTCGCCTCTGTTTTAAAGGAAGTCCAGTACTGAGTCAAATAGATTGAAAAACGATTTAGACAAATACCTTTTGAGAGCCAACGAACTTCTGTGTGTAGCAGCAGGCGATTGTACTCTGCATCATTATCACAAACTTGTTCATAATATTAGATATAATTTAGCATTTTTTCTTCTTTTATGAATCGAACGTATGATAAAAGTAGTGCTTCTTTATTTGGTAGAGTTGATTCATCGAGTGAAATGGGAAAATGTGCAAGTCTTTAAGTAATCGCATAATGATATTTCAGCGTGTTTAGCTATAGGAATTTTTCTGATGATATCTGACGGTGTCCTATGATGAAGAATAGTTTTTATTAAGCTCTCTGATTGTCGGCAAGATTAATTTCTCGTGGTTTTCCCGCTTTTGAGATTAACAATGAATATTAGGCTCATAGTCCACCATTTTCTTGTTTAGAAGACGACGCAAAAAGGTTTTGATATAGTTGGCTGTTTTAAATATTTCTTTTCCACTCTTTGAAAATAGGATAAATCTTTGTCCTTTTTATCAGCATGCATTTTATTCAAATGCTCTTGTAGCCAAGAAGGCTTCATGGCTTCATTTGAAAAAACTTTTTTGGAGAATTAAACACATAGGTAATGACTGGTTTGTAGGAGAGTGCATAAATCCATATTTCAAATACTCGATACTGTACTGCCGACATTTCTTCTTAGATTCAGACAGTCTGAAATACAGAATTTGCCAAGGTTTGATTAAATTAACTTTTCAACAGATTTATAAATAGTTATAAAAATAATGGCTATAATGACTTCTATCCGTTTCATTTACGAATATGGATTATCGGAGGACACAAAAATAATAAGACATTCGTAGAGCTATCCCTGCCTTTTATAGATTTGATTTCTTGGACGCATCTACTTGTATGCATTTGCTTGTTTGCGATGCCGGTGCACTGGCTTTGTAAACAAGTCATTACAAGCTCCCCATATTTTTGCCGAAACAGGGTTGATTGCGTGAATCGCATCTTTGCTTACCAACTTGCAAAGACTTGTCACCGACAATGCTAAACCGAATTAGGTATACCTAATGCTAATTAAAATTTTTAAATGCTTATTTACGGGATAATAATAAGATAAAAACTTTAGATAGCTAGATAAAATATTTATTTACGAAAATATATAATATATTTTCAGAGGATTTTATTATATTAATTTCCTAAATAGGTAGGTAGCCTCATGGAAGGCTCCAGCGTCCATTGGGAGGCGGTACCGCCCCTGTTGGGAACCTATGATGTAGAATAGTTTCAATATGAACTGATAACATCACAATTTCCAAACTGTTTTCGGAAGATAGAAATACAATGAAAAACCACTTTCTATAACCACAATCAAATTTTCAGTTTAATGTTTTGTCGTTCTCTAAAAGTCGCTGAGCTTGAAGTAGTCTGGAGATTAAAACATTAAAATTTATACTTTTCCCTGTATTTCAGGCTATAATGCAATCTGGTAGCGCTACGGCCCCATGGGCCATAATATCCAGGGAAGAAAGTATACTCAGAGGACTCCGATTGGCCGAAGCTGTGAAATGTCCACATGACAGGAATAACTTGAACGCAGTGGTAGATTGTCTTAAGAAAAAGGATCCTGTCGAGTTGGTTAATAGTGAATGGGGAACATTAGGTAAAAAAATTATTTAAAGGAGATATTTTTATCATGTCGGATGTTTTTTTTTTATCGATTTATTAAATAATAAGCCAAAAATCGGTACTTACGTTGTAAGTTCGGAAACTGACTTATTAAAACACGAAGTTAGATTTTTACAGATGAAGCTGAGATAAAATCAAGATTGGAATTTCTCGAGTGCTTCAATAGTCACTTGATTTTTAGTGTTCCGTACGGAACACTTATAAGATCACTTCGGTGTCTGTCTGTCTGTCTGTCTGTCTGTCACACCCGATTTTCTCCAAAACTATTTGACATAGAAAGGTGAAATTTGGTAATAATATAGGAATTGATGGCCTCATCAGAGCCATGTAGTTTTGAGAATTAAATTTTGACTTAAGGGGTTAGTTTTGGGGGGTGAAGTCGGAAGTAAAAAAAAAAAAAATTTTTTTACTAGGTCATCGAGTGTGGTGTCAAATGAAAGCTTGTGAAAACACGAGTAAAAAATATATATATAATATTATACTTGCGCGCACTCTTCTTTGTATTATTTTTAAAAATTCGCGAAAAATGGCTGTCCCGGGCCTTATCTCGAAAAGTACTTATCAAAAAATTTCGAAAAAATTCTGGAATATTCTCCACGGGGTGTAGATTGAACGAAAATTATCACGAGTGCATTACCTTTAATAATTTATATAGTATATAAAAAAAACAAAAATTTCAAGGTCATCAGATTTCAGTAAATATTGGAAACAAACTTTGTTGAAAACTCATTTGGGGTGTTTTTGTGAAGTCACTGATCATTTTATACCACCGTAACATAAATTTTGACTTAAGAGGTTCGTTTTAAGGGGTGAAATCGGAAGTGAAAAAAAAATTTTTTACTAGGTCATCGAGTGTGGTGTCTAATGAAAGCTTGTGAAAACACGAGTAAAAAATATATATATAATGTAATACTTGCGCACACTTTTCTTCGTATTACTTTTAAAAAATCGCTGTCCCCTACCTTATCTCGAAAAGGACTGATCAAAAAATTTTGAAAAAATTCACGAGGTATAGATTGAAGGAAAATTATCACCTTTAATAATTTATTTGGTATATAAAAAAAAAAAAAAAAAATTTCAAGGTCACCAGTTTTCAGTAAAGATTGGAAACAAACTTTGTTGAAAACTCATTTGGAGTGTGTTTTGTGAAGTCACTGATCATTTTATACCACCCTAACAAATTTTTTTATTTTAAAAACAATCAACGTACGGAACACTAATTGTGCAAGTTCAACTTGCACTTGACCGGTTTTTTATTCGTATATAAGTTTTCGTAGATTACAACTACTTTCGGAAATTTGTTTTGTATGTACTCTATATCCTAAGTTGGGAATGTGGAATCTTTGGCACAATGACACTACTCAGTATATATCACCACTACACCAAACACTTTATTT
Organism: Pachyrhynchus sulphureomaculatus; assembly: GCA_019049505.1. Taxonomy (NCBI): domain Eukaryota; kingdom Metazoa; phylum Arthropoda; class Insecta; order Coleoptera; family Curculionidae; genus Pachyrhynchus; species Pachyrhynchus sulphureomaculatus. The sequence goes on along the minus strand of CM032447.1, from coordinate 222,404,269 downwards.
TTGCGCTCGACGCGCGTTTCGCTAACCATGTTAGCTTCATCAGGAGCGATGATTGACTATCAATCATCGCTCCTGATGAAGCTAACATGGTTAGCGAAACGCGCGTCGAGCGCAAAAATAAAGTATTTGGCGTCATTAATTTGTGTTCCGGAAGTAACATATTACAATATAATGTCAGTTAAGTACTGTCTGACAACATTTCCCAGGAAAACATTTTTCGAAGTTTTAGATTTATATTCTTGAGTTTTTTAAAAGTATGAAAGCACTAATCAGATTATTCATATTATCATTTAGACGATAAATATAGATAAAAAAAATACGTATTATAGTTAAAGTATAAATAGGTTATGTTGGTTTATCTGTTTTGGTTAAAGGCATCGTCATTATATATCTAACCAAAAATCCCCAAATCGCTCTTACACCAAACCCCAACGACCAGAGTTGTCAATATTGTAACTACCGGATACAAAATACCCATTACTCATCCGGATCCGAAGTTTTTTATTACATTTATTGTCGACTATCCGGTAGTCGACAATAAATGTACCCCGTACCAGATATCTACACATTGATGGCGTCTGCGGTCTACGGCCAACCAAACTAAAACTACCGATGCGATACCGGTAGCGGTAGATACCTACTCGCCTCCATGAAATGTATCTTGTCTGCATCGGTGGCTTTCGTTTTCGGTACATTTGGTATCAATAGTAATGATTGACAAGAATGGATGCACGTATACAATTATTATAAATTATACATATATATATATATATATATATATATATATATATATATATATATATATATATATATATATATACCAGAAATTAAACTGGATGATAAATATAAAAGAAAGCGCGCACAATTAGGAATGCAAGCAAAATTTGCATCTCATGCATGCAACATTTTATTAAATAGGTATATAAAGTACACATTTTATCGTTTATGAATATTGAATTGAATACAATTATTGTTTAAATTAATAAATTAATTGCAGACAATAATAAATACATAAAGAATAAATCGGAAATATTTAGTCTCTGGCTTTAGGAACAATTTGAAATTAAAATAAGAAGATATTTTTATTAATATAATACACAAATATAGTACAGAAAATTATAAAACTGCCTATATCCCTAAAAACTACGAAAATAAGTAAATGAATATTACAACAAAAATTTTATAGCAACGGGAACTTTTACGCTATTTTTCATTTCTTAACACCCAACAAAAACCGATTACCGTTGAAAAAATCAGTTTATTTACATGATTTGATTTGAGTCTACTACGTCGTTCAGTAATAATCTGGCCAGCCACCAAGTATATTGGCAACTACGTGACGAGATCAGTACTTTGTACCGGGCACAATGTAACGGATACTTTTTTAAATACTCGAAAGTACCGATATTTGCCATAACTACTAGCGACCCTTGGGGATACTTTATATGTCCACGAATTTGGGTGTATTCGCCCCTGAAAGTGAGTTTTTTTTGTATAATTCGGATTTCCCGTGATTGTTAAACCGTCGGCCCAAAGCTCCGAAAACTGGGCCACATTCGTTTCAGCATTGCTCAATTTTAACCTCAAAACATATGTTATAGAAATTGCTTATTAGACTTAGATTTCCTTCGATCCACAATTCGGCCACCGAAAATGTCTACATCTCACCAATATTAAACTGTCAAACCGGAGTCCCATTAAATAAATTATATTTCAAAAAAACTATAATCAACCAATAAAGAATAAAGATAATAGGTCGTAGCTTACAAACAGTGTTTGGCACAGGCAAATCTGTAGTGCTACATGAGGATGATGTAAATATTCCTAACACATAGTAGGCAAGCTTCTGCTTACCTCTGATTTCTCGAATATCTTTGAAGGTCCCCGGCAGGTATACAGTCGCTCATTTTTTAATACTTACAGTTTATATAGCAACCTACATTCTTTGTTTCATTGCAGTGGCTTGCTCTCATGACTAATATACTTCCTAAATACTGCTTTATAAATTTTTCATCTTACGAAAAATAAGAAAATTTTAAATTAATTCGTTTTCGGAATTCTTAAAGGAAAACTGAAATTCATTCACGACTAAAATACAACTTGGTTTTATGGGAAAGATCTTTTATTATGTACCCCTATAAAATTGTTACCTTTTAAAATAATTACTTGGTGACACCAAAAAATTAATAACACAAGTTTTATATTTAATATTTTATTATAATAGTACAAATTTTAACATATGTAATTCACTAAAATTTTATTTGCCTCGTTATAAAAACCACGGAACAACAAAGGGATTGTTAGGGTAGGTTTTTATTTTATACACCTTGACAAAATCTACATTTCCGTCTAATTGAGTTTTTATCTTTCAGGCATCTGCGAATTTCCATTTGTTCCAATAATAGATGGAGCTTTTTTAGATGAGCATCCCGCTCGAGCTATGGCTAACAAGAACTTTAAGAAAACGAATATTCTTATGGGTTCTGACACTGAAGAAGGATACTATTTTATAATGTATTATCTTACAGAGTTGTTTAGAAAAGAAGAAAACGTGTATATAAGCAGGTAAATAATCTTTTTTTTTATTAAAATTTACCCTTTACAATCTTTGTTTTTATAAACCCAGAACCGAATACCGATAGTAATGTATTATTTTATAATAAAACTCGTAAAAATAATTACTTAAGTCATCGATCATAAAGAAATGATTGCTCATTGTCACGAAGTAATAAATGGGTGCGACGACGTTTGAAGCTGGTTTTTTTTAAAGATGACTATTAATATAATAACATGCTGAATAATGGCTTTCCCTAGTTTGTTTTAACATGAATCTTATATTAATAAATTGTCCATTTAAACTGTAAACAGCACTATTCCATTTTTTACCGATATTTATTTATATATATATATATATATATATATAGTAATAATTATTACAAAATTAAATAACTACAGACCATAAATACTGCTCAGCCCATCCATCGCATAATAAGAAAAGTATGCTAAATAAAAATTTTGGATCATCTCAATAACCTGTTCCTGAAGAGTCCAAGCAATTGAGGAAGTGATAAATGGAAAATATTAATGTTACGGAATGTCTCATGATAAAGTGCCGTTGCTCGTTAAAGGGGTGATTTTAATAGAAAATTATTTTGTGGGATACACACAATAAAAGTCGAGGGTGATCTTATTTTACGACCAGGCACGTGATTTGGGACAATAACTCAGGGCAATCAATAACAAACCTCATAAGTTTCGTCAGAAAACTCATAAGTAAGTAGTTCCTGCGTCGCAGCAGTGATGGTATCTCAAATCTTTCCAGCAAGCCCTCATGGTCACAGCCTCTAGGAGGGAAAGAACCATCAACTCTAAATGCTAAAAATTTAAGGAATTTCCTCTGTATGCCCTCTAACTTCTGGATATAACAATTGTATATTGGATTCCAGACCACAGATCCATACTCAAGTTTTGAGCGGACATAACAGAAGTAAAGTAGTATAAGTGTTTGAATATTTGTTAAGCTTTTAGCATTGCGCAGAACAAATCCCAACGTCCTAAACGCCTCTGAGCAAATGATGTTGATGTGAGTGTCAAAAGCAAGCTTAACATCATAAGTAATCCCCAAATCCCTAAGAACAGAACACCGCTGAAGTTGCGAATCGTTTAACTCGTAATTGTAATGAACACTTGACTTATTGGAAAAGGTCATGGCGTAACATTTTTTAATATTCAGCGGTAAGTTGTTACGTTCACACCATAAATTGATCTTTTCTAGATCCGCCTGCAAGTCAAGGCAATCTGGGGTGGTGCTTATTATCCGGAAGAGTTTTAGATCATCCGCAAATAGGAGCACTTTACTGGGAATATCAGAGACTATGTCGTTACTAAAGAGAGAAAAAATCAGAGGAGCCAAATTGCTTCCCTGTGGCGCACCATTCACCGCTGAGACTTGTGACCGCGAATTTCAACATATTGAGATCTACCAGTGATATAGGAAGCAAAGAAACTGACCAAGTTGTTATCAAATCCCATCGCATCAATTTTTGCTAGGAATAACCCATGATCCACCCTGTAAAAGGCCTTCGAAAAGTCCGTATAGAGCATATCAACCTGCTGGCGCCTATGAAATGCCCCAATACGTATTGAGGCAACTAAATATTTGTAATATTAAAGCCTCGCCTAAAGGACAAAAAAAAAACATTTTCAGATTTTCAAATCTACTTTGGCGTTTTTTTTTGTAAATTTTTATGTCGCTGTAGCTGAAAATTGATTACATCTTTAATAGCTTACTAAAAAGAAAAAAAGAATTATGTAAGACCGGTCCGATTTGCGTTCTCCCCAATCATAAATTAAAATCCGTTTTTTTTTTCCCGGTTGGCATTTAAGTCGATTAGAAAAGCGGCCGTAAAACTACCGCCGCCAGGCTGAAAATAGATTAACGGCCCGAGATCCACTCACGTGCGAATTATCTTTTACCTTAATTAAAAATAAAATATAATTTATGGAAATTCCGGCCGGTGTTCGCACGTCCCGTAAGAAGATAATACTTTTACAACTGTAAAATATTCACTCTAATTTGGGTTAGTTCGTGTTCCATATTTATTTTAATTTTTGTTACATAACAACAGGGTCTACTAAAGTCATTTTAGGCACTGAAAAGTGCCTTTTCTTTTCAAGATAGCAATAAAAGTAAGTGTTTTATTTAGTCCAAGAAACAGAGTCTATTTTTAGTGTTCCGTACGGAACACTTATAAGATCACTTCGGTGTTCGTCCGTTTGTCCGTCCGTCTGTCCGTCCGCCTGTCCGTCTGTCTGTCACAATCGATTTTCTCCGAAACTATTTGATACAGAAAGTTGAAGTTTGGTACTAATACAGGAATTGATGGCCTCATCAGAGCCGTGTAGTTTTGAAAGTTAAATTTTGAGTTAAGGGGTTAGTTTTGGGTTGTGAAATCGGAAGTAAAAAAAAAATTACCCGGTCATCGAGTGGGGTTGTCAAATAAAAGCTTGTAAAAAACACGAGTTCAAAAATATATATAACGGAATACTTGCGCACACTTTTAGTTGTATTCTTTTTAAAAAATCGCGAAAAATCGCTATCCGCCCCCCTTATCTCGAAAAGTACTGATCAAACAGTTTTGAAAGATTTCTGGAATATTCTCCACGTGGTGTAAATTGAACCAAAATTATCATGAATACATTACCTTTAATAATTTATCGGGTATATAAAAAAAAAACAGAAATTTCAAGGTCATCAGTTTTTAGTAAAGATCCGAAAAAAATTTTGTGGAAAACTTATTTGGGGTGTCTTGTGCGAAGTCATTGATCATTTTATACCTCCGTAACAAAAATTTTTATTTTAAAAGCAATCAAGGTACGGAACATTAATGGCGCAAGTTCAACTTGCACTTGACAGGTTATTTATGAACCAGTGCCAATTTTCCCTATCTTAGCAAAAGAAAATATACACTTATTTTTTTCTATTTTCGTAAAATATATTTAAAAAAAATCAAAAATTAAACCGACTTCAAAAAGTAATAAGAAGTATCAAATAATACCTATTTATATATATATATATATATATATATATATATATATATATATATATATATATATATATATATATATATATATATATGTATATATATATATATATATATATATATATATATATATATATATGTATATATATATATATATATATATATATATATATATATATATATATATGTATATATATATATATATATATATATATATATATGTATATATATATATATATATATATATATATATATATATGTGTTATGGAATTTTCTATATATTGTAACTAACGTCTTCCTTTAGCCAGATTGCAGAAAATTCACTTTAAATAGACCTCAATAATACAGCAAAAAAATCAACCTTAAAGGAATGATGACATGAATATTTTTTCGTGCCGCCACTGGTGGACCATAAAACTTAACAATATCGCCGATCGGTTAACCAAAACGTAAGGTTTACAGTGTTACTCAGTTTTGGTTAGGCTGAGATTGTTTCCTTTTAAAATAATTACTTCGTGACACCAACAAATTAATAACACAAGTTTCATATTTCAATATTTTATTATAATAAGTATAAATTTTGACACATGTATTTCACTAAAATTTTATTTGCCTCATTGTAAAAACCACGGAACAATAAAGGGATTGTTAGGGTAGGTTTCAAAGCCTTCTTGTATTTTACTTTATTTTAAAAACCATAAAGGATTTGTTGTCGGCGTCGGCTGACTTTGTCAATAGCCTTTTAGTGGCTCTCTCTCTCTGCATGGCGGTGGCAAAGTGACAACGCCCTGTACCAAAAGTTTGTTTATTTACCGCGAACGTTTACAAATTTTACAATATGTCGTATGTAAAGATCAAGGTTATTGCAGGATTTTTTAAAGATATCCGTAGGCTAATATGGTGGTGTTAATTAAGAAATTCGTAGAAGGAGTAGAATATAGCATTCGGTATGGTCGATTTAGTTATAAATATGTCACGCATAACACAAAAATAATAAACGAATACGTTTTTAAACCTACTTTGTTTTGTCACTTTAGCACTAAAAAAGTCTTACGTTTCTTACAAGAAAATCGTCTACCATTTCGTTATTAATCTTGGAAAACTTAAGAGAAAAACCTATTTGAAATTCGGTTAGTTCAGGTTCATATGTCGGTTTTGATTGATAAATTTGATATGCCTGAAGTCGATATGTAACTAACACCATTTGCTAGAAGTATTTTTACTTTAGCTCATGGTGTTTGGTTAGTAACAATGTTTTAGACTAAACACGCAATCGATAGTAGTGGAGTATTAGACATTGGTTGTAAAAATATATCAGAAATGCAAAACATTTTTGTTGATCCATCATCTCTCGCAAGGACTAGACAGATCTATATATTTTACACCTTTTCTTGTGGTTAGACAAAACTTACTAGACCCTTGGAGATATTTTACACTTTCTTATGTTTAAATGCACAATAATGGCAAACCTTTAATTTATCGTTTGTAAGGTGTATACACGCCAGATACAAACTAACTTCTCCTTGGCGTCAGTCTCTAAAAATGACTTTATACTTCCCCATCGAATATTCAACTTTGGCACAATGAAACTATACCCGTTATCACAACTACATCAAACACTCTTTACTGGACACGCGTTTAGCTAATCCGTCAATTGTCAATCATCGCTCCTGCTGATGCTAACATGGTTATCGAAACGCATCGAATGTAAAAATAAAATGTTTGGTATATCGGTGATAACTGTTCTAAGGAACTGATTCGAATAGCTATTATCGAGTCCATATAGGTTATAGAACAAAAATACAAGCACCATGCTCGGAAACCTGTGGAATTTTTAAGTTAACAGCAAAAATTTGGGAGTATTCTTGTCCCTTGTTTCCTCAAATAATAGTAAAGTACAGAAATGGAGCAGATATCACCGAATAATTCTGTATCTTATCATCAACTGCTTATACTTCATTTTTATAAGAACATTGTTTGGTTATAGTGGTTACAGTTTAATGATCTAGAAAAAACTCATTTGTATTCATTGCTCTGAAACAAAGTATGCAAAATAATTGTAAATTAGAGTTGCCAACTTAAAAAATTTTATGTAGTGAGTGCATTTTTTCATATGGTAAGTGAGTGCATTTATTGATACAGGTTTATTCTAAGACATGCATCGGCGCGATGTAAGCTAAAGCGGGAAAGCGTCTACTCAAATATTGAAAAAGAAAAAAATCTATTGCGGATGAATAATTAATATTATGTGGTAGCACTCGCGCTCAAAGCGAGCATTAGCATAACCAATAAATGAAAGTAGGTTTATAGATTGGACTCTAATTTAGGCTTTTAGGGCTCTGTTGTAAATCTATGAACTAATCGTTTTCTTATCTGGTTTTAATTTATTCTAAAGCAGAACTATTTTTAGGATGTGGTCAAATTATATTTAAATTTCCTACTATACAAACTTTCTAATAAATAAGATTTTTCCAAGAATATTCTTAAAGGGCTTTGTTTAGATTTTCTTTAATACTCCAATTTGTAAAATTTAAGTTTTATCATTACGTCATAATTTATCCATTATAGCTTCACATCTAATCTATCTAGTAAGCTTTCTTTCATTCAGTGTCGGACAGAGACGTCCCCTTTCTTTTGCAATCCCTCTCCATTCTACGCCTTTCTGATCCAGCCTAAACCACCCGTTCTTTTCAGGTCATCTTTTCAGCGAAAGACCCTAAACCCCATACCCAACCATAGCCTCCATTCTTGTATTCTTTTATTCCATCTGTCATCTTGTTGTCTCATTGTGTGACCTGCCCATCTCCATTTCAAACCTGCTACCTGTTCTCTTACGTCTATCACTTTGGTCTTTTGTCTTTTACTTTCGTTTCTGATTCTGTCTTGTAATCTTATATTCAGCATCTGGCGTTCCATTACTCTCTGTGTTTTACTCAGTTGATCCATCATCTTCTTAGTCAGTGGGCGTGTCTGGGCCGCGTAGGTGAAAACCGGTAGAATGCGTTGAACGAATATCATCTTGCTTAGTTTCAGAGGAATTCTTTTGTTGATTAGTATTCTCCTTTGTTTGCCAAATGGGCAGCATTTGACAAATAAAGGAAAAAAAAATATATTCACATAGTGATCCATGGGGGGGCGGGATAGAATATCTCCCCCGGTATGTTCTGCCTGTCGTAGGAGGCGACTTAAAGAACAATCTAGATGGTAGATGCCTAGATCCCACCAGCATCGCCCGGTGTGATACCATCGCATCGGCTTAGGCTGCGTGAAGTTGCTTAACGTTTCGTGGCTGTGCCGATGTTCCGGACTGTGGGACCAAATAGCATGATGAGGCACCTGGATACAAAAAATTCCGGAAGTAAAATAGCCCCCCGTTCGGATCTCCGGGTGGGGGCTGGTTCAGGGGCGTCCACATGCAGAGAACAGAATTCCAAAATGGATTTTTGCAACATACGAGGTTTAAATTCGAACATAAATTCAGTGCACCAACACCTGCAATCAAATAAACCTCATGTACTCGCTCTCTGTGAAACTAAGGTCAGTTCATCGACCAGCACAGTAAACTATCTTTATCCTGGGTACGATTTCTATTCCCGATTTAGGCGTATCTTTGGAATCTGTCTTTATGTCAGAAGCGACCTCTCTTGCCAACGAGAAAAGGCTCTGGAGCCCCCAAACTTTGATGTTATGTGGTTAAAAAATAGCGACTCAACCAACCACAAGGTTCGTCTATATCCTCTATCGACCACCAAGTGATACAAACTTTAGAACACTTTTCGCTTCTCTTGCAGACACCATAGATCATTTACAAATTAACTATCCAAATGCCGAAATTGCCTTCCTGGGCGACTTTAATGTCCACAACATCAACTGGCTTAAATATTCAAATACTACCGACGAACAAGGTCGTGAAGCCGAATCATTTTCAATCAGTTGTGGCTTGACTCAGCTTATTGATGAACCAACACGGATTCCTGATCGAGACGGAGAGTTCGCCAGTCTTCTTGATCTGTTTTTAACCACCAATCCGGAGATTTACACGGTCAGCGTAAATCCGCCGTTAGGTTCTTCCGACCATAAACTACTTTCGACATCGAGTATTCTACCAATCAATGACAGAGAGGCGCCCAAACCGCGCAAGATTTTGCACTACAAATCTGCTAAATGGGAAGATCTCATGGAATATTTTCGAACTTTCCCTTGGTTGGACGTTTGTTTTCGATCCGACGACCCATCTGACTGCGCCAGGGAGGTTTCCGATGTTATTTTGGCCGGTATGGAGGCTTACATCCCTTTTTCGAAGAAATGCCCGTCCAACGGCAAGCCTTGGTTTGACCTAAAATGCAAAGAAGCTGTTGCTTCTAAACATCTTGCATACCGACAGTGGCGTGAAGATTCTAACACCATAAATCGTAACATCTTTGTTCGTGCCAGGAACAGATGCAAAGAAATTATCGACGAAACCAAGGAGGTGCACAATCAACGGATTAGAAACAAACTTCTCGCTTGTCCCGGCAATTCCAGGTCCTTTTGGTCAGTCGCTAAGGCAGTTAGTCAAAATTTCACCAAATCCACCATACCACCACTCACACGGCCAGATAATTCTATTGCAACGACACCTGTTGATAAAGCAAACTTGTTGGCTGAACTCTTTGCTTCACATTCTACTGTCGATTTCCAAGGAAAAACACCACCTACTATTCCCATAGTGCAGTCAAGGATGCCCGATATTATCTTCAGACAGCGTATCATAAAACGTATTTTGATCAAGCTAGACACCAAAAAGGCTTCAGGCGCTGACGGAATACCTGCCATAGTTCTCAAGAACTGTGCGAGGGAACTAACACCAGTTTTCTGCAGACTTTTCAACCTATCCTACAGAAAGGGAATATTTCCTTCCTGCTGGAAATGTGCCACAGTTCAGCCGATACCTAAAAAAGGCAAGAAGACCTTGCCAAATAACTACCGACCAATCGCACTACTCTCAATAATATCGAAAGTCATGGAAAAAGGCTATCAATCAGCATCTTATAAAATATCTTGAAGGATTCGACATTATTAGTGATCACCAATATGGCTTTCGTAAAAATAGATCAACAGGAGATCTTCTGACTTATGTAACACATGTTTGGAACAACGCAATTGAACACTTTGGAGAACCTCGAGCGGTTGCTCTTGACATATCCAAGGCATTTGACCGTGTTTGGCACGATGGGCTGTTGGCTAAGCTACGTTCTTATGGTATGTCTGAAAAGTTCTGTTTGTGGCTCTCATGTTTCCTCAGAGAGCGTTCTTTACGAGTGGCAGTCGACGGATTTCTTTCTAACACCTTCACTATCAACGCCGGTGTGCCCCAAGGTTCCATACTGTCTCCTACTCTCTTCCTCATTTATATTAACGATCTGCTGGAAAAGACCGAGAATCCAATCTACAGCTTTGCAGATGACAGTACACTTATCTCTTCATTCACTTTGAACGCTCGGACATCGACTACTCAGACGAATATCCGCAGACAGCAGGAAGTCATTTAACTTAACAAAGACCTGGAAGAAATTCTATCTTGGGGTGACAGTAACCAAGTGGAATTTAACGCTACAAAAACTCAGGCGGCAGTTTTTTCTAAAAAAGTTAACGTTGCAGAACCCGACATAGTTATGTCGGGGCACTCCATCCCTCTAACATCGTCACTCAATCTGTTAGGCGTTAATTTGGGAGTAAATATGTCCGGGCATGAACATGTTGCAGGCATAGCAAGGAGAGCTTCTCAAAAGTTGGGAATATTGTTTCGAACCAGAAAGCTTTACACTCCACAACAACTGTTAGTTCTTTACAAAGCTCAAATTCGACCAACTATGGAATACTGCTCCCATGTTTGGAGCTCCGCTCCCAAACATACACTGCATTTGTTGGATTATATCCAGAGAAGAGCTATTCGTCTGATTGGACACCCAGAACTGACCGACGGCCTTGATTCGCTGGAACATCGAAGAACGGTTGGCGACTTGAGCCTATTCTACAAGTACTTTCATGGAAAGTGTTCGAAGGATGTGGCCCGTTTAATTCCTCCCAGAGCGGTGCATATTAGAAGTACACGTCGCGCTAATACTTCACGTCCGTATGAGGTTCAGCTTGTTACTCCTCGTACAACGCTTTTCAAGGAGTCTTTTATATGGAGAACATCATACCTTTGGAATAGTTTGCCCAGGACTGTGTTTCCCATCGAGTACAATCTACAGTGATTCAAGAACAACGTGAATCGCTTTCTCCGCACACGTGTCGCTCCTGTAGCGCTTTAGGGACTTCCCTGTAGCACGTGTGCTAGACCCATAAAAAAAAAAAAAAATAAAAGTTAAGGAGAGATGATAAACACAGGAAGAATATTTTTATACAAATTGGGGAGCACTGGATGATTAAAAATAAATAAAAATAACCGGACAAGTGCAAGTTCAACTTGCACAATTAGTGTTCCGTACGTTGATTGCTTTTAAAATAAAAAAATTGTTGCGGAGGTATAAAATGATCGGTGAATTCACAAAACACACCCCAAATGAGTTTTCAACAAAGTTTGTTTCCAATCTTTACTGAAAGCTGTTGACCTTGAAATTTTTGTTTTTTTGTTATATACCAAATAAATTGTTAAAGGTAATGCACTGGTGATAATTTTCGTTCAATCTACACCCCGTTGAGAATATTTCAAATTTTTTCAAAATATTTTGATCAGTACTTTTTGAGATAAGGTGGGGGGACAGCGATTTATTAAAAATAATACAAAGAAAAGAATGCGCAAATGCATATTATATATATATATATATATATATATATATATATATATATATATATATATATATATATATATAATATGCATTTGCATATTATATACATATATATATATATATATATATATATATATATATATATATATATATATATATATATATATATATATATATATATATATTGCATCCCCTTCCATTCTTATCACCCTATAAAACAGAAACTGAACATCATCAGAGGACTAAAGAACAGAATAAATAAGATTTGCCACCCCTCATTTAAAGAAAAAAATGTAAAACTGTTGGAAGACATTTTGTTGGACAATTACTATCCTAAAGCTCCAATTAAAAAGAATTTTCAAAGACCCCTCCTTCCAATTAATCCAACTGTCACCACTAATGTCGATACTAAAGTAGGAAAGTTACAATACATTGAAGGCCTTTCCCAGTCCTTGTCTTCTCTTTTTAAAAATACAAACATTAATTGCCAATTACAACATAAAAAGAATGAATTGTTTTTATACCAATTTAAAAGATAAAACCGATACTTTACAAAGATCTAATATAATCTATGGCATTCCCTGTCAATGTGGTTTGGTCTACGTTGGACAAACTTCACAAAAGCTCTCCAAGAGATTAGCGTTACACAAAAGTGATAGTAAACACAAACCTAACGCAACTAGCTTGAGCTTACACGTAAATAATACAGATCACAGAGTACAATATAACAACAGCTTCATTCTGGATGTTGAGACTAATTATTTCAGAAGAAGTTTCTTGGAAATGTGTTACATAAAAACCTGTAAAAATAATCTCAATCACAAAAAAGACATAGAAGGATTGAGCTCCATGTATACTTATTTGCTAACACAAAACTATACCAAACCAATAAAAAAGAACGATCTTTATGAAAAAATTAGTTTCTGGTAAAGTTGACGTTTCTTATCTCTTTCTGTCATTTTTGCTACTTATTACCAGTTACCTTTCTATGTTTTCTTGTTAAAATTACATAATAAAAAATTAAATATGACTAATAATAAATAACGTCCAGTATTAATTTTCTCTTTCAAATTTTTAAAGTTTTAAATTAGCCTATGAATCTCTTGATTAAAAAAATTAAAGAATTAATATAATTAATAATAAATAACTCGTCGAAGAATAACATTCATCAAATTTAAGTCCCCCCTTTTTTATAAAATTAAAACTAAAAAATAGATATCATTAATAATAAATAATTTATCTAAAATTAGCATCTACCTAAAAAATTTACCACATCCCTAACTTTAATGCTTTTTATGGGTTTTTGTCGACCTGATGACGACATAGACTACCAACAATATCCGGCTTGGACTCAAATATCACTAAATAGTTACTAAACTCGACGTCAAAAATTTTAAAATGGAGTACCATTTCAACATCATGGTTTCTTGCAGTTGTGTTTCTGTCTTCAAAAAGTGTTTTTAACTAATGTTTATTGACAAATTTTTATTTTCAATATTTATGTAACTCTCTAAGTGTTTTTTAATCATGTTTTGTGTAATCATTCATACTACCTGGCCAACAAAAATGCAAATTTCAGTAATTTCACATTCAGTCGTACAATTCATTTAACCACATTTTAAAAAACGAACGTTTTAGTTTATTTTCTGTACCTGGTTTGCATTTTTAGAATCCAGAAGAAGCTACCATTAGGCAGCGAAAGCTCGATAATAAAAATAAAAAGCAGATACTAGAGCCTTTAGATCTTTGATTGCTCATCTCTTCTGCTTACAAGGGCGTTTCCCAGCAGTTAAACCTAGGATTGTTTGTTGCCAGTGCCCTGTTACTGTCCTTCCTCTTTCTTATATATATATATATATATATATATATATATATATATATATACATATATTTTACTCGTGTTTCCACAAGCTTTCATTTGACGCCACATTCGATGACCTAGTAATTTTTTTTTCATTTCCGATTTCACTCCCCAAAAACTAACCTTTTAAATCAAAATTTAACTTTCAAAACTACACGGCTCTGATGAGGCCATCAATTCCTATATTAGTACCAAATTTCAACTTTCTATGTTAAATAGTTTCGGAGAAAATCTTGTGATCTTATAAGTGTTCCTTATGGAGCACTGAAAACAAAAGAAAACAAAAGACGAAAATTTACTTACATGGGGTGAATAATCCCTAGACTTTCCGAGAGATGACAGCACAAATAAAAAGATCATATGATTTTAAGATTTGTGTGAAATAACACGCAGGCTGAAAAGTTTTTGGTCTGACCTTTTCAAAAAATCCATATGATTTTTAGGAAGCATAAACCTTTAAACGATACGTGTTAAAATTTCATGACATTTCGACGATTCGTTTACAAGTTACATTGGTTTCAGTGACGCTACTTTTGATATTTTCAAAACAATGGAAAAAATCGAATTTCGTGTGTTAATTAAATACTGTTTCAAGTACGCAGCAATGGTTTGATACTCATCATTTATTGGTATGCTGAATTTAAACGTGGTCGTACAGATACAAATGATGCTGAACGCTTTGGACGCCCAAATGAGGTGGTTACACCGGAAAACATAAAAAAATCCACAAAATTGATTTGGATGATCATAAAGTGAAATTGCGTGAGATAGCTGATACCCTAAAGATATCAAAATAATGTGTTGGTCATATTTGGGCATGAGAAAGCTCTGTTCGAAATGGGTACCGCATTTGCTTACAGTGGACACACAACTTGATGATTCTGCGCGCGGTTTGGACTACACACTGGAATCAAATCAGTAGTTATCTGAGTGGACCACGGCCGGTAAAAGCCATCCGAAGCGACCAAGACACGGCAGTCGGCCAGGTTTTGGCCTCTGTATTTTGGGATGCGCATGGTATAATTTTCATCGACTATGCTGAGATGGGAAAAGCCATCAATAGCGAATATTATATAAAGTTATTGGTGTATTTAAAGGCAAAAATCACAAAGAAACGGCCCCAAATGAACAAAAAAAAACTGCTCTTTCATCAAGACAATGCACCATGTCTAAAGTCAATGGTTACGATGGCAAAATTGCATGAATTGAAGTTCGAATTGCTTTCTCATCCACCTTATTCTCCAGATTTGGCTCCCAGCGCGACTATTATCTATTCGCAGACCTCAAGAAAATGCTCGCGGGAAAGAGATTTGGCTCCAATGAACAAGTTATCGCCGAAATTGAGGCCTATTTTAAAGGCAAAGACAAATCCTTCTGCAAGAAAAGTATAGAAATGTTAGAAAAGCGTTGGACTGATTGTATCGCTCTTGAAGGAGAGCAAAATCGACTTTTGCAAAAATTCTTCGTTTCTGAATAACAGTGCTTCATTTTTTTATTTATTTTAAAATTTCGTTTTCGGCTATAATGCGATGGTTTTTATCATGTAAAAAAATTTTCTTAGCAGATACCGAGATCAGACCTTGACAGGATTATAAAAAAGAGTATTCTTTACCACGTGCAGTTGAGGAAATCTGATAGCACTTTTCGTTTCTGAATAACAGTGTTTCATTTTTTTATTTATTTTAAAATTTCGACGTTCTCGGCTATAATGCGAGGGTTTTTATCATGTAAAAAATTTTCCTTAGCAGATACCGACATCAGGCCTTGACAGGATTATAAAAAAGAGCATTCTTTATCACGTGCAGTTCAGAGAATCTGATAGCAATCTTCGTTTCTGAATAACAGTGTTTCATTTTTTTATTTATTTTAAAATTTCGACGTTCTCGGATATAATGCGATGGTTTTTATCATGTAAAAAAATTTTCCTTAGCAGATACCGACATTAGGCCTTGACAGGATTATGAAAAAGAGCATTCTTTACCACGTGCCGTTCAGAGAAACTGATAGCAATCTTCGTTTCTGAATAACAGTGTTTCATTTTTTTATTTATTTTAAAATTTCGACCTTCTCGGCTATAATGCGATGGTTTTTATCATGAAAAAAATTTTCCTTAGCAGATACCGACATCAGGCCTTGACAGGATTATAAAAAAGAGCATTCTTTACCCCATGCAGTTCAGAGAATCTGATAGCAATCTTCGTTTCTGAATAACAGTGTTTCATTTTTTTATTTATTTTAAAATTTCGACGTTCTCGGCTATTATGCGATGGTTTTTATCATGTAAAAAATTTTCCTTAGCAGATACCGACATCAGGTCTTGACAGGATTATAAAAAAGAGCATTCTTTACCACGTGCAGTTCAGAGAATCTTTTTTTTTTTTTTATGGGTCTAGCACACGTGCTACAGGGAAGTCCCTAAAGCGCTACAGGAGCGACACGTGTGCGGAGAAAGCGATTCACGTTGTTCTTGAATCGCTGTAGATTGTACTCGATGGGAAACACAGTCCTGGGCAAACTATTCCAAAGGGATGATTTTCTCCATATAAAAGACTGCTTGAAAAGCGTTGTACGAGGAGTAACAAGCTGAACCTCATACGAATGTGAAGTATTAGCGACGTGTACTCCTAACATGCACCGCTCTGGGAGGAATTAAGCGGGCCACGTCCTTCGAACACTTTCCATGAAAGTACTTGTAGAATAGGCTCAAGTTGCCAACCGTTCTTCGATGTTCCAGCGAATCAAGGCCGTCGGTCAGTTCCGGGTGTCCAATCAGACGAACAGCTCTTCTCTGGATAGAATCCAACAAATGCAGTGTATGTTTGGGAGCGGAGCTCCAAACATGGGAGCAGTATTCCATAGTTGGTCGAATTTGAGCTTTGTAAAGAATTAACAGTTGTTGTGGAGTGTAAAGCTTTCTGGTTCGAAACAATATTCCCAACCTTTGAGAAGCTCTCCTTGCTATGCCTGCAACATGTTCATGCCAGGACATATTTGCTCCCAAATTAACGCCTAACAGATTGAGTGACGATGTTAGACTGATGGAGTGCCCCGACATAACTATGTCGGGTTCTGCAACGTTAACTCTTTTAGAAAAAACTGCCGCCCGGGTTTTTGTAGCGTTAAATTCCACTTGGTTACTGTCACCCCAAGATAGAATTTCTTCCAGCTCTTTGTTAAGTTGAATGACTTCCTGCTGTCTGCGGATATTCGTCTGAGTAGTCGATGTCCGAGCATTCAAAGTGAATGAAGAGATAAGTGTACTGTCATCTGCAAAGCTGTAGATTGGATTCTCGGTCTTTTTCAGCAGATCGTTAATATAAATAAGGAAGAGAGTAGGAGATAGTATGGAACCTTGGGGCACACCGGCGTTGATAGTGAAGGTGTTAGAAAGAAATCCGTCGACTGCCACTCGTAAAGAACGCTCCCTGAGGAAACATGAGAGCCACTAACAGAACTTTTCAGACATACCATAAGAACGTAACTTAGCCAACAGCCCATCGTGCCAAACACGGTCAAATGCCTTGGATATGTCAAGAGCAACCGCTCGAGATTCTCCAAAGTGTTCAATTGCGTTGTTCCAAACATGTGTTACATAAGTCAGAAGATCTCCTGTTGATCTATTTTTACGAAAGCCATAATGGTGATCACTAATAATGTTGAATCCTTCAAGATATTTTAGAAGATGCTGATTGATAGCCTTTTCCATGACTTTCGATATTATTGAGAGTAGTGCGCTTGGTCGGTAGTTATTTGGCAAGGTCTTCTTGCATTTTTTAGGTATCGGCTGAACTGTGGCACATTTCCAGCAGGAAGGAAATATTCCCTTTCTGTAGGATAGGTTGAAAAGTCTACAGAAAACTGGTGTTAGTTCCCTTGCACAGTTCTTGAGAACTATGGCAGGTATTTCGTCAGCGCCAGAAGCCTCTTTGGTGTCTAGCTTCATCAAAATACGTTTTATGATACGCTGTCTGAAGACAATATCGGGCATCCTTGACTGCACTATGGGAATAGTAGGTGGTGTTTTTCCTTGGAAATCGATAGTAGAATGTGAAGCAAAGAGTTCAGCCAACAAGTTCGCTTTCTCAACAGGTGTCGTTGCAATAGAATTATCTGGCCGTGTGAGTGGTGGTATGGTGCAATAGCACTGATAGCAATCTTCGTTTCTGAATAACAGTGTTTCATTTTTTTGTTTATTTTAAAATTTCGACGTTCTAGGCTATAATGCGATGGTTTGTATCATGTAAAAAATTATCCTTAGCAGATACAGACATTAGGCCTTGACAGGATTATAAAAAAGAGCAGTCTTACCACATGCAGTTCAGAGAATCTGATAGCAATCTTCGTTTCTGAATAATAGTGTTCATTTTTTTTATTTATTTTAAAATTTCGACGTTCTCGGCTATAATGCGATGGTTTTTATCATGTAAAAAAATTTCGTTAGCAGATACCGACATCAGGCCTTTCCAGGATTATAAAAAAGAGCATTCTTTACCACGTGCAGTTCAGAGAATCTGATAGCAATCTCAGTTTCTGAATAACAGTGTTTCATTTTTTATTTACTTTAAAATTTTGACGTTCTCGGCTATAATGCGATGGTTTTTATCATGTAAAAAATTTTCCTTAGCAGATACCGACATCAGGCCTTGACAGGATTATAAAAAAGAGCATTCTTTACCACGTGCCGTTCAGAGAATTTGATAGCAATCTTCGTTTCTGAATAACAGTGTTTCATTTTTTTATTTATTTTAAAATTTCGACGTTCTCGGCTATAATGCGATGGTTTTTATAATGTAAAAAATTTTCCTTAGCAAATACCGACATCAGGCCTTGACAGGATTATAAAAAAGAGCATTCTTTATCACGTGCAGTTCAGAGAATCTGATAGCAATCTTCGTTTCTGAATAACAGTGTTTCATTTTTTTATTTATTTTAAAATTTCGACGTTCTCGGCTATAATGCGATGGTTTTTATCATGTAAAAAATATTCCTTAGCAGATACCGACATCAGGCCTTGACAGGATTATAAAAAAGAGCATTCTTTACCACGTGCAGTTCAGAGAATCTGATAGCAATCTTCGTTTCTGAATAACAGTGTTTCATTTTTTTATTTATTTTAAAATTTCGACCTTCTCGGCTATAATGCGATGGTTTTTATCATGAAAAAAATTTTCCTTAGCAGATACCGACATCAGGCCTTGACAGGATTATAAAAAAGAGCATTCTTTACCACATGCAGTTCAGAGAATCTGATAGCAATCTTCGTTTCTGAATAACAGTGTTTCATTTTTTTATTTATTTTAAAATTTCGACGTTCTCGGCTATAATGCGATGGTTTTTATCATGTAAAAAATTTTCCTTAGCAGATACCGACATCAGGCCTTGACAGGATTATAAAAAAGAGCATTCTTTACCACGTGCAGTTCAGAGAATCTGATAGCAATCTTCGTTTCTGAATAACAGTGTTTCATTTTTTTATTTATTTTAAAATTTCGACGTTCTCGGCTATAATGCGATGGTTTTTATCATGTAAAAAATTTTCCTTAGCAGATACCGACATCAGGCCTTGACAGAATTATAAAAAAGAGCATTTTTTACCACGTGCAGTTCAGAGAATCTGATAGCAATCTTCGTTTCTGAATAACAGTGTTTCATTTTTTTATTTATTTTAAAATTTCGGCGTTCTCGGCTATAATGCGATGGTTTTTATCATGTAAAAAATTTTCCTTAGCTAGACCAAAAACGTTTCAGCCCACGTGTTATTCATGACATTTTGTTGATTAGTTTGCGAGTTACAGCTGTTCGGGTGACGCTACTTTTGATTTTTGCAAAACGATAGAACAAAAAGAATTTCGTCTGTTAATTAAACATTGCTTTATGGTGGGAAAAAATACAGCCACACCTCAATAATTCCTTGAGAAGTGACATGGTACATCTGCTCCGAAAGCAACTATATGTCAATGGTTTAGTGAACTTAATGCAGTCTTACAAGTATCGATGATGCACCACTTTCCGGACGTCCAAATGCAGCATTCACTTCAAAACTATAGAAAAAATCTGCCATATTGTTCTGAATGACTGTAAAGTGAAAGTGAGAGAGACTGACATCGGGAAGGTATCAACAGAATGCGTGAGGCATATTTTGCATAAATATTTACATAGAAAAGGGCTATGTGCCCAATGGGTGCCGCTCACTCACATGACTGATCAAAAACACCAACGTATCGAAAATTCAGAACGCTGTTTGGCATTATTTCGGCGTAATCCAAAGGAGTTTTTACGTAGAATAGATAGTCAGCTTAAGTTCGCATGGATGGATGGATATTATGGGGTCAGGGCGCATCGACTGCCAGGTTATTTAGCGCCCCTGAGAGTGTTAGAATAGTTATACGATAAAGTTAATCTCTTTTAGGTAATTTTTAATATTGGTGTGGAGTGAATCGAATGATGCTAGTAATAGTGATAGGTTTGATGGGATTCGGTGTTTATCTCTGATAGATTTGAGGTGTGGGGTCTCAATTATGTGGAAGACTCTCAAAGGAGAATTGCATAAGAGGCATGTAGGGGCTTGTTCATTTTGTAATAGGTGTTTATGAGTACTGTAAGTATGTCCTATGGCCATAGTTACAGTGGACGTTTTCTTTTCTAGTTATAGGAAGGGTAGACCAGAGGTTTGATAGGCCATAGCTTATTATCAGGACGTATTAACTCCCAGTTCAGTTGGAATAAGGAACGTAGGTTATGATTAAGGAGGGAGTTGAAATCTCTGGGGTGGTTCTCTCCCCCATCCTGTGATGCCTCTCTCTATTGCTAGTTTTGCGTGTAAGTCGGCTTTGTCGTTACCTCTGATGCCAATGTGACTGGGGATCCAGAAGAAGGCAATTTTGCGATGTTTTAGATTTACCATATGGCCGAGGTCCAAGACCTGGCGAACATAATTGTGTTTTAGTTTTAGTGATTTTATTGAGGCAAGAGCGCTATAGGAGTCGGAGATATACGCGTGGCAGTTCTGAGGGTTAGAGCGAGAAGTGGTGGAGCATGGAGAGTTCGCATTAATATTAATATTCCAAAAGAGACCATCGGAGCATTAAAAGCAGTCCCTCAGGGATGCGTAGTATTACTAATTCTGTTTAATATCTATACCATTTATCCAAAAAGTTCCCGGACTACCTTAATAAAAAAAAAATAAAATAGAAATATTTCTTACTTCAGATGTTCTACACAGTCTCCTCCAACCTTAATACAACGTTCAGAACATTCATATAACCGTGTGAAAATCTTTTGAGATCATGTTTAACTCGCGCAGAACAGTGGTTTTAATGTCCTCTAAATCCTCATTGCGTTGACCCTTCATATGGAACTTGATTTTTGGAAATGCAAAAAGTCAGTAGGGGTTAAATCAGGCGAATAAGGAAGGTGGTAAAGTACGGACCCTTGTTTTCGCGCCTAAAACTGCACCACAATCCCAGCCGTGTGAGCGGGCGCGCTGTTATAAAGCAAGAACAAATCTTTTGCTTTCTATCGTTCCGGTCGAACTAGCTGAATTATCTTACGAAGTCGCTCTATGACACCCACGTAATACCTGACATTCACTGTAGTGCCCTCGGGAACAAATTCTTTGTGAATAATTCCTTAACTCTCAAAAAAATGCGACGAGTGATCTCAACTGTGTCAGTCGCACTTTCTTTGGTCTTGGCGAGCCACTATCGAGCTATTACACGTTTCATTGCCCGTGATTATTTTCTGCAGAAAAAAATTGTCCGCATTTTTCATTTCGATGAAGTTTCGGCAGGCGTCGACCCGTTGCTGATTCTGTTCGGGTTTCGGGCAGTGGGGAACAAACTTCCCACACAGTTTCCAGTTGTTTAAAATATTTCGTATAATGTCTTGAGCCCTTGATTAAAGATGAAGATAACGAATTTTCACAACTTGTGCGGGAGCACCCTGATCTTGCACCGTCCTTCCTTAAAGCATTTAAACCACTCAAACACTTATGAACGCCATCACCAATTATCACCGTAAGCTTTATTCAAAGATTCAAACGTCACCGTAGCTGTTTTATCTAGTTTCACATGAAATTTTATCACTGCTCGTTGATCCGTCACACTTCTATAACACAAGTACAACACATACAGTTCGCACATCTGCTACTCAGCACTTGCTGGTTGAACGCAAATGTGTTGTTTACAGAGTTCAAGTTTTACTGCTGTTTACGAGATGGCGCTGCTTAAAGGCTGGGGCAAATAATCAGTTTTGCTCTTAGGACAGATGGTCTACAGCAGGGGTGCTCAAACGGTCGATCGCGAGTGCTTTTTGAGTCGATCTCGAGAAAAAATTTCCGATATAGAACTATTCACAGATTTTGTTTTAGGTAACTAAAACAAAATGTAATGAATAAACTACTAAAATTTATTCGTTCCAAAATTAGGCCAGAATAACCCCCTCATCACTTTCTTTTATCGTAATAACCCCCTGCTAGCGGCAAAAGGCGGCTTTATCAAAGGAACGCGCGGTACTTGTCAAAGAAAAGCCGCGTTTTTGATTCCCGCCGATTTTTCTAGAAACTTCGGGCGGCGTGTTTGACGGGAACATTCGAGACTTCGTTCGCGCCTGCAGGAATAGGAGACAGTCTGGGTTGTAACTTGAAGGCGATACATCGATACAAAGTTTATTAATAAATAGTCCAAAATGAGTGCGGCGAAGAAAAGTAAAACTTATCATTCTAATAACGATTGGGAGGAAGAATTTTTCTTTTGTATGGTAAAGAATAAGTGCATTTGTCTCATTTGCCGTGCGTCAGTTGCAATACCTAAGCGTGAGAAACTTAGAGAGGCATCATAAAACGGTTCATAAAAACTATGAAAAGGTTTTCCGTCACAGAGTGAATTAAGAAAACGAAAAGTACGTGATTTGATAACTTGTTTGAAAAAAGAACAAACCATGTTCACAAGACCAGCCAAACAATCAAAAGCTGCAACGATCGCGTCATTTAAAATATCTCATATATTGGCAAAACACAAGAAACCATTTGATGATGGATTGGTTGTGAAGGAAGCATTTATTGAAGCGGGTGAGACTTTATTTGGAGATTTTAAAAATAAAACAGAGATTATGTCTGCTATTAGAGAACTTCAGTTATCTCGCCCGACTGTCACAAGGCGTGTTGAAGTCATGAGTAAGGACGTCGCAGATAAACTAAAACATGATATCATGGAATGTACATACTTTTCTTTACAGTTCGACGAATCCACCGATATGACAGACACTGCCCAGCTGTGTATTTTTATTCGAATAGTATTCAATGACATGTCGGCTAAGGAAGAGTTTTTGACAATGATTCCTCTAAAAGGAAAGACCCGTGGTGAAGATATATATGACGTTTTCTTCAATTTTGTAACAAACTACAAGCTACCAATATATAAACTAGTGTGCATTACAACCGATGGAGCACCAGCAATGACTGGAAACAAAAACGGTTTTGTGGCATTGTGTCGAGCTAATGATGATTTCCCTTCATTTTTCTCCTTCCATTGCATTATACATCAACAAGTTTTGTGTTCAAAAGTTCTAAACATGGAGGATATTATGGGCATTGCAATAAAAATTGTGAATTTTATCCGTGCACGTAGCTTGCAACGACGGCTCTTAAAATTGCAGTTGGAAGATAGTGAGTCAGCTGAACACACTGATTTAGTTCTTCACACGGACGTCAGGTGGTTGAGTCGCGGAAAATTCCTAGAAAGGTTTCAAGAATTATTGCCCGAAATAACAGCTTTTCTGGACGAAAGAGGTGATGACACTCAGATGCTGAAAAACGGAAAATGGCTGACTGATTTGGCATTTTTGACAGACATCATAATGCATTTAAACACCATTAATTTAGAGCTTCAAGATAAAAGAAAAACTATTATTGAGATGATTAGCGCAATAAACGCATTCAAAAGTAAATTGCAACTTGTGATAGATCAACTGAAAAGAAAGGATCTGAAAAATTTTCCGTCTTTGAAAGCAAGGATTCCTCAGTTGAATTATGATATTTATGAGGCAGAATTATCAAATATTTTGGGCCAATTCGAAATACGTTTTTATGATTTCAGTAAATTGGCAAATATCGCATCATTTATGAGTTATCCTTTTTCGTGTAAAAACATTGAGGAATTAGCTACTGAAATAGCAAGTCAGTTTAACATGGACTCATGTTCTGTTGAAAATGAGTTAGTGCAGATTATATCAGATATATATCTCAAAGCCACAGCATCTGATACAAAATTCTGATGTTTTATATCTGAAGATAAATATCCGAATCTAAGGCAAATCGCCCTTCAACTGACGGCAATGTTTGGGTCAACTTACTTGTGCGAGTCTGCATTTTCTGAAATGAAGATAATTAAGTCAAAATATCGCAATCGACTAACTGACGAACATATGTCATCATGCTTGCGATTAGCACTCGGTAATTACGTACCATCTTATGAAAAGTATGCTGAGGACATGCAGTGCCACGCTTCAACATCCAAAGTCACTCTTTAGTTAAGTTTAGACACTAGAACTCGTTTGTTTTCTCTAAGAACCAATAAACTCGCAATTTTGAATAATTAGGAGTTTTTTCATTGACATTTTAGAGCAGATCTACACTTACCTTGACTAAAAAAATGCATATTGTGCGGAAAACTAATATCTATGCCACGATACACCCTACGTAGACGACAATCCTGCATCACACTTACTTGCAGCCTCTCAGAGTCGATCAATCGTAGTCTAACAATTTTGAGGTAGATCGCCAGCAGTTCAAGTTTGAGCACCCCTGGTCTACAGGGTGAGTCAACGATAGAGTAAAGTTCATTATCTCATTTGTTTCGGGAATGACGAAAAAATGTTAAATACAATAGTTTTAGGGAATGTTAAGGTGCACAGTTTAAAATTATTTTTGAGTATACAGGGTACTTAAAAAAAGTGTGGCCGATATAATATATGTTTTTTTAAACGGAACAGCCTATTTTCTAATTTATTTTTAAATTTTTCGTAAAATTTTATAACTTTTTTATTAATAATGTTATAAACCTAAACCTAGTAATTTTTCTAATATTTCAACTTTTTTAAAATACTAGTTTTCAGTTTAGTAAAAAATTGCCAGTAGTGCCAATATTTCTGAAGGTGAAGTACTCATATTTGGTACGAGCGTTCTATAGAGATGAAAAAAAAAGATATATGTAAAGAAATTTGAGTTAGATGCTACAGGATGTTCAAAATAAATGTATGCATTTCGACTATTTTAAATTGAAAAATCTCAACTTTTTAAATGGCACAGCCTATATATTATTATTTTTTCTGATAGATTTCACAAAACCCTCCAACTTTTATTAAGTATGTCATATACCTATTTTTAACAATTTTCGATTTATTTTGAATTTTTCAATTTTTACCCTTGTTTTTAATACACTTACGCTATTGTGAAAACATAAACAAATAGTTAATAATAATTTTAATATAGTTTAACTTATCTAATGATTAATTATTATGACGTAATAAATGTTCAAAAATATGCCCGTCTACTTGAATACACATATTTAGTCCCTTTACTGTATTTTCCTTCAATTTCCTTAGCATAAAAGGCGTTAATGTTCTGCACGCATCCCGTATCCTATTTTCCATATCTACTGGTGTTGTAGGGGGATTCACATAAACACGATCTTTAATGTAGCCTCACAAAAAGAAGTCTAAAGGTGTTAAGTCACAAGATCGAGATCAAATGAGATAATGAACTTTACTCTATCGTTGATTCACCCTGTACATTAAGAAAATATTCTAGTTAGCGTAATAGAATGAAAAGCGTGATGCCAAAGTCAATAGCTCCTTCAGAGAAACCTGCTACTGGACACCCGATTACTAGCAATTGAATGCTACATATGACGTAGCGCGCTATTCGCAACTTAGGTATATTATAATAAATGAAAATTAGAACAAACCGTGGATATTATTGAAAAACCATCGTAAGTAATAAAATTCTTTATGAGAGAAATGTATTTATTATCGTAGCTTAGGCTATATCGTACTAAACTTCATCTGAGGGGCTCCTGAACCTCTAGGCACTTGGCTTGTATGCACTTTAATCATTTATATTATGAAAAGTATCTTTTTTTCAGACAAGAATTTCTTAGAGCAGTAACCGAACTAAACCCCTACGTTGGACCGGCAGCACGTCAAGCTATAGTTTTCGAATACACGGATTGGTTGAATTCTGATGATCCAGTATCCAATAGAGACGCTCTCGATAAAATGGTTGGAGATTATCAATTTACGTGTAATGTGAACGAGTTTGCTCATAGGTATGCTGAGACTGGAAACAACGTTTACATGTATTATTACAAGCATCGAACGGTATGTACATTTTTTTTTTACTTTATTTTTAAAAGTACTGTTTGAAAACAGCTCTAATAATATATTTTAATAATAATAATAATATTAATAATAATGATAATAAGCTATACCTATACTCACATATTCATTTGGTATCATCAAAGGGTCACAAACAGACATAGAAAATATTCACATCCTTATACGATCTCAATTCACCAAATACAGGAAATTACACCCCAACGCATGCAAGGAAAGACTTACCATCGAGAGGAAGGCAGGAGGAAGAGGAATTATAGACATCAGATCATTACACCCAAAACAAATACAAACACTTAGGAAATTCTTTCACAGCAAGCAAACCAGCCTCCACACAGCGACAGTGAAAGCAGACAAAAACTACACACCTCTCGACTTAGCCCGGGCAGACCACTCAGCAGACACACACAGTCACACCCAATTACAACAGGAAAAGATAAAAACGTGGTCAGAGAAAACACTCCACGGAAAACACAGATACCACATAGAACAAGACCACGTAAATAAAAAACAATCATACACCTGGTTACAGGATGGGCTATTCCCTGAGACTGAAGGCTTCTTACTTGCCATCCAGGATAAAGTCATATTAACCAGAAACTACCAAAAGCATATCATCAAAGACCCGACTATTGCAGAGGACAGATGTAGGAAATGCCACCAGCAGAAAGAAACGATCGAACACATAACGAGCGGATGTAAAATATTGGCCGGAACAGAGTACACAGCCAGGCATGATTCAGCTGCCAAACTAGTTCACCAAGCACTGGCCACAACATACAAACTCATAGAAAACACAGATCCCTACTACAAATACACGCCAACATCCATACTTGAAAATGAAGATTACAAGCTCTACTGGGACATCGGTATCCATACAGATAAAACAGTCTCCGCCAATAGACCCGATATTACTTTTCAGTGCAAAAAAGGAAAAGTCACCTATCTAATTGACATAGCTGTCCCTAACGACACAAACATGCAAACGAAATACACAGAAAAAATTTCCAAATACACAGACCTTGCAACGGAAATAAAAAGGCTATGGAGACAAGAAAAAGTCATCATTGTCCCCCTCATTATATCAGCCACAGGCCTTACACCAATAACATTCACACCACATTTAGTGCAATTAGGACTCAACACAGACATACACAGAAACATTCAGAAGACAGTGATTTTGAAAACATGTAACATTGTCAGGTCATTCCTTAATACGGAATGGTAATAGCGTTTGTGCTGACTTGGTTCTGGCCCGTCAGCCAAACATGGAACCACATTGATCAAATGTGAGAAAGAAGAACTTTTTGTTACGATAATAGCAACTTGAACTTGCGCAATTAGTGTTCCGTACGTTGATTGCTTTTAACATAAAAAATTTTGTTACGGAGGTATAAAATGATCAGTGACTTCACAAAACACACCCCAAATGAGTTTTCAACAAAGTTTGTTTCCAATCTTTACTGAAAAATGATGACCTTGAAATTTTTGTTTTTTTTATATACTAGATAAATTATTAAAAATGCACTCGTGATAATTTTCGTTCAATCTACACCCCGTGGAGAATATTCCAGAATTTTTTCAAAATTTTTTGATTAGTACTTTTCGAGATAACAGCGATTTTTCGCGATTTTTTAAAAAATAATAAAAAGAAAAGCGCACGCAAGAATTACATTATATATATATATATATATATATATATATATATATATATATATATATATATATATATATATATATATATATATATATATATATATATATATATATATATATATATATATATGTATTTTACTCGTGTTTTCACAAGCTTTCATTTGACACCACACTCGATGACCTAGTAATTTTTTTTTTTCATTTCCGATTTCACCTCCCAAAACTAACCCCCTAAGTCAAAATTTAATTTTTAAAACTACATGGCTCTGATGAGGCCATCAATTCCTATATTATTACCAAATTTCAACTTTCTATGATAAATAGTTTCGGAGAAAATCGGGTGTGACAGACGGACAGACAGACTGAAGGACATACACACGGACAGACAGACGGACAGACAGACAGATGGACAAACACCGAAGTCATCTTATAAGTGTTCCGTACGGAACAATAAAAATAAAAAAACAAATATAAAAATACAAATTCATTAATGCAACATTGAAGTAATGCCTAAACATTACATACAATAACATTACATCATTATAGAGAAAAGAGAAAAAAATAATAATAATATAAAATAAAAATACAAAAAAATAAGAAGGTAACATACGTAACCTAATCAAACATAACCAAATCCAACCTAACACGACTTAACCAAACCTGATCTAACCTAACCTAATCTGAGCTAGCCTAGCCTAGCATATCAAAATACAAAATAAATATATATAAAATATAAGTAAGGTAGGAAATGAAAAGTAATAGTCTCTGAATCCAAAAGCCTTAAATACAGCCTAACCTAACCTTACTAACCATACGTATGTGTGGACTTTGTCTAGCTGGATTTTGAGCATGTTTGATTTGGTTTCTAGTGGTTACTCTAATCTTCCCTAAAAGTTATTTTATTTATCTAATTGCTCTATATCCAATATGTTATTTACAGGTTGCGAATCCGTGGCCCTCATGGACTGGAGTAATGCATGGTGAAGAAATAGGTTACGTATTTGGAGAACCCCTAAATCCTTCTAGATCTTATACGGCCCAAGAAGTTGACCTTTCGAAAAGAATAATGCGGTATTGGGCTAATTTTGCCAAAACAGGTATGTTATATTACTGGCGTAAACAGATAAGATTGTTCTATTTGTAATAAAAATACCTTTTAGCAGCGAATGGTAAGTTGCCATTGTTTTCCGTTTGTAATTTATTTTTTATATATTATTGTTTACTCATTATTGTGACTTATTTTATTGGTACAAGCAAGTTCTTTATTATTATGAATGTAGTTTTTATTATTTAAAAATGATAGTGTATAGGCAAGATATTTCATTTAAAACATAAATGTTGTAGTCATATTTTTATATATTCTGCATTATGATATTATTTGGCGTAGCATAGGAAAATATGTTATGTGTATATATTATTTTAATTCGCACAATCTCCTTTTTAACTAGTTATGATTCACATCTACATTCTTACACATCTAAAAATATTTAGTTACCGGTTAAAAGCACAATATTTTCAATTATATTTGGACCTTATTATTTTAGGCAATCCCTCTTTGGCCCCGAATGGGGTCTGGACGGCCACTTTCTGGCCTCTGCACACGGCCTATGGTAGAGAATACCTTACTTTAGATGTAAATAGTACGGCAACTGGTCGAGGACCCAGATTAAAGCAATGCGCCTTCTGGAAGAAGTACTTGCCACAACTGCAGCAACTAACTGGTAAGAAAATAAAAGAAGAATTGTGTATTTTACCAAATTACCAATATAGATCTATGTTAGTCATTTTGCCAAAAATTCATCTTGGAAATACTGCACTCAGTCAAAATACACTATTTTTATTATTAACATATTTTTTAATAATAGTGTGTTATTTTCAGTTGAAATGCAGCAGAAGCCTGCTCCACTTAATTGTACCAATGGCGCGTCAAATCTGCATAGAATGACGTCATATCAGACCAAGATAGAAGTTATAATTATGTTTCTACCGTTTCTTCTCAGCGGAATCGGAAGTGTACTTTCGTAGGATAACGCTAGCAAGGAGGTATATAATCTTAATAACCGCTCTTATTTAAGTCATAATATTCATATAGTTTTCAAAAGAATCAAAGTGATTCGTTTTATTTAAAGTAATTTTAACAAGACAGCGAAAAGTATATATATGGGTTATTCTTCGTCAACCGGACCCCCGCCCCCATTAGTCCATAAATCGACGCAATTTATGAGGACACAATAGTTTTGAATTTTGAGTGGCATATTAAGAAATTGTGCTGATTTGGGCTCAATATGGATCCAAATCTGAAAATGGATTTCAAAAAATTTCAGAAAAACTAAAAAGTAAAAATGTAATTTCCTAATATAACCTACAACTTCTGTAGAAAAAGTTTTTTTATGGCCTCAATTTTCGGAGATATTTATCCAGCGTATTTGCCATATCTGGAATATTCCAAATTTTTTTTTTTCGAAAACTAAAACTTTTAGAGAAATTATATAAAAGACAAAAAATACTTGTTTTTTTTTTTTTTTTTTTTTTTTTATTTTTTTTTTTTTTTTTTGTTTTTTTTTTTTTTTTTTTTTTTTTTGTTCGTAAAATCGCCATAAATTTTTTTAGAATTTTTTAAGCATAATTCGTTATTTTGACCTGTATGCACTGGCAAATTGTTTTAGAACGAAAAAATCGTAAAAAAATAACGAATTGTTAAAAAGTGCTTCAAAAATTTTGAAAAAATTCAGGGTGATTCTACGGATAAGAACAAGTATTCTTTGTTTCTTACATAATTTCTCTAAAAGTTTTAGTTTTCGAGTAAAAAATTGTTGAATATCTAAAATATGGCAAATACGCTCTGATAATTATCTCCGAAAATTGAGGCCATAAAAAAAACTTTTCCTGCAAAAGTTGTAGGGTTCTTGGGGTAGAATAAGATTATCTGAGAAAACTTTTGGTTATAACAGGAAATTACATTTTTACTTTAGTTTTTCTGAAATTTTTTGAAATCTATTTTCAGGTTTGGGTCGATATTGAGCCCAAATCAGCACAATTTCTTAATATGCCACTCAAAATTTAAAACTACAAGTCATAAGTTTTAATCTGGACCAGATTGTGCCCTCATAAATTGCGTCAATTTATGGACTAAAGGGGGGATCCGGTCGACGAAGGAACACCCATATATATATATATATATATATATATATATATATATATATATATATATATATATATATATATATATAGATTTGATTTCTTGAACCTTTATGTAAATAAATCTTTTTGATGTATCTTGGGTTTTGGTTCATCAAATGAATATCTTTGAGTTCTTTTGATTTTTTTTTTTAATTTTTTTTTATTATTTTGACGTTTCGCCCCTGGTTTTAGGCATTTTCAAAAAACAGTTTTATTTTGCCATGTCTAGAAATAACATTCAAAATACATCACAGTCTTGCTTTAAATTACAACAATAACACTGGTTTACAAACATAACACGTATAATTATATAAATAAAAGGGAAAACACTGTTTTAAAATTTTACATAACTTAGTTTAAATTTAATTTCTATTTACAAATTCCATATTTTTAGTACCTTGAAAATAAGTGACCGTAATTGATGTATTTCAATCGATGGTTAGTGTTAAGACTGGCGAAAAATATGTGTGTGTACGCTGGCGGACGAACTATTTTTTAGTATGATACCATTTTTGATAGTTTTTTATATTAATTTTGAAGTGTTTTTATTTGCTTTTTTTATTATTTATTTAATTGTTTATTTTTACTATTATTATTAAGTTTAAAGAAATCAGCACTAATTAGGATGTTCTTGTAAATTAAACTTAGGTCTTTGATGTCAGTTCTGTCGTTTACCGCGTTTTTTTTTTCCCTCCTTAGTTCTATCATTTCTTTAATTATCAGTTTATGATAATTGTGGTCCTTATTTAGGATCTTAGTTTCTTTGTAATTAAAGCTGTGATTTGTTTCGTTTTCGTGTTTGTTGAGTGCAGTTGTAGCGTTTTTTTTTGTGTATTTTGTGGCCGTTTAATCTAATACACATTAAACAAATACGACATATCTGTCTGCCACAAATCCTACAACAAATTAAATTCTCTATTCACTAACCTGAAAGATAGAACACCCATAACAAAAGACTCCAACGTAGTATATACTATCCCATGCGAAAATTGTCCAAAAAAGTACATAGGTATGACTAGCCAACTGCTAAAAAATAGATTAAACGGCCAGAAATACACAAAAAACGCTACAACTGCACTCAACAAACACGAAAACGAAACAAATCACAGCGTTAATTACAAAGAAACTAAGATCCTAAATAAGGACCACAATTATCATAAACTGATAATTAAAGAAATGATAGAAATAAGGAGGGAAAAAAAAAACGCGGTAAACGACAGAACTGACATTAAAGACCTAAGTTTAATTTACAATAACATCTTACCTAATTAGTGCCGATTTCTTTAAACTTAATAATAATAGTAAAAATAAACAATTAAATAAATAATAAAAAAAAGCAAATAAAAACACTTCAAAATTAATATAAAAAAAACCATCAAAAATGGTATCATACTAAAAAATAGTTCTTCCGCCAGCGTACACACACATATTTTTCGCCAGTCTTAACACTAACCATCGACTGAAATACATCAATCACGGTCACTTATTTTCGAGGTACTAAAAATATGGAATTTGTAAATAGAAATTAAATTTAAACTAAGTTATGTAAAATTTTAAAACAGTGTTTTCCCTTTTGTTTATATAATTATACGTGTTATGTTTGTGAACCAGTGTTATTGTTGTAATTTAGAGCAAGACTGTGATGTATTTTTAATTTTATTTCTAGACATGGCAAAATAAAATTGTTTTTTGAAAATGCCCAAAACCAGGGGCGAAACGTCAAAATAATAAAAAAAATAAAAAAAAAATCAAAAGAACTCAAAGATATTCATTTGATGAACCAAAATCCAAGATAAATCAAAAAGATTGATATATATATATATATATATATATATATATATATATATATATATATATATATATATATGTAATAAATCAAATATATCAATTGGGTTAGGTCAAAATGACAAATTATCCTGTGTATATTTTTAGATATTTACTTAATTATTTTTATAATTATTTTTTTAAATACTTGCAGAATTGAGTGGAAGTGGAATTTAAAAATATAAATAAAAAAACATGTAAAGAGAAAAGAAAATAAGGATTTAACTTCGCTGTCGCGCCAGTGAAACTTAGAAAATTTTCGCTTATCGCTGTTTAGAAGACCCCAAAAAAGAAAAAAAAAAAACGAATTGCGTGTTATTAGAGGTTGTGAATTGTGACTGAAAAAGGGGTGCTTTGGGTTCGAAACCTTATGTCTATGGCGTAATAAGAATGATTTGTTGGTATATTGTGATCCCAAATGAAGGCATACAATTTAAAACATATCTTTTAGATTTTTAAGAAAATAAATTATTATCTTAACGTTAAAACTTAAGTTTTATTAAAGGTATCTATAATAATATTAATTACCGGGAGTCTTTTTAAATTTAAATGACTTTTGTAAAATAATATTAGTTTGTATCTGTTATTGCAAGCAACAGTATGGACGGCAATTAATAGGGGAGATAACAGAATTCCTAGTAAAAAGCATTTCCGGAGTTTAAAAGAAACTATTTCATATTTATTTGAGATCGCTACAATTAAAAAGTCGTTTAAATTCATAATAGTCCCGAAATATTTTAACAATACGTATATATTACTAAAATATCATCGAAGTACTATAAAATATTTTTTAGAGAAATATCTTTTTATCATAGTTTAACATATAAAAAATTAAGGCAGGTTACTGATTAAAAACTTGTTAAGATAGAAGACGTAAATCTGTTTCAAAACTACTTATTATAATAGGCAGGTTTTTGTGAAGTTTATTAGATATTTAACATATCTATTATATTCATTTTAACTGTCATTTTAAAAAAAAAATATCAGTCCCAATTTTCTACTTATCTTAATATACGTCAGGTTTTAATTTTAAAACTTAATAAATGATTCTTTAATCTTTAGTAAAACTTAATTCGCCTGATCTCACAGTGTTTATAATAAGTAACAGTTTATATTTCAAGGTTTTCCACCCAAAGTACCTGGTTTCCCCGATATTTTAACATAAATTAATTTTTGTATAAAGATAATTCATAGAATATGTTGGTTGCAGTTTTACAGATTAATAATAGATCATTTGATAATATGAATTTTTATAATCGGAGACGTGCATTTTACAGGGTATTGCCGAAGAAAAGACAAAATGTCAACTAAAAACTAGGTTAATCGTCTGTAACTGTAGTCTGGGTACATGTTACATAATTCGTAGTACCCGCTGTTATTGTGGTGAAAACAATTGTCATATCAAACATCTGTTAAACACTTACTAGGTGACTACATGAAATCATGCAAACATATTGAAACACACATTAATAAAATTGCAAAAATGTGATGAGAAGCACAAAACAATATCTTCTCTAAATTTTACAAAGTGGGTACCTATCTGTTCTTAAAAGGAAAGTATAATTATTTGACTTCTCGCTGTTGTCACTTTAAGCGAAAAACTTAAGAAATGTAAGCAATACATAATTACCACCATAGTACGCAAAATGAAGTAATTTACCCCAAAAGCACACAAATCGCCCAAATTTTTCTTTAAATCCAAAAAACTAAATATTCAGTTTACGCGGATGCTTAAGTAAACTCTTTGTCGGCCTCTCAGCCTCCATCCATGGCAATCGTGCGTTAATGAGCGGGACTTGGGATGACTTCAATTATTTCTGTAATATTGTGTATTTACATATTATATCTAATGACAACAGCAAAGATTTCTTTTCATAATTACTTTTTTTGTCATTATAAGCAGATATATACTAACTTGAAGATTAAAGGAGTTTGCACTTTTTATTAGTTTTTTGATTTTTTTTTTTTAATATTTGGTTTTTTTGGTTAAATTTGGTTTGATGCAAAACTTATTTGTTAACTACCCTTAGATATCGGAAGATGCCTTTATAACTATAATACCGATTAGAATAATTCCTGCAGTATCACGTAAATTGAAATATACCTGATCAAAACACATTACAATCCATCCAGTAGTTCTGTTGATATTTGCAGGCGAACATA
Organism: Pachyrhynchus sulphureomaculatus; assembly: GCA_019049505.1. Taxonomy (NCBI): domain Eukaryota; kingdom Metazoa; phylum Arthropoda; class Insecta; order Coleoptera; family Curculionidae; genus Pachyrhynchus; species Pachyrhynchus sulphureomaculatus. The sequence goes on along the minus strand of CM032447.1, from coordinate 222,368,879 downwards.
CATACATGCAGACATACATACATGAGTAAAATTTGGTATGTCGTAAGCAAATCGTTTGTAGGAATACCTCCTCCTCCCACAGAGTAACTACTCCCAACAAATAGAGTAACATTTGCTCCCACGATTATATTAATAAATTTTAAATATTAATATATGACTCCTTCCAGTATACACAGTGGGACTCCTCCAAACAAAGTAAGTGAAGTAGGTCAAATCAAAAGAGTAGGTGTTAGTTTGATAATAACGATAATAAGAAAGATAAACGATTCCATTTTTCTTATTTACAATTTTTAACATATTTAGTGATTAAATAAAATTGATGAACTCCTCCTTTAAATTTCTGTTATCATATCATTAAGAGACTAGCGATACTAAATATTTAATCAATATTTCTATTTAGTTTCGGTAAATTTATTTTATTGTCTTTTTTCAATCATTATCAGCAAATTATTACTCTATTCAATTCCAACTATGCCAGTGCGGTGATAGAGTAAACTCTACACCACTGTTTGTTTTTCTTGTTTATGCAATTGAAGTCGGCCAGCTAAGCTATAAATATCGACCAGTGTGTCCTTCTGTCACAGCATTCGCTAAATTTATGTCCGTTCCAAGAGTTATACGGGCTCCCATTAATTATACAAGGAGACATCTAATTTCCCTTTATTGAGATCCTGCAGGACTCCTTTTCCTGATAAACAGCCCGGGAATATTGAGAATATTCGCTTCCTGATAGATTTATATTTTGAGTTTTTTTACGGGTAAGTTGGTCGGGACGAATTCAATATCCTTGTAAAGTGATTTTATTTTTTTAAATTTCGATTGTAAATAAAAAATATATGTGTAATATCTGTTAGCAATTGACGAATCTATAGAATTACATAATTTATCCAAAAAGGAACCTAACTTCTCAGAAACAAAAAAAAAAACACAAATGACAACATTGTGTTTATTTATTTTTTTGAATCATTTTTTTTATCTATTGTTCCCTTATATGTCTAGTTATAGTAGTAAGAGCATGTCCGTTAACCTAATTGAGGACGAATTGAATATTCCAAAGATTTTCATAAGATTTTGGCTGACTTCCAAAGCTTTTGTTAATTCAGTTCGCTATTTATTCCCCTCACGCTGATCAACTATCTTAGCTTTCGATCTTTGCGACACAACACAAGCTTGTGAGTTGGATTGCCCCCTGTATTTTTTCTGTTAGTCTTCTGTTTGAGATCCATATTAGAAGTATCGAAGATAAATTAGTTAAAAAATAGTTCAAGATCAGTAATGCTCTCAATTTTTTTTCTAAACTTTAACCCTTCTGAGAATAATATGACTTATTTGACATAAGACAAAAAGGAAATTGTATAAATATTTTTATGGATATGATTTACGAAAACAAGTCGGTGTATCATGCGTAATGCAAAAAAGTCAGCTAAAACTGGTCCAATTTATTCAAAAAAGATGAATTTTTACGGGAATTTGTGTTTTTGTTATTTCAATTAATCACGATTATTAAATTACAACGTTAGCCTCTTTATTCTTACAACTTCCGACCTGCAGTTTTGTGTCTTCACTTCCCGGTAATTGCCGAACTTTTTGAAAAATTTACTTACTGTATGGTCAATATACTGATAATATTCTTAAATCGAGAATACATGTCTACGTACCTATTTTTGACTAATTTATTACTAAGATAAATTTAATCAATTTTTACATTTTAATTTTTTTTACAAAATGTGTATCATAGATTTGAAAAGTGTGAGAAGCATAAAATATGATCACATAATTCAGAATTGTAACAATAATCAAATAAATGTATACCACGAACATTCAGTACTTTATTATAAGTTTTTTTAAATGCTTTTAAAAGTGTAATGTAAAACTGCAACCAGAACAAACAATATCCTTGTAAAATTATCTCCGTATTATCAATTAAAAACCTGTTCAATTGTCCAAAATTTGTTAAAAGATGCATGTAATATTTTTAACTTTTTGTACATTACACTCTACAAAAAAAGACCTCTCTAGTTTTGTACAAAAAATTTTAATTGACAGAAAATATACCTGTATTACATGCGTCTTATAAAAAAAAAGTCAATGCAAAAATGAAATTCACGCCCCCGCTAAAATATCTCTTCGCTGCCTTATATCGATAACTTTACAAATATAGTGACAAATAACTATTTCGTACTGTAACTAACTCTATCCTAGTGACTAGTGATTAGTGACTCTAGTGCCTCCGCATTTAAGTAGTATTAGCGATTCGGGGGGCAAATAACCATCACTCAAACACACTAATTCCTACAAAAAAGTTTTCTTTGAATTATATTAAGAGTTTTAACGTTCTTAAGATTTAATTTACATTATACAGCAATTGTCGTACCTGTTTTTTTTAAATATAATATAAAAGGTGTGAGAAATAAAACTAAACGAAGGGCAGAAGTTGCTGTATAGCAAAGAAAAACAAGTTCAAAAATTCTGCCATTTTTTACTTCTTTAGAGTTAATTGTCTGTAATTTGGAACACCTTTTAAAGTAAATCAACGCAATTTTAAAACTTTTTAAACTTTCGCACCCTTAAAATAAATGTAATAGACTGGATATTATGGAAAATAATGAAATCGCATTTTCACAATTTAGATTACTTTAAATTTTTATAGCCCTTTCCAACCATACTATACATTATATATATATATATATATATATATATATATATATATATATATATATATATATATATATATATATAAATATATTGTGTGGTTGTTTTACTTACACTCCCTTTTAACTCAGAACATCATCATTTAAAGGATGAAAATGAGTAGGTATTTGTCTGTTATCAACTTATCTATTTTTTTTTTTTTAAATTTGTCACTATAACGTCTCTTCCGGAGAATAGTTAATTTATTTTATTTTAAGTCTGTTATGCTCTTTTTAACATATTCAAGAGAGGCCAAATAATATCTACGTGGTTTTAATCCTTTAACATTGTTTAAATAAGACGCCAGTACCATTAACACAAAACTAACATGTTTTTTAACTTCCTCCAACAATATAAAGCAAATAATTAACAATTTGTTCCCCGGTCGCCTTTTTTTTCAAATCTACCTATAGTTTAAGCTCTCCCTGCATTTTTACTACTCAATACATACATATCCACTAATGGTGCGAATCTTAATGATTATTATTAAACCTAAAAACAAACAAAAGTTAGATCTCTTACCTGTAACTTTCTATTTGTACATACTTCTGTAATTTGTTTTTCCTAATATATGATTTTTTTTGTAAAAAAGCGTGTACAAATTTTAGTTCAAGATGGTATATTAACAAATATTTATAAAGGTATTTTAGGTCATAACTTAATTTAGCATATTAGTATGAATAATTAAAACTTAATTAAACAAATTATTGGTTGTATGTTTAAATAAGACATTGCTTATTGGCCATGAGGGTCGAGCTTCAAAAAATTTAAAAGGAGTTATATGTTAGGTTATCCAATCGAAAACTCATTTAACAGAAACTGATATGATCTTGGCTAGATGAAAACTAACGATTCTTGGGATTAGACGCTGTCAATTGTAAATTCAGTGTTTTAACATCAAAAGTATTGCAGATTATATGCAAAGAACCCGATTTCTGAGGACGCCATTCAGACTGGCGGAGACCTATCGCAAGCCGTAACATATACTATAACTGAATTGAACTAAATTATTGAGAGATCTCAACATGATGTAAAATAGTCGGCGAGAGTCGAAGGTAATTAAAAATCTCAACGACGATTCTATCTTTCAATCAGAACCAAATAGCTCATCAGCACTGACGTAGCCAGAGCCTCTATGAATTGATAAAAAAGCACCTGCACCTATCTAAAAATTGTTTGTAAATGTTTCTTCCCTAAAAATCCTCTTTGGCTCCATCTGTCCTCCTCCTTCCGACCCTATAACCTAGCCATAGTTAGCGAGGACAAAACTTATATCCAGAGAAATTTGTACTACTACACAACTTAAGAATGCAATAAATAGCATGAAGCATAACAAGGTGACAGGACTCACTGATATCAAAGCAAAACAAATAAAACTGCCGCGTAATTAATAAGTAAGTTCCACAAATATAGCACAAATCTCAATTAGTTGTACCGCTTGAGCCAGAAAAAAGTCCTGCCAGCCCAAAGAGCTACCATCCGGTATCGCTTTTCTGCAAAGCTTTTAAACGAACAATTCTGAATACATTAGTCCACGGAAAACATGAAATCGTACCACTAAAGCGATCAAACTTTAGACTCGGCAAAAAAAATGATTATCTGTGATGTTGCAGAAAAATGATCTATCGCAGGAAGGCATATTAAATCTATTGATGTACAATATGTAAGTCCTAATCGGACACGAATGTCCGTCCTCCATTTAAGGAATAAAGATAACAGAAAACGGTTAGATGGTGTACGGTGGGATCCAGAATTTGAAACGTCCGATATTCCTAAATATCTTGGTGTTCTACTTAGCCGTACGCTGTATTTCAGGAAGCACTGTAAAGATATCAAATTTACCAGAAATGGTATCTAACGAAAGCTTGCAGGTACCCAATGTGGCGCTAGTTCTACGGTTACAAGAACTACTACGAGTGACTCAGTTTGTATATTCGTCTCACCATAAGAGAAAACTATCGTCTAACTCGCATCATGATATAAAAGACACGAGGTTGTTACAGAAAAAGGAAGGAGACTATGGATTTCAGGCATCAATTGCACAACCAAACACTTAAAAAATCAAGACTGAATTCTAAGAAATATTTTCTATAGTCTACTATACCTGAGGACATGTCATTAAGCTATAGCCAAATCAAGCATCAGCACATCCTTAAACAGGCGAATGAAGAAGTACCATCAGGTCATTCCCTATCATGTGCCGTATGAACTTTAAATAAACTGCGAATTAATGTTACACGCTGCCAAATTAATAGGACAATATAGAAATATCATCGTTCAAAGCGGGATATGCCATTGCAAAGCAATTCAGACCACGATTTTATCCTAACAATCATTATCATCATTATTTATTGAAAATTTTTATTTCTTTTACGCAATACCAATAACATATTTGATGATATATCATCTATAAATCTATTTTTCAAATGCATATCTAGTTCTAGATCCTAGAACACCTAGTTTATTATTAAATTCTGTACAAAATTCCATAAATTAGCTACATTAGCTACTTCCTTAGTACTATCTTAACTATAATAGGTTGTATAATTTTTTCTATATTTAATTTATTACAAAAAATATGTCTCATATAGCCACAGATATAGACATAGAACATTATATGGTAAGACTTTGGGTTTCAGTTGAACATGACATTTCTGTTAAAATATACTCGTTATAGGGCTTGCCCTATATATGTATATAAAATGTGAGAAAGCGATAAAGGCAATCGCTGAATTTAAAAATTTGCCATAACTCGGTAAGAAGGATACCAGATAGTTTTTTTTTTGGTTTTTACACACCACAATTTTTAACATATAATGTCTTATCTGTATATTTTTTAGTCTGTGTTACAATTAAATAAATGTAGATAGGTAAAAGTATTAGGTAAGTGTTAAAAAAAAATTCAAGCTTGACATGCACCCAGGACTGAAAACCGTTTTAAAAATGGTTTTTATAAACATTACCCTGAAAATTAGAGTCAATTTTTGGTCCCCCTGCGTGGTATATATGTTTCACAAAAAAAAAGAAAAGACGTGTTTAAGTTTTACAGATATTCGAACAAAAATTAAAATTTATAAAATGTACGTTGTACAACTTAAAGTAGTGTGAAATTATTTTCTAAGAAGATATGATCTTTAGGACAGTTTTTTCGGAATATATTTGTTTTCAATAAAATATTAAAAAAGAGGGTTATACCAGGCAAACCGAATTTTAAAGAAACTTTTACATATTGTGCTTAATTTACTTGAAAGTGACGGGAGATAGCTAAATATCGAAACCTTGGGTTTCGTATGAGTAGTAAGTAATCCAAGAAAGGTCTACGCTCAAAGTTCGATATAGAGTCATGTACAGGATTCAATTAAATAGTTTTAGCGTTTTTAAAGAATTTTTTACGAAGGTTAAACATAAATAATCACGCATATGCCATAAACTTTTTATTTTCTGAATAAAACACCCTGAATATTATTTCTCAGAACTAAAGAACTCTAATGTTGAAAACATCAATATCTATTTTTATAGTTTTACTTAGCAAAATAAGGAAGATAAAACGTTTTTTATAAACTTTGCGAAGTTTATAAAAAGCGGGTTCAGAACATGGATAGTAATAAGGTAAAACTAAGTGTAAAACTGATTATATATACGAACTATTTATTCAAAATTGTTGTGATAAAAGTAAGCACAGAGGGAATATACAAGACTTTATGAGAGAGCTAGAAAAATGTCCAGCTTAAGTATATTTATAGGAATATATAACCACCATATTAATTGATACAATATAGGAATTATAGAAATATATAATCACCATCTAAACTGATATAATGTTAAAAGGAAAGAAAATATTAATACAAAGAGGTAACAAGTGTCAGGAGCTAGGAACAAAAGTTTGTTAACTGGATTCTAAATATGGTATTATTTCTTTTACAAATAAAGTAATCCGAATCCGAAGTACTAGGTAGTCGACAATAAATGTACCCGGTATCAGGTATCTACACATTGATGGCAGGTAACTGAGTCTGCGGCCAACCAAACTGAAACTATCAATCCAATGCCGGTAACGGTAGATACTTACTCTTCTCCACGAAAGATATCTCGACTTCATCGGTGGCGTTCGATTTCGGTACATTCGATATCAATAGTAATGATTGACAAGAATGGGTGCATGTATACAATTATAAATTATACATATATACATATACCCGGAACTAAACTGGATGATAAATACAAACGGAGCACGTGCAATTAGGAATGCAAGCAAAATTTGCACATCGTGCATGCAATATTTTATTAAATAAGTATATGAAATATAAGTACACATTTTATAGTTTACGAATATTTTTTTAATTAATAAATTAATTGGACATTGGACAAGAATTTTGAAAATATAATATGTATTCTCGGGCTTCAGGAATACTTTTAAATTAAAATAAGAAAATATTTTATCAATATAATACACAAATATAATACAGAGAATTATAAAAGTACCTATATACTCTCAATATTTAAAAACAATAAAAATAAGTAAATGAATATTACAACAAAAATAAACTTTATAGCAACGGGAACGTTTACGCTATTTTTCATTTCTTAACACCCAACATAAACTGATTAAAGTTGAAAAAAATCAGTTTATTTACATGTTCTAATTTGAGTCTGTTACGCCGTTCAGTAATAATCTGACCAGTAATAGTGTAACCGAAGTACCGCACGCCACCGACTAGTGTAGGTAGATATATTGGCAACTACGTGACGAAATCTTTACTTTGTACTTGGTAATTTTTTAAGAAATACCGAGTACCCTAAATACTCGAAAGTACCAATACTTGACACCACTAGTATGTGGTACTAAATTATCAACGATATCCGTTATTGTTTGTAAATATATGGCCCCACTTAAATTTATGTTAAAGAATATTGGTCTTATTTTTCCTCTGTTCAATATACTGCGGCAAACTAGAACAGATTGTCGACCAGAATGTTTTATTTCTAGCATCGCTCGAGGATTTTTGTTAGCCCAAAAGTGAACAGTTTTTCAATTAAAAACATTGGCTGACTCATCTATTCCAACAATTTTAATAAAGAGTTGAGGATCTTGTTTTACAAGCCTAAATGCAATTCTTTACTTTCCTGTTGCGTGATACTCATATTTCTGTAAATTAGTTTGAATCCTGTGATATGTTTTGCCAAGATCTTTAACAACATATGTGAAAGAACGTTCTGGATTTTTTAAGATAAAAAAAAATAGTAAATAAGGCTTCTCGTTTAGTTTTCATAATAGTAAGGCATCTTGAAAATGCGGAAGAATTCTTCATTTTCTTAGTTCCCTCGTCTTTGTACTGTCCTTTTATTTGGTTTAAACGTCGTGTCAGTTAAGATGTGGTTATATATCTTGATAATATATTTAGGCAAGGGATTCTTTCTTTCCTTATATAAAGTTTTGTAGAGTCTCGTTATAACTACATTTTTTATGGCCATTTTTAATAAATATTTCATTTATATCGCATTTTTCATCCTCTGAAAAAAAAAACATTTTAAATTAATTGATTGTTGTTGTCAAATGTGCATAGTCAACTCGGCAAGGTTAGAAAAAGCGTGTTTTCTTATTAAAATATATGCCGTTTCTAGAGTTAATAGTTCTATAAAACTATAATATACAGGGTGTTTCATCTAAAAAAAATGTAAAGTTTATATTATATGTCAAAAACGTGATGCGTAATTGTTTCCGTTTTAATTTCATAAAAGACGCTTTCAAAACGCTACAACTTCTGTATGTAACATTTTCACATAACTCTTTAAACGCGCGAAATAGAAGGATGATCCATTTATAATCAATAACATTATGTATTTAAAATGGTCTAATATCACTTATAAAGATTATTTTATGACTTATATATTGAGTTTTTCTACATTGCTTTATCAAACACAAGAATTTGTGAAGACTATAGAAGTTCAGCAAGCAAATATCTTGAATCCTAAACATGTTTTTTCCAAACATCGACCAGTAGCATACTAAATGTAAATTTTGTAATGATGAACGTAGTTTTTCATATGCACAATAGGTCTAAGATGCGAGAATCATTGCTGTTTATTTGTACTTAGTGTAGATAAGAGTATTTATAGCAAAAAGTTGTTACATTTTTAATGTTATATTTTGACTGTAGTTCGTCAAGAAAAACGACATGCACTTTTGAGTTAATTTTAGATGTTTTAAATAGTTTGAAAGCAATTTAAACTATTGTGATGAGCTTTTGACACTGTGAAAGCTAGTTCTCTTCAGATTTGTATGGATAAAGTTTTTGTATGGGAAAAGGCAACATTGAAATAGTTTATTGTAATCGCCTTTCATTATTAAACTGTTTTTTAGATATCACTGTTGAGATTAGTAGTTACTATCTCCAAATTTTTTCGATATTTATTTATATTTGTCATAATATTTTAAGCTCAGAAATTAATGCAAGCATTTTCCCAGTGCTATTCTGGCAAACATGTGGTTCTGAAATAACCGCTAAATTTGACTCGCTCGCACTATTTTAATTACAAATTTTCAGATTCCTACATCCCAAGAACCCCGACTAATACTTGTAGTAAGATGAATCTCTCTAATCCCCTCCATAACCTTTTTAATCCTTTACATGACTAACTAATGATTCAATTAAATTTGCATAACACTATTGAAACTTCACACCACTTTCAACCCCTTCCACTGAAACTTTCCCACATTAAGTATTACTTGATATATTTTATTATGCGTTGCGTTCGAAAATTATTGCGATAATAGTCTGACAGACAAGCAGATTCACATGCGCAAATGAGATACCACACTGGGCGCCCACGAGATTACTAGCCATGTTTTGACATAAAAAAGAAAATCAAGCTTAAATTTTAGGGACATATTTGGTTCAATAAGTGCAGAATTTGACCGTAAAAACTAGTGAAAACCTTAGAAATCGACTTTGCTAAAGCTGATGGAGCACTCTGTATATTATATAATGTTTGAATTCTACGAAAAAAACTGCTCCTGAAACATGTTTTAGGAAAAAAAATACGAAAGCGATAGTCACTTGTTTTGACGGTTAAATTGTGCACTTATTTGAACCATGTTAAGTCTCTAAAACTGGTACTTATTATGTTATAATTTTCTTATATTAAAATAAGCGCTTGGATAGTAATCTAGTGGTCACCTGGTATTTTTCCTGATCACCATCTAGCCTGCCCTAAAAATTGGCTGACCCTATAGCATGCGAACGAATGAGTCAAATGTATAATGTTGCCATATTTCCAAAATTTAAAAAAATCAGTGACTTTCTCAATGTCATTAAAAGTCCAATCTAATGGAGTGCATAATTTTAGCTTAAATAGGAGAAAATAAGTAACATTATATTTCAGCTGAATATTTCCTAAATTTGTACTTTAATAAATTACATATAACTTGAGATTAAAAATAACAAGTGAGAACATTAGTACGTATCTACAACAGGTTTTACTACCAAGCCACGTGCGTTTTTTAGCAGTCTTGCATGGAAACAGATTAAGGTACCTTTTTTGCAGGAGACAGTTGCAAATTTGTCCAATGTTTTCTACTGTCCATATCGCAAGCATTAAAGTTTCTAAAAAACAATTCCGAAGTTAATTATTACTCAAGATTAACATTTTTAATGTAAACACTTTTGCAACTACCTAAAATCTAGTAAATAGATTTAAAATTCTTTATAATAATATAAGAAGTTTTATATAGAAAAAATCAATGATATGTGTTCCTTATAGACAAAAGGCGAACTTCAAATATTTGTTTAAAAAAAGAAAATGCTAAAATTTAATTAGGAATAAAATTTGAAAAATATAGGCCTCAATTTATTATTAAAGATTTTGTATCTTCTATTATAATGCATCTACAAAGTAAATGGTTATATTTTTTCCATAAACTATTAAAACGAAAATAAAAACTAATATATAACATATCTATACATATTGCATTATTAACACAAATTCATTTTGTTACATGAATTTGAAACATCATTTTTCTAATTATTTTTTTTTTAAATCGAATATAATATTTTCCGCACTTTGAGTAAATTATTTTTTTCGTGCAATTCCAGCATGGCATAAGATAAAATAAAATATAATAGTGTTACCAACGCAACGAAGTATTTTGTTAATACAACGCATCTGTCAAACAAATTTTGACAAATAAGTCAATTAATTCATTATTATATATGTGCATATATGTATATATATATATATATATATATATATATATATATATATATATATATATATATATATATATATATATATATATATGTTACATTAAAATTTCGGGTTTCAATCCATCATCTAACAATAAATTTGCACAACGTTTCGCCAAAATCTCATTTGGCATTTTCAAGTGCTGCTGCTGCTGCTACTCGATACTGCTATCTTGCTGTTGCTGCCGTTCGAAGTTAACTCAGCGGCAGCAGTAGCAAGATCACAGTATCGAGTAGCGGCAGCAGCAAGAGCACTTAAAAATGGCAAGTGAGATTTTGGCGAAAAGTCGTGCAAATTCATTGTTAGACGAACGGATTGAAACTCGGAATTTTAATGTATTACATTTCACCATCCGTGAAAACCTATATATATATATATATATATATATATATATATATATATATATATATATATATATATATATATATATATATAGGGTGTATTCCCTTCGAGGGTTGATAGATCAGCTCATAACTGACCAGAATGTGTATGACTTTAGTGAAAAATCGTTAGATTTCGAGATACTGCCACTTTTATGAATTTTATGAAAATCTGTACCTTAGATCAGTATATCAGATATCTTTTTTGCTAAAGTGGAAACATAATATATATTTTTTTACTTTAGAAAAAGATATACTGATCTAAGGTGTATATTTTCACGAAATTCATAAAAGTGTCGATATATCGAAATGTAACGATTTTTCATTAAGGTCGTAATTACATATTCTGGTAGTTATGAGCTGGCCTATCAGCCCTATATATATATATATATATATATATATATATATATATATATATATATATATATATATATATATATATGTATAAATGTATATATATATATATATATATATATATATATATATATATATACATATATATATATATATATATATATATATATATATATATATATATATATATATATATATATATATATATATATATATATATATATATATATATGTATATCTGCTTTGTACTAACAAAATTGAGCAATAAATAAAATAAAAAGTCGATTAAAAATTATTTAAAATTATCGGATAAATGTAACCCTTTATGCTGTAATGTTTAGTACAAAAGTTATAAAGAACAGCTTTTCTTTTAGGTATCGATATATTTATGTGCATATCGAAATTGTCTATTGAATCTTAGAAACAATTATAAACAATGAGAATTATGAATAGTTTTTGTTTCACGACTAGTGGGTTCGAATTATCGAAATCAGGAAACTGTAGTCACGTAGAACTGATTGTTCTTGAAACAAGTTAGACTTTTCTAAATTAGGACCCTGGAGAATATTACTCGGAACGTTGTGATCTAAAAAAAAATAAAGTCAGTACAAGCGTCTATTTCTATCTATTGTTTTATTAAGATTGTGACTGGTTGTACAAGAGCCGTTTTAAGTAAGTTTTACTAAACTTTATAGGTTGTAAATATTTTGTATGAGCAAAGTTCACACGTTGCAAAAAAATCCCTTTACAGTTTCAAGTGCGGCGCGTTCGCAATGGTAATGATTCACCTTGGCCTTGAATTCAACGGAAAGCACATTTCTAAGTAGAGATGCAAATTCTCTTCGATATATCTATAGTTATCGGTATATGGAGTAACAATAGGTGAATCTAAAAATTATTGATAGATCTATAACCATCGGTATATCGATAGGTATCGATATACCAAAACTATCTATAATTATTAATAGTTATCAATATATCGATAGTTATCAGTTATCAATAACTATCCGTAATTATCGATATATATATATATATATATATATATATATATATATATATATATATATATATATATATAAAGAAAAAGCAGCCTGGCCCTTACGAGCTAGGTAGCAGGAATGATAGATGCACCAGATTCGTACAATTCTGCCAAGAAAATGACATTTTTATAGACAATATCTCGTTTAGGCTCTCGAAAATACGTTTATATACCTGATACGTTTATACTCAAGATAGAAAGGGAAATACTGTTAGAAATCAGGTGGATTAATTAACAATTACTAGCTGTTTAAGGAATATTATTCTCAACATCAAAACATATAAAGACAATAAATCTGATCACCACACGCTTGTGGCAACCATGAGAGTAAAACTCAAAAAGGTGGAAAAGTCCAAAACCAGAAATAAGATCTCCTGCTATTGCGTGAGTGACAACGAAAAAACTGTAATATCAGAGGGAGATACAGAGGAAACTGGAGGAAGAAGTCCAAATAAGCCCGAACACCTTTAACGAAGAGGAAATGGAAGATGTGTGGATGAAATTTAAGATCGTCCGTATCGAGACCGAAGAAAAAAGCATACGCAAGGAAATTGAAGAAGGAGAAAACCCTGGATGACAGATAGTATTCTGAAATTGATGCACCAGATTCGTACAATTCTGCCAAGAAAATGACATTTTTTTAGATAATATCTCGTTTAGGCTCTAGAAAATACGTTTATATACCCGATATGTTTATATTCAAGATAGAAAGGGAAATATTGTTAGAAATCAGGTGGATTTTCAAACAATTACTGGCAGTTTAAACAATATTATTCTCAGCATCAAAACATATCCAGACAATAAATCTGATCACGACACGCTTGTGGAAACCATGAGAGTAAAACTCAAAAAGATGGAAAAGCCAAAAACCAGAAATAAGATCTCCTGCTATTGCGCGAGTGACAAAGAAAAACTGTAATATCAGAGGGAGATACAGAGGAAGCTGGAGAAAGAAGTTCAAATAAGCCCGGACACCATTAAAGAAGAGGAAATGGAAGATGTGTGGATGAAATTTAAGATCATCCTTATCGAGACCGAAGAAAAAAGCATACGCTAGGAAGATCGAAGAAGGAGAAAACCCTGGATGACAGAGACTATTCTGAAATTGATGGAGAATAGGCGCGAGATTAGAAAGACAAATGCACAGGAGCATAAAAGAATAAATAGAGTAGTGAAACACCAAATTAAGAATGCAAAGTAGCATTGGTTGAATATGCAATAAAGAGAAGTGCAGGTTCTGCAAGAGTAACACAAGGACAGAGAAGTCGCAGGATTCTGGAAACCCAGACACGTTTCACTGATAACAAATGAAAATGGTGAAGTAGAAATAGATCCTGATAAACAGCAACTAATTTGGGAACGATATTTGAAGGAACTATTCTGGGACGATAGGACATCTGAAATACCGAATATTGAAGAAGACAATAGCCTTAGTATTCTTACAGCAACCGTCGTTCGCGAAATCGATGATACAAGAAGCAATAAAGCACCAGGCGAAGACAGTATAGTAGCAAAACAATTGAAAAACCTTTATGAAGTAACAATAATAAAAAAAAAACTAACCTGCAATTAACGATACCGGAAACTTTCAAACGACTGGCTTATATATATATATATATATATATATATATATATATATATATATATATATATATATATATATTTATATCTTTACCATAGAAAAGTAAAGCGAGACACTGCGAAGATCACAGAACCATCTGCGTAATGAGTCATGCAGAAAAAATATATACGAGAATTATTTTTAAATGGATACGTAATAGATTTGAAGAATATTTGAGCCGATACCAGTACGGCAACGGACACGAGAGAGGCAATCTTAGGGCTAACTCTAATTGCAGAAACATACCTGGAAGTGCAGAGAAAACTTACGTTTGCTTCGTCGACTACAAAAAGGCTGTTGATCGCATCAAATATCAAAAGATTAAAGAAATTTGGCAAGATATCGGGTTAGCGACATAATAATAATACGCAACATATACTAGAACTATCGAGGGTGTATTTGCACCGCAAGTGATAATACTCGTTTTGCAAAAACAGAGAAGGGAGTAGGTCAGAGGTGTCTTGTCTCTCCCTTGCTCTTTAATGTATATGCAGAATACATAGTCCAATAATCACAGTAAGGTCGAAAAAAAGGTGCAAAAGAAATGGAGTTGTAATCAACAATTTGACACATGTCGACGATAAAGTCATCATTGCAGAGTCGGAAAAACAATTGACAAACATACGAACAGAGCAACGCGCTGTAATAGGATTGGAGGTGAACTTAATATTTCACCGATCTTCACAAGATCTACAAGTTAACATTAACATTATTATTAATAATGTCGCCATCCAGGCAGTCCAAAGCATTATCTTCGTAGGCAGAGACATAAAGTATCAACAAGACCATTCCAGGGAGATTCGAAATATAATGGAAATAGCCAGATCGGGCCTTCTACAGTACTCTGTCACCCAGGTTTGTTCATATCAATGTAACAGCGAATACTTAAGTGTTACGAATGAACACTGCTTCTTTACGATTGTGAAATGTGGACAGTAAAGCAGAAAGATTTAAATAGACGGAACGCATTTGAATTGTGGTTGTATAGTGGGATGCTGCGCATAAGCTGGACTACCAGGACCACTAATGAAGAAGTTCTGGATACGATGAATACCCACCCCCCAAAAACAGTAAGAATAAGAAAATCTGCATATCTCGGGCACCTAATGCGGCACAGCGTGTATGAGCAGCTGCAACGGATACTGAAAGGAAAAGTCGAGGATAAACGAGGTATAGGAAGGAAGAAGAAATCATGGCTGAGAAACAGAACTAATGGAAACGCTTAAGCCATCAAACACAGAACAGGGACGAATATGCCATGTTGATAGCCATCCTCCATCGAGACGGCACTTAGGAGGAGTAGTATATATATATATATATATATATATATATATATATATATATATATATAAATATATATGTATATATATATATATATATATATATATATATATATATATATATATATATATATATATATGTATATATATATATATATATATATATATATATATATATATATATATATATATATATATATATATATATATATATATATATATATATATACACATATATATATATATATATATATATATATATATATATATATATATATATATATATATATATATATATATATATATATATATATATATATATATATATATATATATATATATATATATATATATATATATATATATATAAATATATATATATATATATATATATATATATATATATATATATATATATATATATATACATATATATGTAGGAAGGAGACTCGATATCTCCAATGTTGTTCACGTTGACTTTAAAAGACATGTTCAAATCGTAAAAGTGGAAAAATAAAGGAATACTAATGGACGGTGGACGATTAAATCACTTAAGGTTCTCAGATGATGTCACTCTGATCGCCAACACAAAAGAAAAATTACAAGAAATGCTGATGGAATTAAATAACAAGTCTCCGGAAATAGATCTAAAAATAAACTTCACCAAAACCAAATATTTGAACAACGAAAGTGAAGGTAACAGCCAGGAACTATTAATAGAAGATGAAAGAATAAGAAAGGTACAAAATATCAAAAAATAATTTAAGAGCTGACTTGGATAGAAGAGTCTCGTTAGCTTGGTCTGCGATCGGAAGGTTACAATCTACATTTAAATTGGACATCCCAAATACAGTAAAAGCCAGAGTATTCGATCAACATGTACTGCCGGTATTAACATATGGCACTGAAACGTGGACTTTAAATAAAAATATAATAAATGAACTCCAGGTAACCCAAAGAGCAATGAAGAGGAGACTCTAAGATCGTATTTCTAACATCAAGATTCGAAGAAGATGAAAAGTATGTATGTATATTAAGGTGGAATTGGGCGGGGTATATTGCAAGGGTGAATGATAACAGGTGGACAAGCCGTATAGTTGAATGGAGAGAACACAAAAGGTGCAGAGGTAGATCACAGACAAGATGGTTAGACGACATAAAAAGATTAGCGGGACACGATTGGATGTAAAAATCAAACAACAAAGCTCATTGGAGACAACTCGGGAAAGCTTATATCCGACTATGAATAGAATAAGCTAATGACGATGATATATATATATATATATATATATATATATATATATATATATATATATATATATATATATATATATATATAGATAGATAGATAGATAATTATCGATTTATCTATAAGAATCGATGCACCCATGGCTATAAAAATCTTCTTTATAGTGATAACAATAATAATAATAAAAGCTGTTCTTTAATTCTTTAAATGTAAATGTCGAGAAATGTGTTCTACACAGAAACGTGACATATCACATTGATACCATATTATAGATGTAACATTCTCCTATATGTCTGTGTTTAAAAATTGGTATCATTTTGAACTAATTTTCATTAATAACTATTTCAAAAAGGGATGATTTAACTCCAAAAAGAATGGTTTTAAAATAAGAATGTTTCTTGGTAGAAAAGTAAGCTTTAAAATATTTAAAAATCAGCTTTTAAAAACGATCTTCCAAATTCCATATCACTGCTTCAATGAAAAAAAAAATATTTGCCAACAATAAAATTTTCTTTAAAAAAGAAAAAGCCTAAAACTAGAACAGCGAAAGACTTAACTTGTCCACTATTGCAATTTTTTAAGTCTAGACAGAAAGGACGGGTTTTCTCAGACTTAGTTATCTCAAGATTTATCTGCAAATATACTTAACGAAAATATTTTGAATATCATCTCTTGAAAACACGTGCTTTTTTTATGCAGACTCTTCAAAAAATATTTTTGTAGAATTAATACAATATATTTCTATTGTTAGACCTAAATGTGTGACTTTGATAATAAATCAATTAAATTTGATGAATATTAAAACTTCACCAATTTAACAACAAAAAATTCATTCAATGTCAATAAAAAATTAACGCTTCAGTTGACATCTTAATTTTCCACCTCAACTTGTAATGTGGCATGTTTAGATAAATCATAAAAAACTAAGATGAAATATTCAAATAATTCTTACAATTTGTACATAACGTCAAGTCTAGTAATGGTTAATGTTATTTTTGTATTTTGTGTTTGTGGCGCTTGTCCGTGATAAATCAAATAACCTCACGCAAACAGGTCTGAAAATTACTGAAGACGCTTTAACATTAGAATTCTTAAAATTTGGTGCCTACATATATGAGTGGAGAGCATCTTTATATGCTTTATGAAATCCAATCGTAGTTCACATTGGATGCCAATCATACAATTCGGCAGCCAGACGAGCCTACCAATAACGAATCGGTAACTTGTAGGCAATAAGCAAAATAGTTTCAAAAAATCTCATTAGCGCATGTAGAAAATCCAAATCTATTTTTTTTTTATGAATTGCTATGTTTGATTTTTCTACTAACTTATTAAAATTCTTAGATATGACTCAGCATAAACCTTTTCTTAGAGTATTTCCTGTAGTAATCCATATCTGTGGGAATTTCCTACTTTAATAGTTTCCATAATTTCCAGTTTCTTGTTCATGCGACGTTAGACATCTTTGTTTGGTATTATGGTCAGTATAACAGATTTTCAAAATTCTGCGAATAGCAAAATGTTTTTTAAAAGTGGCTTCAGTGAATGTCCAAGATTCCACACCGTAAAGAAAAACACTGAAGACATAACATCTTAGGAGTCTTACCTTTGTGCTTGATTTTATTGCTGACCTTTTGAAAAGTGATGTCATTTTGAGGAACACTGCTCTAGCTTTTTCTATACGGCAACGAATTTCCTACGAGTGATCCCACTGGCCGTTTATCATGGTACCTAGGGTAGCAGGAACCGGAGACTTGCTGATTACCATGTCAAACTTTGTTTTGCTGATATTAGGTATCGATTACTGACTTCGTTTATTTTTGCATAAGATGTAGACCCTTTATCAGCCATAACCGCCGTATCGTCAGCATACCGAATATTATTTATTCGCTACTCATTAAACAGTATTCCTTCATCAGCCTCTTCGAGTACCTCTCTGACGATTTGTTCAGAGTATATATTAAACAATAGTGGTGACAAGACACGACCCTGCCTTATTCCAATGTCAAAAGTAGTTGGTGCTTTATTGACCAACTTTTTTTTATCATTTTGAGTATTACAAATGTTCTTGATTTGTTTTTCATATTCGATGTCGTTCCTTGTTATGTCAGAGGTTTATTTTATAATTGAATTCGAATTCTTACATGTCTACAAAACAGCGTTAACGATAACACTTGATTTTTCCAAACAGTTTGCCTTCCTTGTTCAATAGTAACCAATTTGATTGGTACCGACGAACTTTAAAACCCACTGGAATCATCACTATCTTCAGTGAAATGTTGTTGATATTGATTTTGCTTCAATCCATCCCAACATAATTTCGTAATTATTAACATTTTTTTTCTATCGATCAGAAAATGAATTGTTTCCAAAATTATTGTACGAACTGTCGACCATTCTCGATCATGTGGCGGCTCGTGGCTCCGTGTCGTAGTACTTGCTTGCGTTGTAGAAGGTCTCGGGTTCCAATCCTGGGAGGTCGGTATACTTATATTTTCAAGTATATATGATCTGACCACGTACATAAGTATTAGTTGTTTGCAGAAATGCAATAACGTCCGTGGCAGCACTACCGCGTTGTCTAAATGATGACATAAAATACAGAAATGTATGTTTCGGCACTTGGACAACGTTGACGGCTGTTACGACATCCGCCGATATCCTCGGGATATGAAAAAGGATAAAATTCCTACTCAGGCGTGGAGGTGAACGATAAAAAAAAAGTTTAGAACAAATAATTACTAAATATTTGTGTATTATAAGCAAATCAAATAAAATTATTTTGTCTCGGTACGTATTCATCGGTCACCAGGCATTATGGAAATTTATTTTATCTGCGATTGCACATGTCCTTAAACTCGTAATATACTGAAAAGTATGTGAGTATATTACTGATTGCACCGAATGTGAAACGTAGTGATATTTCACAGTTAGTCCCGGTTAAATTCACAACTTTCCACGCAAAAAATCTCCACCATATTGTCAAGCAAAATATATATTTTTTTATACCGGATAAAATATCAAACATACCCCCATCGGAACTTGTACAAACAAAAAACTGCCCACCAAATGATTTTAAAGAACGTCGAAATAATAAGATAATCAATGTTAACTCAGAAGAAATACCAGATACAATAGATGAAGAAATATTAACAACACTAAAAACTATGAAAAACAATAAAATACCGGGACCTGACTAAGTATTAACAGAATTAATGAAAGAAGGAGGATACTTGGTGGTACAGGTGCTGAAAGTTTTATTCAATAAATTTCTAGAATGTCTAAAAAGGTGATAAGACTAAGTTAGACAATTACCGTCCAATATCATTACCTTCACAAATACCCAAATTGTTTACCAAAAAATAATTAATAGATTGGAAAACAAGCTGGAATTAAACCAATCGGTTGAACAGGCTGACTTCAGGAAGAGTTTTAGTACTTCTGATCATTTCTTAACTATCAGAAGTTTATGGTAACAGAGGAAGCAACAGAATATAACTTAAAATTGTACCTGGTATTTATAGATTATCAAAAGGGTATCGAGGGCTGGGCCGTCGAAAGAGCCTTGTATAATAGAGAATAGACTATAAGTATACTCTGCTCATAAGAACAATTTACAAGACTCAAATGATAGTGGAAACGGATAGTAAAACAAATCCTATACCTATCAAACACACAGTAAGACAGGGAGATTTCATAAGTCCAAAATTATTTATAGCAGAATTAGAAGAAGTGTTCAAGGAACTCGAATGGGAAAAAAAGGGCATCAGTATAAATGGACAAAAGTGTAGTGCTAATATCAAATAATTTTGATGACATACAGGAAATGATTACTGAACTACAACACAAATCAATGAAGGTAGGACTACTGCTGAATAGAGATAAGATAAAGGGTATGACAAACGAAGACAGTCCGCCAGGCTTGAGAATACAGGGCAGAACACTTGAGTACGTAGAGGAATACATCTACCTAGGACAAATAATAGACTGTGAAAAAGCAAATCAAACGGCAGAAGTACAGAGAAAAATCAGACTGGCATGGGCAGCATTTGGTAAACAAAGGAAAATACTAACCAACAAAAAATTTTTTCTGAAACTAAGAAAGATGGTATTCGATCAATGCATTCTACCGGTTTCTCACCAACGCATCCCAGACATAGACACTGACTAAGAAGATGATGGACCAACTGAGTAAAACACAGAGAGCAATTGAACGGTAAATGCTGAATATAAGATTACAAGATAGAATCAGGAACGAGAGCATAAGACAAAAGACTAAAGGGACGTAAGAGAACAGGTCACATAATGGGACAACAAGATGAGAGATGGAATAAAACAATACAAGAATGGAGGCCATGGTTGAGACAAAGACTCAGAGAAAGGTCCCAAACAACATGCAAAGATGACCTGAAAAAAACGGCTGGTTTAGGATGGATCAAAAAGACGTAGAATCGAGAGGGATGGAAAAAGAAAGGGGAGACCTTTGCCCGACACTGAATGGAAGAAGGCTTCTTAGAAAGATAGATAGAATGGACTTGTGATAATTTTTGCTCAATCAGTTATGAAGAATATGCTAGAAGTTTTTCAAAATTTTTTGATTAGTGCTCTTACAGATAGGGTGGGGGATAGCGATTTTTGGCAATTTTTTTAAAATGATATAAATTAAAGTATTACATCCTATATATATATATATATATATATATATATATATATATATATATATATATATATATATATATATATATATATACATACATACATATAAATATATATATATATATATATATATATATATATATATATATATATATATATATATACATATATATATATATATATATATATATATATATATATATATATATATATTTGAATTCGTATTTCACAAGCTTTTATTTGACACCCCACTCGATGACTTTGCAAATTTTTTTTCACTTCCGATTTCACCCTCCAAAACTATGTCAACTCTTATGTCAAAATTTAACTTCCAAAACTAAGGCTCTGATTGGGCCGTCAATTCCTATATTTGTGACAAATTTCTATGTCAAATGGTTTCGGAGAAAATCGGGTGTGACAGACACACCGAAGCGATCTCATAAGTGTTCCTTAAGGAACACTAAAAAACATTATAATTATTACTAGACCTGATACATACAGTCCGAAAAAACTAGAAATTGAAATTTTTAACTGATAATATCTCAATAACTATCAACTTTAGCTACATCGAGCTAAATATGGATCTAAAATTTTATAACTAACAAAAAAAAAATTATTCGACTTTTCTTTGGACCTGTTCAAGGGAAATAGTGAACGTACAGATAAATGATTTAACTCTGTTTGAAAATTCGACCTTTTTTAAAGTAACTATAAGAAAATCTATTAGTTATTGTGATAAATTATAAGAAAAATTTACTATATAAAATGTAGTCAATTCTTTTCGTTAGATATAGGCGGACTGTGGAGTCCTATATTTAGTGTTTTTTGATATTGTTAGTGCTTAAGTTTTTTAAATAAAGGTGAGTTTATAAAGACTTGGTTATCTGTGTTTCAAAAAGGGTTCTAATGGTACTAAAATATTTCACTGCCATATTATGAAAATTCTGGAAATATAGCCTAGAAAAAATGTTTCGTTTTATTAAAAAAAAGTGAAAGATTCTTCATTTTTTTTGATAAAAGAAAACAACTTATAATTTCTTTTGATATTTATGAATATTTCGTTAAAACAAGGAAATATAATGCAGTAAAAAAAGGTCAAAATAATGATGAAATAGGCATAGTTTAGATATAGCAATATTATGATTTTATCCTCTCTGGGGTATCACCAGGAGTATAGTCCTGAGTTTTCGACCTCGAAAAACTTGTGCTCTTTTGTTTATAAACAATTTAAGTTTTCAAAACACGTTTTTTGAGCTTAATATGTAAATAACTCCGGTTATGTAAATCAGAACGAGACGAAAAAAAAAACAAACTCTTCGTAATGAAATTTTAAACAAATCCTCGTTGGTTTTAAGTTGCCCAAGTGCGTACATAACCTACAAAATTGAAAACAAAGGCAAAAAAATGTTTTTTTTTCATTTTATTGTACAGGTCGACTAAGTGAATCGATCGGCTCGAAACTTCCAGAAAATATGCCTTTTGTTATAGCAAAAATACTCTGAAATTTTGGTACAAAAATATCGAACCCAGCGGGCACAATTGAATTTGTTTTTTAAAATTTGAATTGTCCGCCATTTTGTGTCATTTGGTCCAAAATAGATCTTTTTTTTTTAAAATTTAGGTCTCGATGCCATTGAAAAAATGATTCCAAAAAATTTTTTTAGAATCATTTTAATCGTTTTTTTATTAATCATTTTGATCATTTTGAAAAAAAAATATTTTTACGAGAAGTCTCGCAATTCTCTACAAAATGTGATAAAAAAAATCATTTTTTTTTCAAAATTAATGATCTTGTTATTTGATTTATAAACAAATGTAAAAAACCTGTTAAAATGACTCCAAAAAAATAATTTTAATGGCACCGGAAACCTGGCGTCGAAACCTAAATTTTGAAAAAAAAAAGATCCATTTAGGACCAAGTAAAATGGCGGGCAATTCAAATTTTAAATAACAAATTCAACTGTGTCTACTGGGTTCAATATTTTTGCACTAAAATTTTGGGGTATATTTATTATAATAAAAGCCATATTTTTTAAAAGTTTCAAGCCTATCGGTTTACTTAGTCGACCTGCATAATATTTTTTTTTTTTAAAAAAACAGCTTTTTAAATATATAATAAAGGACTGTTTTTAGTCAATTTCCACTGGTTTATTTAAATTGCGATGACGCGCTTCGCTGTCGATGCAGCTTCTTCAGATCTACATTTTACACTGTCAAGTTAGGTTTAATATTCACAGTTTTATATAATTTCTTAATTATAATATTACACCTAATTAAATTACATTGATAGTATTGGGAAATCCACACAGATTTGGAGTTAGGAGAATAAATTCAATAATGGTGAATTGCTTAAATCTACCTGGTCGTTGAGTAAAGTACCTGTAGTCCTTAATCGATTTATTTGCATTGTCTCTAAAAGTTTAGTTTTAAACCTTTTTGTTGGGTGTGTAAAATTTTGGCAAATTCTTGTTAAATGTGTGATTTTCTGTTAAAAGATGATTAGCATATGTTGAATTAGATTTTCTACGGATGAAACTTTTTTCGTGTTCTGTAATTCTTTGTCTAAATGTACGTCCAGTTTGTCCGATGTATGTTTTAGGACAGGAGCCACATGATTGATAAACCCCTGATTTATTGTCTTTATTGATTTGTGGTTTGTAGTTTTTAAGATATTTCCCTATAGTATTGTTAGTCTTGTAAGCTATGTTGATATTTTTTTGATTTAAAAATTTCCCCAGTTTTTCCGTTGTTTTGCCGAAATAGGTTAAGCATTTAAAGGTGGTATTTCTGTCCTTAAAACGTGGGTATATTTCTGAGATTGCCTTGTTTCTAAGTTTTTTTCTAATGATACTATTGATTAAAGTAACCGAATAACCGTTGTTAACGGCTACTTGTTTTATGTAGTTTAATTCTTTAGTAAAATTTTCTTCTGATAAGGGGATATTAGTTAGTCTATGTATAAAACTATGATAAGCTGCGAGTTTATGATGGTTAGGGTGGTGAGAACTATTGTGAATTGTGGTATCTGTATGACAAGATTTGTGATATATTGCAAATTCATGTTTTTTCATGGCTTTACTGATTGTTAAGTCTAGGAAATATCAGTTTTACGACGGAAGAAGAAGTCGAAGGGAAAATCAATTTCCTAGACTTAACAATCAGTATATATTTGATTATTGAATTTATTCTCCTAACTCCAAATCTGTGTGGATTTTCCAATACTATCAATGTAATTTAATTAGGTGTAATATTATAATTAAGAAATTATATAAAACTGTGAATATTAAACCTAACTTGACAGTGTAAAATATAGATCTGAAGAAGCTGCATCGACAGCGAAACGCGTCATCGCAATTTAAATAAACCAGTGGAAATTGACTAAAAACAGTCTTTTATTATATATTTATAATGAATTTCCATCAAGTAGAAGCTACAACCATCCAAAATTTGAAACAGCTTTTTACCTGTTTTTTTTTTTTCAATTTTTTAGGTTATGTACGCACTTGAGGGACTTAAAACTAACGAGAATTTGTTGGACATTTCATTACGAAGAGTTTTGTTTTTTTTTGATTCGATTCAACTCATACAACCGGAGTTATTCACATTTTAAGCTCAAAAACGCGTTTTGAAAACTTAAATTCTTTATAAACAAAAGAGTACAAGTTTTTCAAAGTCCAAAACTCAGGACAATACTCTTGGTGTTTCCCTAGAGAGGATAAAATCATAATATTGCTGCATCTAGGCTGTGCAATTTCAAATTCTTTTTTTACTGCACTAATATTGTTTCGTTGCAAAATGCCCTTGTTAAAGATGGAAAAATTTGAGAGAGGGCAACAAAACGAGACAGACTGCTAGATAAAATTTCCAACTTAAAAATACCTTTTATATTAGTAAAAATAATTCAAGAAACCTAACCAGAAGTTATAAATTCATCTTCAGATTTATTAATTCTATGCTACAGAGTAGATAGATGGCCTATAACGAACAACTAACTATTAGTTTATCTAACACTGTATGTCAACGCATTTAATATGGTTTTTAATTTTGAAAAAAAAAAATGTATAAATGACAATGATATATTTAAAAAAATATATTAACTTATAGAATTTATTGTTGGTAGGCCTATGGCTGTAATTATTATTATAATTATTATGATTATTATTGATTGGTTTAAATAAATGAAATGCTTGTACAATTCCAATGTTATTTTATTTAGGGCGAATTTATCAGCGTAGTGTTACCTTTCATTGTAACGCCATATTTTGATTGCAATCTGGTCTTCATTTGCTTGGTAAATTGATGACGTCAGTTTTAAATTGGGTCACAACGCTTGTAAGCGGCCTCCGAAGATTTCTAATCACTTTCTAACGTATGCAAAGGAAAAAAATACATTTTTTGAATTGAAGATTATATTTACGTCGGAAATAAAATAAATAATTCAATTTTTGTTAAAAATAATTTCTAGACATGCTTAAAAAACATGGATTTACTTGCAATTATAAGTTTTATTACTAAAGTAAATCCTGAAGAAGCAGAAACGTTATTATAAATCCTCTAGACCAGGGGTGCTCAAACGGTCGATCGCGATCGACAAGTCGATCGCGAGTGCTTTTTGAGTCGATCTCGAGAAAAAAATTCCGATGTAGAACTATTCACAGATTTTGTTTTAGGTAACTAAAACAAAATGTAATGAATAAACTACTAAAATTTATTCGATCCACAATTAGGCCAGAATAACCACCTCATCACTTTCTTTTATCGTAATAACCCCCTGCTAGCGGCAAAAGGCGGCTTTATCAAAGGAACGCGCGGTACTTGTCAAAGAAAAGCTGCGTTTTTTGATTCCCGCCGATTTTTCTAGAAACTTCGGGCGGCGTGTTTGACGGGAACATTCGAGACTTTGTTCGCGCCGATATAAATGTTGCGCCTGCAGGAATAGGAGTCAGTCTGAGTTGTAACTTGAAGGCGATACATCGATACAAAGTTTATTAATAAATAGTCCAAAATGAGTGCGGCGAAGAAAAGTAAAACTTATCATTTTAATAACGATTGGGAGGAAGAATTTTTCTTTTGTATGGTAAAGGATAAGTGCATTTGTCTCATTTGCCGTGCGTCAGTTGCAAGACCTAGGCGTGGGAACTTAGAGAGGCATCATAAAACGGTGCATAAAAACTATGAAAAGGATTTTCCGTCACAGAATGAATTAAGAAAACGAAAAGTACGTGATTTGATAACTTGTTTAAAAAAAGAACAAACCCTGTTCACAAGACTAGCCAAACAATCAAAAGTTGCAACGATCGCGTCATTTAAAATATCTCATATATTGGCGAAACCCAAGAAACCATTTGATGATGGATTGGTTGTGAAGGAAGCATTTATTGAAGCGGGTGAGACTTTATTTGGAGATTTTAAAAATAAAACAGAGATTATGTCTGCTATTAGAGAACTTCAGTTATCTCGTCCGACTGTCACAAGGCGTGTTGAAGTTATGAGTCAGGACATGGCAGATAAACTAAAACATGATATCATGGAATGTACATACTTTTCTTTACAGTTCGACGAATCCACCGATATGACAGACACTGCCCAGCTGTGTATTTTTATTCGAATGGTATTCAATGACATGTCGGCTAAGGAAGAGTTTTTGACAATGATTCCTCTGAAAGGAAAGATCCGTGGCGAAGATATATATGACGTTTTCTTCAATTTTGTAACAAACTACAAGCTACCAATATATAAACTAGTGTGCATTACAACCGATGGAGCACCAGCAATAACTGGAAACGAAAACGGTTTTGTGGCATTGTGTCGAGCTAATGATGATTTCCCTTCAATTTTCTCCTTCCATTGCATTATAGATCAACAAGTTTTGTGTTCAAAAGTTCTAAACATGGAGGAGATTATGGGCATTGCAATAAAAATTGTGAATTCTATCCGTGCACGTAGCTTGCAACGACGGCTCTTTAAATTGCAGTTGGAAGATAGTGAGTCAGCTGAACACACTGATTTAGTTCTTCACACGGACGTCAGGTGGTTGTGTCGTGGAAAATTTCTAGAAAGGTTTCAAGAATTATTGCCCGAAATAACAGCTTTTCTGGACGAAAGAGGTGATGACACTCAGATGCTGAAAAACAGAAAATGGCTGACTGATTTGGCATTTTTGACAGACATCACAATGCATTTAAACACCATTAATTTGTAGCTTCAAGGTAAAGGAAAAACTATTATTGAGATGATTGGCGCAATAAACGCATTCAAAAGTAAATTGCAACTTATGATAGATCAACTGAAAAGAAAGGATCTGAAAAATTTTCCGTTTTTGAAAGCAAGGATTCCTCAGTTGAATTATGATGTTTATGAGGCAGAATTATCAAATATTTTGGGCCAATTCGAAATACGTTTTTATGATTTCAGTAAATTGGCAAATATCGCATCATTTATGAGTTATCCTTTTTCGTGTAAAAACATTGAGGGATTAGCTACTGAAATAGCAAGTCAGTTTAACATGGACTCATGTTCTATTGAAAATGAGTTAGTGCAGATTATATCAGATATACATCTCAAAGCCACAGCATCTGATACAAAATTCTGGTGTTTTATATCTGAAGATAAATATCCGAATCTAAGGCAAATCGCCCTTCAACTGACGGCAATGTTTGGGTCAACTTACTTGTGCGAGTCTGCATTTTCTGAAATGAAGATAATTAAGTCAAAATATCGCAATCGACTAACTGACGAACATATGTCATCATGCTTGCGATTAGCACTCGGTAATTACGTACCATCTTATGAAAAGTATGCTGAGGACATGCAGTGCCACGCTTCAACATCCAAAGTCACTCTTTAGTTAAGTTTAGACACTAGAACTCGTTTGTTTTGTAAGAACCAATAAACTCACAATTTTGAATAATTATGAGTTTTTTCATTGACATTTTAGAGCAGACCTACACTTACCTTGACTAAAAAAATGCATATTGTGCGGAAAACTAATATCTATGCCACGATACACCCTACCTAGACGACAATCCTGCATCACACTTACTTGCAGCCTCTCAGAGTCGATCGATCGTAGTCTAACAATATTGAGGTAGATCGCCAGCAGTTCAAGTTTGAGCACCCCTGTTCTAATGTATGAAAAGGGAAAAAAATTACATTTTTTGACTTGAAGATTATATTTACGTGGAAATAAAATAAATAATTCAATTTTTGTTAAAAATAATTTCTAGACAAGCTTAAAAACATGGATTTACTTTCAATTATAAGTTTTATTACTAAAGTAAATCCTAAAGTAGCAGAAACGTTATTATAAATCCTCTAGACTTATAAATACAGTCTAAGTAAAAACGATTCAATATTTGTAGATTCCAGCAGGAGGGAATATTACCTTTCTGTAGTAGATATTTTGATCGATTCTAGGAATTCAACAAAAAATCGGTAGAGGGAACGTTTGTCTACGACTCATTTTAATAAAGTATTAGTCGATTCCGAACTTTCATCGAAATCACGTAAAATTCAAAATGAGTCACTTGCTTGTACGTCGGTTCGAGGCAGTCTTTCTTTCTTCCCATCCAAAGGAGCCTAAAATGACACATTCTGCGGCCGTTAAATATATTAAAAAGTTGGTATCGCTTGTAAAAAAGTGGGTAAATCATTTTAACGAAGCAAAAAATGTCGATGACTTGCCAAAACGTGGCTCGGTAAACAAAATCATACCGAAAGTCGAAAAACGAATCGTGTCTTTGTTTTCACGGGGCCCAAAATTGACGCTGCGTCAAGGAGCGATAAAACTAAGAAAATCTGGTTTGAATGAGACCATTCGACAACATCTTCGTGCTCACGATGTCAAATTCCGAACCATCTTGAAGAAATCTTTGCTGGGCGAAAATTACGTCGCGAAGCGGTTAGCTTGGGTCCACGATTAGATACTAGAGTAGCCCTCACAATCGCCGGACGCCAACCCTATTGAAAACGTTTAGTCCCTTGAGAAAGTTCAGAGGAAAGACTCTGAGGACTTCAACCCAGTCGTCTCGCGAGATTCGAAAAATTTGCAGAAAATCTCGTCGACAGCATGCCTCGAATTTGCCAACCGATTATTGATGCAGGAGGCGATGGGATAACTTACCAAGGTAATTGCGCCGTTGTTAGCACACCAAAGAATAGATTGATGGCAAAAAATGTTCTCGAAACACATTTTTTCAAGAATATTAGCGGTCATGTTCTTACTTGACAGACTGGACAAGTCAAGAATGATCATGTCGATAATGGTTTATTAATTTAGTGAAAATGAATTGAATACTACCTTGAGCAACTGGATAAAAGATCTTCAATAGTTGGACTTCGATTAGTGTTTCGATCAGTTTCGAGCACTAACAAAGAAGACAGGCAGAACGTACCTAGGGTGTATTCTATACTGCGTCTCGACGAGATAAACAATCAAGTGAAACTGCTTCTGACGTTTCGCTTAGAACTTCAAGAAGCATGTTTAAAGATCTTTGCTACCAAGCAAAAATCGGTAAAGTGATTTACCCAGTACTCTCCTGAAGTATATAGCTCTCATACACCTTTCTTTTTAAGGTCATGGGGACATCTCTGTTTTTTAATATGAATCCCAGTCTTTTAAATGCAGTCCAAATCAAACCAATTTGCCTTGATATTTTTTCTGGGTAGATTGTCGTTATTTAATCTAATTCTATGTCTTTAGTATACATATTCGTCCACTCTCTCGATTTCTTCCGTACTGTCCTTAATTTCTGTGTTTTTTGTAGGCTTAAAGTTCTTTTTTATCTCTAGTTCTACTCTATGTGAGGCTTGATTCACTTGTTCTATAGCAGGTGATGTAAATATATGCCACCAAATTTCATTCCTGTCTCCTCCCATCCAAGACTCCAAGACAAGAGTAAATAATTTTGGTGAAATTTTGTCGCCCTGCCTAACACCTTCGTTGATCGTTATGGGTTCTGTTTTTGATCTTCACCTAATTGAACTATTAATGTTGCATTTTCAAATATGAATCTGAGGAGTGGCATGAGCTAAGGACTACATAATTCCCGAGTGCTCCAGGGAGTCGAAAACCTTCTTATAATCGATGAAAGCTAGGTGGATGTTAATGTTATACCATCGATTAAAAGGTGGAGCGTCTAGATATGATCTGTTGTTCTGAATCCTTCGCGAAAACCTCCTTGTTCGGCTGGTTAGTAGTTGTCGAACTTATTATATATATATATATATATATATATATATATATATATATATATATATATATATATATATATATATATATATATATCTTCTTCTTCTTCTTCAGCCCGGGTTCATCCAATGTTGGACATAGGCCTCTTCTAGCTCCTTCCATGATTGTCGGTCTCCAGCCTTTCTTGTCCACTGCCTGCCTGCTATCGTCTTCACGTCGTCAATCCATCGTCTTTGGGGACGTCCCACACTTCTTTTTGTCCCTCTTGGTCTCCAATACATAACTCTATGCGTCCATCTTTCCGCATCCTGCCTCGCCACGTGCCCAATCTACTGCCATTTAAGAGCCGCTATCCTCTCCATCACATCCATTATTTTGGTTTTATCCCGTATAATAGAGTTACGTATTTTATCTCTTATGCTGACGCCCAGCATTACTCTTTCCATAGATCTCTGAGTGACTCTCAAGCGTTCCGCGATTTTCCTCGTTATAGCCATGGTTTCCAAGCCGTATGTAATTACTGGTAACACACAGCTGTCAAATGTTTTCTTTTTCAAGTGTAATGGTATTTCCTTATACTTAAAGATGAAGCTCAGTTTCCCGAATGCTATCCATGCTAATTGAATTCTACGTTTAATTTCCGTGCTTTGGTTCTCTTTCCCTATTTTGATTTTATGACCGAGATATATATAGTGTTCAACCTTCTCTATAACTGTGCTATCCACGATGACGTCCTGTTGGCTGCTACTTATGATTTTAGTTTTATTTAAGTTCATTTTAAGTCCTACTTTCCCAGATTGTTCATCCAGTTCGTTAATCATGGTGTTTAGTTCTTGGACATCGGTACTTATTAGGACTATATCATCGGCATATCTTAGATGGTTTAGATGTACTCCATAAATATTGAGACCTCTTTCTTTCCAATCCAAGTTTTTAAAGACGTTTTCTAAAGCCAGTGTGAATAGCTTGGGCGATATGGTGTCACCCTGTCTTATACCTTTGCCGAGTATTATTTTATCTGTCTTGAGGTCATCGTCGATTTTTACTTGAAAGGTTGCCTTATCGTATATATCTTTAATGATAGTAGAATATCTCGAATCGATTCGAGCATCTTCCATCGCCGCTAAGAACGCCCATTTTTCAACACTGTCGAATGCTTTATGATAATCTATGAACGCCAAATGTAAGGGAATATTGTATTCTGTTGTTTTTTCTATAATTGTCCTGAGTGTTTGTAGGTGATCGATAGTACTGAATCCTTTTCGAAAACCTGCCTGTTCCACTGGTTGATATGAATCCAGCTTTGTAGTCAGGCGATTAGTTATAATTCTAGTTAAGAGCTTATATAAATTTGACAATAGGCTTATATGCCGATAGTTTTCTATGTTTGTGTGGTCTCCTTTTTTGTATATAAGAATGACCTCTGCGTTTTTTCCAGGATTCAGGTATTTTTCCTTTTTCAAGGCGTTTGTTCATCAGTATTCTGATAGTTTCTATTAGTGTTTCTCCCCCTAACTTTAGCATCTCGGCAGTTATTTGGTCTTCTCCGGGGCTCTTTCCGTTTTTCATTTTTTGGAGAGCGTGCTCAATCTCTGAGTGTGATATTTCTGGTAGGTCTTCTGAGCCCACATTCAGAATGTTTCTGGAAAATCCTTTAGGGTTTGGTATCATTGTTCTGTAGAGTTTCTCGTAGAATTGTTGTATTTCTCTAGCCATTTCTCTTTTGTCTGAGACTAATTTCCCGTCTGAATTTTTGATGTTTATGATTTTTTGTCTTCCTTTTGTGCTGTTCGATCTTAATACCCTCATGTTTTTATTGTTTTCTATGATATCCAGTATTTGTTTCGTTCTGTAAGCTCTGAAATCTGCTCTTATCTGTTTTTTAACTGTGTTATTTATAGTTTTATATGCGGGAGTATTTCTATCTATTTTTCTTCTTCCTTCAATCAATCCCATTGTCTCCGGTCTTAGCTTGTTATTGGATGGTTTTCCTGCCCTACTACATATCTTCTTCGTTACAGTGCGTATACTTTCCTCTATCTTCTCTGTTATTTCGTCTATGTTTTTGTCTTGAAGTGTCAGTGGGTCTAGCTTCTTTCCTATTTCCTTTTGATATGTTTCCCTGTTTAGGAGCAGAACATCACTTGTCGGTAATCTATGCTTAGTCACTAGTTTCTTCCTTTCCAATTTTGTATTAATCTGTATACTAGCGCGTACTAGTCTATGGTCGCTCCCGGTGTGGAATTGGTTTAGCACTGTTACATCTTGACATATGTTGTTCTTGTTAGCAAGGACATAGTCTATTTCGTTTTTTTATTTGTCCATCCGGGCTGTGCCATGTCCACTTTCTTTGGGCTTGTTTCTTAAATATTTCTTATATATATATATATATATATATATATATATATATATATATATATATATATATATATATATATAATGTTACAATAGAGATTTTCACGGATGGTGGAATGTAATACATAAAAATTCCGGGTTTCAATCCGTTCGTCTAATAATAAATTTGCACGACGTTTCGCCAAAATCTCATTTGTCATTTTCAAGTGCTATTGCTGCTGCTGCTACTCGATGCTGTGATCTTGCTGATGCTGCAGCTCGAAGCTAACTGAGAAATCGACGCGGTCGCCATCTTCTATAGGTCGGCGTCTACGCAGATTGTAGGTAGGGGAGTTGGAGTGTTCGTCCGAGCATCGGTGTTTGCCGGCTGAGTAGTAATTACGGATTCCGGCGCTATGCTGACTGTTGCCTTCTCGATGTTTTGGTTATTCCTTGGTTTAGCTAGCAGACCCTTCCATGTAATGGAGATATTCAGCGCATCATCTCGCTCATTTAGCTATCCATTCTTTTCCATTTCCAAGGCTTCTCTGACTATGTGTGTTTTATAATGTGAAATCGAGGCTATTTGTTTAGATCCCTCAAAATTGATGTTGTGACCAGTATTATGATGGTGCTGAAAAAGAGCTAAAGCTGTTTGTTTATTTTTGATACTTATTTTTATGTTCTTGGATTCGGATGGAGATTCTTCTGTTTGTTTGTCCTATGTACAATTTGGGGCAGTCTCCGAATGGGATCCTGTAAACTCCATGGTTTTCCAGTTTTCTCTTGTCCTTGAGGTTACCCAGGATGTCTGCCAGAGTGTTTTGTGGTTTGTATGCTGTGCCTATGTTGTGTTTTCTTAGGACTCTTCCAATCCTATCTGTAACTCTTTTAACATATGGTAACAGGACTCTACTCTGGTTGAAGTCGCGTTCTTCTGTCCTGGTCTGTGGATGGTGCTGCCTTTCTAATGCTCTCCGTATGGATTGGTTTTTACATCTATTCTGCTTAAGGGCCCTAGTGATTTGTGTAATTTCTTGCTGCCTCGTGTCTGGTTCGGTAAGTCGGTATGATCTCGATACCAACTAGATTTGGGATGGATGGTGGTATGAGCCAGCGTTTAAATATCTATTGGTGTGGGTGGGCTTCCGGTAGACTGAGTATTGAAGTTGACCATTGTTTTTTTCCGCGTTATGAGCACATCAAGGAAAGGGAGGCTTTTTTCTTCTTCTACTTCCAAAGTGAACTGTATCCGGTGGTTGATTCTATTTAAATAGGTCAGAAAGTTGCCTAATTCATTTCGTCCATGGAGCAAAATTATAAAGATGTCATCAACATATCGTTTCCAGAGTTTGGGTTTGAGTGTTGAGTTTTTAAGGGCCTCTGTTTCAAAATACATTATGTAGAGATTGACTATTACTGGTGAAAGGGAAGATTTTTTAGACAGTGTTCCGATAGTTCTACCGAAATATCGAAGACTACGTGACAAAAATGGAAACCATTTTACAAGACGATACCTACAAGCCAGTCACCAGGGACCCTACAACATATCTGGAAAAAACGACAAAGGCAAAAATAAGTAATAAGTGGTTTGTTTTTTATTCTAAAGCATGCTAATAATGAAATAGTCAACTCATTGCAATAGTAAAATTGGTATCAGGAAGTACTTTTCAATTTACCGTCAGATAAGTAGGAAAGGCGATATTTTTTTATTGAGTATGTGAGACCCCCTTAAGTTAATTCTACGTGTTATAATCGAGGGGCGCTATTTATTAATATTTTTCTTCAACTGCTTTTACTACAGAGAAATATTAGTTTTACTTTTTCTACAAAATGTCGAGAGGTTTTTTTAAATTTTTCCAATAGACAATTTTTTATGAATAATTAAACATAAATTAAAGGAATATTATCTAAACATTCATATTTAAGTACTGATAAAACATATTTATAAAAATCATCAAATAAATCGAAAAGTCATCTAAAACAACAATTTTTATGAAAAAATATTAAGAGTAATTCTCTCTACTGATAACAAATATGAAAACGAAGAGTAATCACGAATAATGAGATTAATAGACACTTGATGTAAATATAATGACAAGCGTCTGGCTATTTTTAATAGTTAATCACCTAATATAGATATTGACTAAAAATCCATGCATATTAAAACTTTGCCTGGGATCTTCGATTATGGCATTACATTTGTAACCAACATAAGCTACACATTTTCAACCAGAATTTGCATTTCATTCCCGGCATTCTAAAAATTAGTCATCATCCAACTCTACCAAAGATGTTTTTCATCTGCCAGATAAAGTACGGACAATAGTCGTACAGTCACTCAAAGAAGAACGTGTCCGCAATAATTCATTTTTGGTAGATGTAATTCTACAAAAAATCGGTAGAGGGAACCTTTGTCTACGACGCATTTTAGTAAAAGTATCAATTGATTCCGATGTTTCGTTTCGTCGAAAATCCAAAATGAGTCACTTGTTTGGGAGTTGGTTCGAAGCAGTCTTTCTTTGTTCCCATCCAAAGGGGCTTGAAATGACAGATCCCGCGACCACTAAATATCTTAAAAAGTCGGTATCGTTTATGAAGAAGTAGGTAAATCGTTTTAACGATAAGAAAATGTCGACGACTTGCTAAAACGTGGCTCGGTAGGCAAAGTCACTTTGAATGTTGAAAAACGAATTGTGTCTTTGTTTTCACTGGACCCGAAATTGACGCTGCGTCAAGGAGCAGCAAAATTAAGAAAATCGGGTTTGGATGCGTCTCATGAGACCATTTAATGTCAAATTCCGAAGCACGTTGAAGAAACCTTTGCTGTGCGAAAACCACGTCGCGAAGTGACTCATTTGGGCCAACGTTAATATACTAGAGTGGCCCTCACAATCGCCGGACGCCAACCCTAATGAAAACGTTTGGTCCCTTGTAAAGAGAAAGCTCAGAGGAAAGATTCTGTGGACTTTGACTCAGTTGACTCGCGAGACTGGAAAAATTTGTAGATCATTGCCGCGCGAGTATGCAGAAAATCTCGTTGAGGGCATGCCTCGAAGATGCCAGATTATTGATGCAGGAAGCGGTTGGGCAACTTACTAGAGTAATTGCGACGTTGTTAGCACACCAAAGAATATATTGATGGCAAAAATTTTTCTCGAAACACATTTTTCAAGAATACGAGCGGTCACGTTCTTACTTGACCGACTGACTCGCGCTACACCTGTTAATGTTAAAAGAGCATCAGATTTGATATAAAGGTCTTAATTTTATACTCGTATTATATAACTGTGACACGATCTGTCGCATTGCCAAATCATTGTCTCAATCACAAGTTGTTGCTCCCATAACCAACAATTTTATCTTATGGTTTTCAAATATTTTATATCCTGCTTGTAACAATAAATGGCAGAATTTTTTTTCAGTTTTGACATTATTTTTGACTTGTTATAATACTGATTTTACTAAGTGGACAAAGATCTTTAAAAACAGTGTTAAAAAAGGCAACTTAAAATTGTCTAAAATTATATTAAATCCAGTGTACAAATGTGTACCTTTATGATTTCATAGTCGAAAGTGATCCGCGTTGATCGAAAAGGAAAATAAACAAATGCGTCTTTCCAGTACTGATAAATTAAAATTGGTATGTCGAATCTTCGTCAGAAATACGATCCAAATTTCAATTGATTTCGGTTCACAACTTAATTATTCAATTTTTATTCAGATTAATATTTGTGGTTCTGTTTGCAGATGATTCGTCAATTATAATATTATGTTAGCGGCAAAAAATCTGGAGAAAATGTGTATAAATGTGTAATTTGGGAATATTAATACTGTATACCAAAATAGTTATAAAATAACATATACAGGGTGTCCTATATGTATAGAATAATAATTCCACAGCAGTTATTAATTGGTGTTTCAAAAACATGTTTAAATCAGAGTTAGAGGGTGTTATACAGTGCACATGCTGACGTTGACAAGAAAATGTTTTGAACTGACAGTTCGAAGAAATTACGCCATCTTAAGTTTTTTTAAATGGAAAACCCTGAATATTATTTTATTTTTGAGTCCTACTAAAAATCCTAAATATTATTTGTTTAACATACTCTATGTCTCAATTGATCTGTTTTGGAATTATTGATGTTTGAAATTAAGGAGATCAAATTTTAAAAAAAAATTTAAGCTGGTTTGTGTCAAACATTTACTATCAAGTAACGACATAACGCGTGAAAAAAATGATTTGTTGCTTCATTTTGTGAAACTGCAATTTGAGCGTAATATCATAATGGTATATTTAACAGAAACTGAAAGAATCACTTTGTTAAGGAGGGTTGGTTACGGAGACCGTAGGAGAACACAACAGGTGGTGTGTGATCTTTTTAACGCAGAATACCTGAATCGAGAACCTATTATTCAATTCGTAGTTAGCAAAACATTAAAACGATTTAGACAATCAGGTCATGTTAAGGATCGTTCTAAATCTGGACCTCCAAAAGTTAAAACAAGTGATGAAAAAAAGTTAGATGTTTTATTGGAAATTACAGAAAATCCCGATATAGCTACTTGTCAGCTTTGCCCAGACCACAACATAAGTAAAGGTACCTTAAGTCATATTCTGAATGAAAAAAAATTGCATCTATACATTGGAAAAATTATCTGAAGATGACTACAATAGACGCGTTGAATTTTGCGAGGTCATGATGGAACAAATTAATAATGATCCTAACCTAATTCTTAATATTGTTTTTTTCTGACGAGGCCTCATTTTGTCTTAAGGAAGAGTTAACAGGCATAACTGCAGGTACTGGTCTACTGAAAATCCCCACTGGATAATCGATAGTCATTTTCAAAGACCACAAAAGATAAACGTGTGGGCAGGGATTTGTGGAAGTCATATCATTGATCCCTTTTTTATCGATGGAAATCTTACAGGACAGCGGTATTTACAGTTACTCCAAGAGCGTTATTTCAACTTGTGCAGGTCTTTTTCCCGATGAAAATAATTTGAATACCCCTAACAGGAATCTGTAGTATCAATAGAACGGAGCACCTCCTCACTATAAAATCAATGTTCGTAGATATTTGGATGCAATTTTTCCTAATCGATAGATAGGTAGAAGAGGTGCTGTAGAATGGCCTTCAAGAAATCCCGACCTTACGCCACTCGATTTTTCTTTTATGGGGCCATTTAAAAACCAAAGTTTACCGAAGTCGACCTGAAACTGTAGAAGATTTACAACAAAGAATTCGATATGAAGTAGTACAGATCACCCTGGATTTTCTGCCAAACTCTGTTCAGGCTGTTTATGACAGATTGGGTCATTACCTCGCTGTTAACGGTAGACATTTTGAGCAATTGTTACCTTAAAAATAAACCTAGACTATTTATTAATAGTTTCTTTGTCTTTTTTATTTTAAATTTCATATGACAATAATTCCAAAACAGTTTAATTCAGATATATGGTATGTTAGACAAATAATATACAGAATTTTTAGTAGGTCTCAAAAAAAAATCAAGATGGCGTAATTTCTTCGAACAGTTCAACGTATTTTATTGTCAACGTCAGCATGTGCGCCGCCTCTAACTTTTCTTTAAACATTTTTTTGATGCACTGATTAATAAATGCTATGGAATCATTCCATACATATAGGGCACCCTGTATTAAGTTCCATACAATACCCAACAGTGAGCGAATAACTCTCATGCTCAGTTTCTTTGAAATTTCTGGATCAAACGATGGGCCAGAATCTTAACTGGAAGGAATAAAGTGGCATATCATGTTTTAAGTTAAATAACTGTTCTTTGATGATAAGGCGCTTATGTAATAGCTTCTTTCAGATAATGAAGCCTGGGTGGTGGGATTCAGCTTTTACAGCGAAATTTTTTTAGGCTGCTTCTTCTTCATCAAGAGATGTTTTTATTAATTAAAGAAATGCAGGTGGTTACATTGACATCTGCTTTTTTTTAGGTTTTCTTGGATATTTTTTTTTATAACAAAATATGTACATTAGTCAAAGTATTTTCCCTAAAAAGTTATCAGGTTTCCCCGTTTCTAGAGCAAAAGTTAAATATCATGGCGATAGAAGATTGAAGCTACTCAATCATCAACCTACTTTTCGACTTGTTCGTAATTATCAATGTAATTATCTTCCGGAGCTTACTGTATCGATGGAAACAGATGGTAATCATATGAGGCTAGGGAATACGATGGGATTAGGAGGATCTCCCAATCAAACTCCATCAGTTTCCATTTAATAACTAAAACCCCATGAGGCCGAGCGTTATCGTGAAGAAGAATAACTTTTCGACGATTCGGGGAGTGTTATTTTCTCCCTAGGTTTTTAGTAACTCTCCATATCCCACTGCAATGTTTTGTAATCGTTGCTGTGGAGTCGACGTTGATGTCAAGCCATTATTTTCTGCGTTTCATACTGGCGAAATATATTCATTTTTGATCGCGCATTACAATGCGGCAAAAGAAACTTTTCCTTCTTTAATTTGCGAGCAAAGAAAAGTAGTATAGAAAAATACATCGAAAAAAGAACTTATCGGGCTTAATTTTAATTCGGTGGCAAAGAAATAGATGTATACCCAACGCATGACGTTTATTGACTAAATTGTAGCGGAAAAATATTCAAACTAACAACTGTAACTGTCTGCAGAAGCCATTTACATGTAAACTGCAGATCTCATATACTACCTAACACTAACATTTACGGAAATCTTCACACATATACTGAATAAATTTATTAACTTCTAAGAAGAAAAGAA
Source organism: Pachyrhynchus sulphureomaculatus (assembly GCA_019049505.1). NCBI lineage: Eukaryota > Metazoa > Arthropoda > Insecta > Coleoptera > Curculionidae > Pachyrhynchus > Pachyrhynchus sulphureomaculatus. Next base: position 222,329,066 of record CM032447.1, on the reverse strand, counting down.
TTTTTAGTGTTCCGGAACACTTATGGGATCACTTCGGTGTCAGTATATCAGTCCCTCTGTCCGTCACACCCGATTTTATCCGAAACTATTTGACATAGAAAGTTGAAATTTGTCACAAATATAGGAATTGATGGCTCGATCAAAGCCGTGTAGTTTTGAAAGTTAAATTTTGTCCTAAGCAGTTAGTTTTGGAGGGTGAATCGGAAGCGAAAAAAAAAATTTTAAGTCTTCGAATGGGGTGTCAAATGCTTGTAAAAACACGAATCAAAAATATATATAATGTAATATTCACGCAAACATTTTTTCTTGTTAATTGAAAAAAAATGCCACCCTTATCTTATCTTTAAGATTACTAATAAGAAAGTTTCGAAAAAATTTTTGAATATTCTCCATAAGGTGTAGATTGAATGAAAATTATCAGTGCATTACCTATATACATATACAAAAAATCTCTGTCTTTTAAGTAAGATACGTGTTTTCTTAAGTATTTTTTAATGCTGATCATAAAAAAATACATCCACCTTGAGATTTTTCAGAAAACTCTTAAAGTTGCCAAAAACTTTTAAATTGAAAAAAATACATTTTAATAAATAATGTAAAACTGTATAATCATTAAAATTAAGGAATAAAACTATTATTTCGGATATCTTTAAATGTTCTGAATCTACATTTATCATAAAAATTTAAAAAAATTAGGTTTTAGTGTTCATGTTTAACGAAAAACACCCATACGCTACCTTTAACTTAGCTACGTAGCAAAATGCTGCTTAAAATAAACATATGCAACCGCTAAATTAAAAAATTGATTTTAATTTTTATTAATATTGAACAAAATTATTATTTAATTTCATTTATTTACTTAAAAAAGCATTTTACCAACCACATTGTACCCTTGTAAATGTTAAAAGCGAGTTTTTTGTTGGAACTGCAAATAAAACTTTATTTTTTGATGTCAAGTCAGGATTAAGAGCTTCAAAAAACACTGGAAATAATAGTTTTGTTCAATTAAAAATAATTTTTTAATTTAGCGGTTGTACATAATTTTAAATAACATCTTGTTACGTAGCTTATTAAAGGTGGTATATGCGTGTTTTTTGTTAAACATGAACATCAAAACTTAATATTTTTAAGTTTTTTGGGTTAAATGGAGATTTAGAGCATTTAAAAGACGTCCGAACTAATAGTTTAATTCCATAAATTTAACGATTATACAGTTTTTACATTATTTATTAAAATGTATTTTTTTTTTCAATTTAATAGCTTTCTGACAACTGTAAGTGTGTTTTCTGAAAAGAACCTCACGGTGGATGTCTTTTTTTATGATTTTTTTTGGCTTCAGCATAAAATATATTTAAGAAAACACGTGTATCATTTAAAAGACTTTTGTATACCTGTGTAAATTTGTAAAAAAATCACGGTCATCCAGTGTCAAATGAAAACTAAAAACTGCTAGCAAATCGCGGTCCCCCAACCCTACCCCTAAAAGTATTAGTTAAAAAATTTCGAAAAAATTCTAAATATTCTCCATAAAGTGTAGATCGAATGAAAATTAGGAGTGCATTACTTTTGGTAATTTTAGCTGGCATACAAAAACAAAGATCGGAAACAAACTTTGTTAAAAACACATTTGGGGTGTGTTTTGTAAAGTTACTGATTATTTCATACCTTTGTAACAAAAATTTTGATTGCAAAAGCAATCACCGTACGGAACAACAATTTCGCAAGTCCGACTTGCACTCGGCCGGTTTATTTTTTACATTACAATTACTTTCACTAGCACTAAACTCGCGGCTACTTGTATGTACCAACAAGTAAGTCAAATATTGCTAAAAATTCTCTCCAAACTCCAAGATCTATCTTCAATTTTTACGAATAAACATAAATGCTCGATTGCCCCGTATCGTTTTCTACTTGTAGAACCAGTACACGTTAAATATATTTCTACCCGATAAATCGATACCTGCTCTTTTATTTCTCGATGTACCCGATGATTTTAAACTGACCCTCAACCTTTAAATTAAATCCACATTAAACGAACATGATTATGGTTCCTATAACTTATAGTCTTCACAATTACGCATTACATTTAAACATCAAAAAACAATTCTTCGCTATGATTATGTTAAATTGATTAGATTATCGTTTTAAAATATCATTATTTAAATATCATTTCATAAAATTGAACAATCTTATACAATTTTACTATCTTAAAATATTGAAGATCTATACTGAATATGATTATACATTTATTATCATATTTGGAAATTTATAATAAATCGCGACAATTAATGCATGCTTATTGCAAGTATAAATAGCAAATCCAACATCGAACGAACACATTTTAACAATTTAACCGCGGTTTAGAAAGTTTTGAAAAAGTGATCTAAAAACCTATTTTTTATTTCTTGGTCTCGATTACTAAACGTTTAAACAGGTACGTTTTAAAACACTTCAATTACAGTAGGACATCCGTTATCTGGGGTAATGACGGGGAGGGGCGTCCACAGATAATCGAAAACCCCGGATAAAGGAATCAAAATTTTTTATTGATTAAATGTGCTAGGTAGGAATATTAAATAAGAAAAACTGGGTAGAAGATATTTTTTTTTAATAAGAAACAAACGTTTTACATTATTATTAATTTTCAATATGTATACAAATCTCCATAATACATATGCATTAAATTTTCGTTTAGAGAAAAAATCGGTAATTTTTGTTTTTTATTAAAGACTTCTTTTCTAATATGTGTTCTCATGGCCCGTAACACGATGATTCTGCTATAATCGGCGTTGTCCTGTTCAGATTAATTCAACAGAAGTTCCGTCGCTTCTAACGCTTGGCTGGCAAAACAATAAACGAATCTTCGTTTGTCATCACTCCCGTTTCCATGGTCAATCTGCGAAGAGGTCGATGGCCCGTCTTTTCTGTGGAGATCTGCTATTTCGGTTTCTGTTAGTTTTTCGAAACCCTCTTCGTTCATGTCACTTTCCAGCCAATTTATCCTATCATCCCTGTCAACATGGATGAATTTACCCAGGCATCACACACAGTAAAAATAGCGTCTTCTTTTGTCCACTTCTTAAGGATTTCTTTTATTTACTCGGTGTTACTATTTTCGTCGAGTAGAAATAGAAGGAATATTTTTTGTATCTTCATTTTAAACTTGCACAGGGAATTATCATGATCGACTATTTGGAACGGGTAACAGTGACTGGCTCTTTTTACGCAGGGTTATTGAACTATATGCATAGTGAGTTGAAGCAGACGCGACCAAGATTAGCGTCCAAAATATGCTAATTCATCAAAAAAATGCGCCTGCTCAAATATCGGCCGTTGCAATGACAAAAGTGCACAAGCCGGGCTTCAAAATAGTTCCTCACGGAACCCTATTATCTAGATTTGGCTCCAAGTGACGACCACTCACAACATGGCTGCAGGGAATAACAAGGGCAATGTGTGCAAGGAAACTCTCAGAAGGTGACTGGGAGGATAGAAATAACTGGCGATTAGGAACCTAAAGGCGGAAAACGCTATAAACGGGACTATATATATATATAGAAATATTCGAATGGAGAGTTTTTCAAAAACTACTTAATTTATTCTAGAGCGTAAATTGAGAAGTATTCTAAAAAAACAAGGTAAATAACATTTAATTTCTCAACAAATATCGAAACACACAATTTCGAAAGACAAATTATCGAAGGACATATAATCGAACGGACTAATGTTCGAATGGACAATATTTCGAATGGACAAATATTAAAAATAGACAGTCTTCCGAAAACTACTTAATTTAACCTTCTTTTAGAAAGATAACACAGGGCAACAAAAAAATATTTTTGTTTTGGTGCCTGGGATTTTAGAGCTGATTTTAACTATATTTGGGACGCTAAATCTATACATGCAATCCGTTTTTCTCTATCAGCTCTACTTTTTTAGATACATCAACTTATCTACCAATGTGGTTTTTATTCAGTATATTCATTTATCAGAGTTCTAAAATTATTATATATTCATTAATGTAGGTACAATGGTTTTATTGTCAGTCTGTAATTGAGTAAATTCCAGGTAAATCTATAAATAGTGGAACCATTGCCTATCAGGTACCTGAACTGACCCTTTTAATCACCTAACTCGGGTAAGTCTCGTCAGTTTGTGCGTTCTTACTAATGAGAGTAGATCGAATTCGGCGTGTTATTTTATGTTAAGAAAAGAGTGTTTTTTGTGTTATTGAACAGAATTAAAATGAGTTCAGGTTCCAGTTCAAGAAGAAGTTGTGTAAATCAATCTGATGTGTTTTGCTATATATGCGGAGAATACATGTTTTAACAAAACAGACAAACTATTACTGACTTTGTAAAGCGAGCATATCTTGGATACTTTGGAGTTAAGCTTGGTGATCAGGACAAAACGTGGGCCCCGCATCTCGTATGTAAAACTTGTACAGAGCATTTACGGCAGTGGACTACCGGGAAAAGAAAATGTCTAAAATTCGGCGTACCAATGGTTTGGAGAGAACCAAAAAACCACTTCAATGATTGTTATTTCTGTTTAGTAAATACTAATGGAATCAATCGAAATAACCGCAGTAAGTGGCCTTATCCCAATTTAGACTCGGCAATACGCCCTATCCCGCACTCAGATGAAATACCGATTCCAACATTTCATCAGCTACCACATATCTCTGATGACGAATATTTTCCCTCTGATCGCTCTTCTGATGCTAATAAAAGTTCTGATGCTAATGAAACTAACAGTGACTATGAGGGGACGTCATCAGTTCCTCAACGCTTCAATCAAAATGAATTAAATGATCTCACCAGGGATCTCAATTTATCGAAAAAAGCTTCTGAAGTACTGGCTTCTAGGTTGAACGACAAAAATTTACTGGAACAAGGAACCAAAATTACCTTTTACCGTACAAGAGAAAAAGATCTGCTACCATTCCTTTCTCAAGAAGACAATCTTGTATTTTGTCACGAAATTAGGGGGACTCATGAAAGAAATGGGACTTTCTGAATATATTCCAGATGATTGGCGCCTATTTATTGACAGTTCAAAGCGAAGTTTAAAATGTGTCCTTCTACATAATGGGAATAAATATGGTTCAATACCACTAGCTCACTCAACGAAACTGAAAGAAGAATATAATACCATAGCTTTGGTCTTGCCGAAGATAAAGTATTACGAACATCAATGGATGATTTGTGTAGACTTAAAAATGGTAAACTTTCTTCTTGGGCAGCAAAGTGGTTACACGAAATATCCGTGTTTCTTGTGCCTCTGGGATAGTAGGGACAAAACACACCCACTGGGTTAGAAAAGATTGGCCTCAGAGAGAAAACATGGACGTTGGGGAAAAGAATGTCATTAACGACGCTTTGGTTGAAAGAGAAAAAATCATACTTCCTCCGTTACATATAAAGTTGGGCTTAATGAAGCAATTTGTAAAGGCTCTTGATAAGAATGGGTCTTGTTTTGCATATGTTATATAGGGGTAAAAATGCATCAGTTGAGCACAGAAAAAACTCAAAGCAGGGATATTTGACGGCCCACAAATAAGACAATTAATTAAGGATCCTGCCTTCATAAATTCAATGAATCAAGTTGAACGAGAAGCTTGGACATCATTTGTTGCAGTTGTAGAAAATTTTCTAGGCAAACATAAAGCTCAAAACTATGTTGAAATGGTTAACAAGATGCTTAATAGTTTTCAAATCCTTAGGGTGCAATATGAGTATTAAAATACACTATTTACACAGCCACTTAGACCGTTTTCCAGAAAATTTAGGAGACATGAGTGAGGAACAAGGTGAAAGATTTCACCAAGATATTAAAGTTATGGAGGACCGCTACCAAGGAAGATGGGACATGCACATGATGGCAGATTACTGCTGGAGTTTAAAAAGGGACTGTTTAAAAAAACATTCAAGAATGTCGCGGAAAAGAAGCTTTCCAAGTGTTGAGTGACTATTTCATTTCTTCAATGTTTTTTTTTTGTTTGTAAGTACGACATAATATTGTATTTTGTATAACTAAAATAAAAATTTCGTATCTACTTTTGTTTACTACACTTACGGATTTGAGTTACAATAATGTAACTTATATTTCTCTAAAATTGTATATCTTAAAAAATTTGAGCTCCTAGGTACAAATGAATACGTTATTTGAATTCAGGACATCAAATTGATATAGAATCAGCTCAAAAAACCTCGACACCAAAACAGCTGTTCCCCTGTGTAATATTTAAAGTATAATAAATGCAAGAACTAGGTAGAATTAAGTAAAACAGAGGTATAGATATTTATGTTTTATAATGTTTAACTTAAAGTTATTTAATACGTATTCGGTGACACTTAAAAATAGCCACATGTTACATATTTTGTCAATACTGTAGCACTATACAGACACTGAGATGACTGCCGGAACTATATAGTATGGCGTATCTCTAGTTGTTTTGGACTCTTTAATTTTATTTTTAGTTTTTAAGGCTTCCACTCCAGCGGCATTTCCTACATGGTTGTGAGCATTTTCTTTAACGATGATTTCTCTTTCTGTGATGATTCGGCCTCTACATTTCTTCTAGGCAAAGTACTCACATTTCCAATAATTTCTTGCGTTCGTTGGCTTATCTTCGATATACACGTAACCGTTTAATAGCAATTTAGTTTTGCTTTTTTGGCTAACTATATATTTTAAAGCCATTTTCTCTCTCTCAAGTCAATCCAACTCTTAAAAGGGAACAAGATAGGATAATTATTACTTTATCATTTTTTCGGCTTTTACCATATACCACCCGGCGATAAATATCTATACCTGTTTTTCGTTTAATCCTTAATTAATAGCTATAAGTGAAAGACTAAATAACCCAAGTGCACAAGCTATTCTGCAGGTAGAGAGATTAAAATAACACAAAATCCTTCTTTTTAAAAATGGCCTTTATTTGTTTGTCTATCTATAGTATTTTCACGATCTAAGAAAGTGACTTAGCTACCTATACCCATTCAAAATTCCACAAGATTCGAAAGTGATTAATTTATGGCTGTTTAATGACAAGGCATCGTGCAGGGCCCGCCCCGCACTATACCTGATTATATAATTGTTGGGTTTAAAATTTTATTGTGATAAGACAGTTGAATTTTAATGTTTTATGTACTGAATAATACACAATATAGTAATTACACAAATATATTAAAACAGTGTACAGTGTCCTCGCGTACATTTGATACAATTTTAGTTATTAAATAATATCTAGTTCAATTTCGCTATGGCTACTATCTTGCAAATCAATAAGTTTTTTGCAAGTTCTAAACTATTTATATTTATGTACGTATATCTATATGACTTTTCAATTTTTTTGACGTATTGAATACAGTTTCTCCAGTTTTCAACGGTTACATTTTTGACTTCTGCCTTTATCAACTCAATCATACTACTGTTTAAAGTGGGTGTATTATTGTGAGCACGTATATTAGACTTTATTTTATGCCATATCAACTCGGTTGCATTAAAGATACAATAATATGGTGGAAGCCGAATTATTTCGTGTCCTGCTTCCTTTGCAATTTTATCACAAATATATTTTGAAAAAATTGTAACTTTTTAAAACTTCTAATAATTTTTAACTGTATAACTTTCATAGAAATATATGTCACGTTCGCACAAAAAGGCTTGTATTTTCCTTTTCCTACTTGGCAACTATGATAGGATGCATTATCCATCACAATACAGCTATTAAGTGATCCTAACGGTCATTTAATGTTTTTATTGCATCAATTTTCCAAATCACTTCCTTAAATCTTGAAAAATACTATATTAAATAACTTTAAATAATTATTATACAATATATATATATATATATATATATATATATATATATATATATATATATATATATATATATATATATATATATATATATATATATATATACATATATACACCTCTGTTTTACTCAATCCTACCTACCTAATTCTTGCATTTATTATACTTTAAATATTATCTTTCTAAAAGAGGGATAAATTAAGTAGTTTTCGAATATTTGTCCATTCGAAATATTGTCCATTCGAAATATTGTCCATTCGAACATTAGTCCGTTGGATTATATGTCCTTCGATAATTTGTCTTTCGAAATTGTGTCTTTCGATATTTGCTCCAAATCCGAAAAATTGGAATCTCGCTGGACCAAATGCACTGAGCTCAAAAAAGATTATGTTGTGAAATAATTTTTTTTTTTACAAGAAAATGTTATTTACCTTGTTTATTAGAATACTTTTCAATTCACCCTCGTATATCCGCTCTGCTAACTTTACTGATCATTTGATGGCTTAAATTTAAATTCTATGATGCAGGTTGGTGCTTAAAATGCATAACAAACGGAGACTATATTTCGAGTCATGTCACAAAATCTTAACAAATCAAATCCTATTTATTGAGCATCACACATGAGTACTTAAAAGATCTTTTTCACCTAGCTTTTGGACTTCTGTCAATTATTTTGATACCAGTGTTGTTGCCTGCTCTACAGACTTTTTAAAAAATAAATAATTAAAACATTTACACCTAAGTCGGTAAATTATTATTTTATATATATCTTTCCGAATTGCTTATTACACTGTCCGGCTTCTCTTTCTATTCATCTCTCTCTCTTTAGGGTTTTTTTGATATCTCTCTTGCTTTTTATTTCTCCCTTCTACTTTCAAACTGTAATTTTTGCTAGTAACCTTATATAATACAATTATTTCTATCGTGTCAGATTTTCAAAAATATTAACCAATTCTTTGTGGTTAACATTGGACATAAGGTTTTTGTCCACTGTATTTTAAATCGGGCTGAAGGTTTAAGTACTATTATTAAAAATATATCGACTTAGTGTATAAATAGATGCGATTGAATCTGGAACTTTTCGGCTTCCGAGAAAAATCTCTTGTCATTTTTTAAGTACCACTAATTCTGCATATGTACAAAATAAAGAATGCAATTTATGAAAAAATAAAAGATGGTTATTTTTTTTTCATAATAAGGATGTGTATAGTTTAAATATTAATTAATACATCATTTTATAGGAAATAAAAATGGATTCCAGTAAAAAATACTATAACAAAAGCCCTGAAGAATCTACAAACTTTTTTTTCCAGACTGTTTTTTTGGTAAGTTAATTGTCACTACGTTTTTCATTGTACCTTTTTGAGATATACCTTACGGACTAATTCGACCTTTCGAAAATATAAGACAGTACTACCAGTATATTTATCGTCGGAAGCGACATCCCTCATTAGTGCTGTGTCGGTTGTTTTATCACATTTATTATAGTAGTAAGAATTTCTGTTGGTTTTGACAAACGGTCAGACAAGTACTCCCAAGCAAAGAGCTGTAATTGGCTCTTATTGTAACCCAAAAACGGCATGTATACAAGGTGTTACGAAAATAGCTTAATATATTAAAATGATATATCTCTGTAGTAAAAGCAGTTGAAGAAAAATATAGATAAATAACACCCTTCGATAATAACATGTAGAACTAAATTAAGAGGTCTCAAATATTTAATACAAAAATATGGCTTCTCCTACCTGTCGGACAGTGAATTCGCAGCCACTTACCGATACCAATTCCACTACTACAATCAGTTAACTATTTATTATTTGCTTGTTTTAAAATAAGTAAAAGACAACTTATTTCGTCTTAACAACTACAACTTTCCTAATTAAAAATATGTTAAATATAACACCCAGGCTAAAAGTTAAGATATAATATAGACCTCAGTGTTTTTGTTTAATTAAGCAGACATTTATAAAAACTAATTGTTACTAGTCTTCGACAATATGAAAGAATATTTTAAGCCACAGGTTTCATTACCAATTTGAGATATTTCAATTTTACTAATATTATGGGAATTTTTCCATGTTTTTGGTTGTGATAATGAACAAACTTTAGGCATAATTATTTATTTACTATATATAATTACGCAATCCATAAGATGAGAGGAAAGGATTTAAAAAGGTAATTTCATATTATTGTGCTATAGGTATTCGAGATCTTCGAGTCGGGGGACACGAAATATTACAATTTTTTTTTCCCTTTGCAATACCAGCAAAGGTAGAGGGTAGAAGAGGTGGTAATCATTAAATATTGTGTAGTTTCTATATTATTATAAGAGTTTTTCCTGGTTTTTGATTGAGATATATTAAGAAAATTTAACTAATCATTTATCATCATCAGCATCATCAGCCTCTCTCCGCCCACTGCTGGATATAGGCCTTTTTCATGTTCGTCCATTTTCTCCTGTCCTATGCCACCTCATACCATCGCCTGCCTGCATGTTTTCTCATATCATCCAACCAACGTTTTTGCGGTCTGCCAACACGTCTCATGATGTTCTCCAGCAAAATGTTCTGTTAGAGCATTCGTCTAGATTTTTTCTGGCCACATGTCCAGCCCACACCCACTTGAGGGATGCTGCTCTCTTTATGACATCTGTAACCCCCGTTCTGGACTTTATGTCAACGTTTCTGATTCTATCTCTTATGTTCACTCCCAGCATTGCTCGTTCCATTCTACGTTGTGCTACTCCCAACTTTCTGATACAGACTTCCGTTAAAGTGATCATTTCCATTCCATATGTTAGAACTGGCAGGATACAACTTTCAAATGCTCTTCTTTTTAAGGAATTTGGGATATCTTTGTTTCTCAAGATCCATGACATTTTGCCAAACGCAGCCCAGCCCAATCGGATTCTTCTATGTATTTCCTATTTGCCTAGTGTAAGAAGATGCCCCAAAATATATATAAATTCCTGTACATTGGTTAATGTGTTATTATTAATTTAAAATTTTTTATTGCTGTTTGACATAATTTGTGTTTTATCTGGGTTCATTTCAAGGCCTACCTGTTCTGCGGCTTTATTTAATTCATTTAACATGAGCTCATACTCCTCGGGATCTGAGCTTATTAAGACTATGTAGTCGGCGAACAGCAGATGATTCAGAAATCTTCCATCCACATTTATTCCCTCCCGTTCCTAATTTAATTGTTTGAACACATTTTCCAAGGCGAGTGTGAACAGTTTCGATGACGCTGTATCGCCCTGCCTAACGCCTCTTTTTAATGAAATTTTGCCAGTTATGGTGTCTTCGTTTATTCTTATGTGCATGGAGGCATCATTTATAGTAAAAGATAAATAAGGTAAAAGGAACTGGGTCGAGCAGGGATTCTTTCACTGTGCGTCGCGACGCCCTGGGGCGTGGGGCGTCGCGGCGCCATCATAGGAGAGTCGCGAGACGATACACACATGTCGCCTGCATGCGGTGTAAACATCTCATCAGCGACTCAGTAAGCCCGCCCCTCCATTCCTAAGCGCGTTCGTTCGTTTATTGTTCGGTCTTTGGTTTCGGCGCTTTATTTATTCGTCGATTACAAGCTTTAATGAATGCAATGTTTTGATTTCAAGTGTATTGTATTCGATTTACGCGAGCATATTCATTACTTAAAACGGATAACTTTATTAAAATAAAAAAAAAGCGTGAAAGACGCAGGAAAGAGTAGAAAGGAAACTGAAATTGAAAAAATTACAACCAGTAAAAAGAAGATTGGGAACCCCTGGGGTAGAGGATTAGAAGGATGGTTGCACATATATTATAATATACTATGTTGGGAATATGGAGTCTTTGGCACAATGATACTACTCACTATATAGCACTATTACACCAAACACTTTATTTTTGCGCTCGGCGCGCATTTCGGATTGGAGTCAATCATCGCTCCTTATAAAGCTAACATGGTTAGCGAAACGCGCGTCGAGTGCAAAAATAAAGTGTTTAGTGTAGTGGTGATATATAGTGAATAGTATTATAATATACTTCAATTTCAGAGTTCTTGCTTTTTCATTATTACTAATTTTAACAGAAATAGTATGTAGAAGGATTGAGATCTTGTTACAGAGTAACCTAAAGATTATTATGTTGATTATAGAAAAAGTTTTAGAAATACAAATAAATTAAATTGGCGGAAACTTACCTCCGGCACAGTAGGTAAATTATTGTTTTTACGTCCCTTGCTAAAGGGAAAGAATTACCCCCTGCAATTCTTTTCTCACTCTTATGCACCCACAAATACCTAAACTATATTCACTAATAAAACTTCACAAAAACGGTTACCTTATAGAGCCAGTAATATCAAAACGTCTTGTTCAAATACTCATAGACAACACTAAATTTAAAGCTAAATTTGCAATAAAAAATATTCACAACTAGTTGAAAACATCAAACATTTAAAGTTACCCGACAATTCAAAATTAATCTCTTTCGATGTTCAAAATCTTTTTCCAGGCATACCAAGTAGGGAAACTATATTACTAATTGAAAAACTTCTTTCTAAAATCAATGTCAACCCATTAATAAAACAAGACATGTTAAATTGCTTAAAGGTTTGCCTAGAACAAAATTATTTTGAATTTAGTAACGACCTATACAGCAGCCTAGACGGTCTCATAATAGGCAATCCACTTAGTCCTCTTTTGGCGGAAATATTTATGAATAACATAGAAAACCAAATAAGCAAATACCCACTGTTTAAAAAATTCGTATACTGGCATAGATATGTTGATGATATCTTATGTTGTTTTACAGGAAGTGACAAACCGTTTGCCATATTTCAAAATTTTTTGAATAATATACACAAAAATATAAAATTCACAGTGAAGTTGAAACCAACAATAGCTTAAACTTCCTTAACCTAACAATAAAAAGACATAATAACAAACACAGTTTTTCTATTTACCATAAACCGTTACATACTGACATAATTACCCATAATACCTCATGTTATCCACCAAATCACAAACTTGAAGTTTTCCATAATATGATTCACAGACTAATAAATATTCCTCTAAACCAAGACTATTTTTAAAAAGAATTTAATATTATAAAACAATTAGCAGTAAATAATGAATAAAGAACCTTATAAAAACGTAAAGTCAATAACGTACTATGGTAGGTGTAGCACTAAATTAAATAGTTTCTTGAAAAAATTAAATATTAACACAGTATTTAAAACATCCAACACACTTGGCAAATTTTTAAAAAATAACCAAACTAAAACGGAGAGAGACAATATATCCGGAGTATACAAATTAAATTGTGGAAATTGCTCAAAAACATATATCGGTCAAACAGGAAGAAGTTTTTCAAAAAGAATAAAAAAACATGCTTCATCATACATCAATAGAAAAAATAACGTAAATCATTTAATTGAAAATAACCACCAATTCAACCCAAACTTTGAAATATTACATACTTGCACAAAGGGCCTGAAACTTAATTACCTAGAATCTTTAGAAATAAACAAATTGAAAAATTCAGAGTCCTTAATAAATGAACACTTAAGACTTAAATAATTCACCATTACTAAATCTATTTAATTAAATTATTTTATTACCTGCCCTTAATTTAGAACCAACCATTTATTATAGTAATTTAATCCTCATTTTGTAACAAACTATCTGAAGAAGCTGTCGTACAGCGAAACATGTCATGAAGTTAAAAATAAAAAAATTTAGTGGAAATTTAAGTAGTGTTTTACTTCTTGCAAAACTTCTAGTTATGGATTTCCACCAAGTATCTGCTGAATCAGTTAAAATTTTTGGTTTTCTTTACTTTTTTGATGAGATTAGTTCGTGAAAAATAGATCTTTCCATTTTCAACGATCTGTCTATCGAACTATCAGGCTGTCGGTTTGTTGGCTTCATAATACTCGAACGAAATAATATAATATTTGAAATAAGGATGAAATCTGTGATTTTTGAGCAATATCGTTTCAAGGAAAAGGGAGAAAGGGGTGAGTGACGATATGTATGATTTTATTCATATTATGGAAAAGTTACTTTCTCTTTTCTTGAGAAAGTCAATTTCAGTAATTATTTTAAAACTACATCTTAGTGAGATAAGTACTGGGTAAATCACTTTATCGATTTTTAAATTGGCTTATTGAGCCTAATAGTAATATTTTTTTTAGCTGGGTTTTGCCATTTTTTAAAACAGGATATGAAAAAGACTTACATATTAAAGATATTTATAGTACTACTACACATGATCTATCAGGTCCTTTAGGAGATCTATTAGAAAGGTAGGCCTTATTTTAGTATTTATTTTATTCGCTTCGGCCAAAGAAGCAAGACGCCAGACGTCAAAATGTCGCACTTTCACCGACCAATGTTTACATTAATTCACATGTCAAATTAACGTTTTTCTGCTTAATTTATTATTTTCTCGATCAAAAAAAGATGCACGGTCTTATCATTCAGGGAAAGTTCAACTGTTTTTCGTTTTAAGCTAGTTCCCATAATACGAGACCAAAATATCTCAGGTTAAAGACAGTATTTAGTTCTAAAAATCACGTTAAAATATGGAAGTCGTTTAGAGTACCGGCTTTTCACAAATTGTGAATAATTTTCATTTTGGAATTGAAACTCAAAAAAAGGTAAAGCTCTGGTTGCTGCCGAGCAAGTGATAAATGTGAAAGAATATCAATTAGATGGAACATCCGTAATAAATAGGCACGTCAATCAGTAAACCTCGGTAACGGTGACTCCATACAATGTGAAATTACACGTAAGTAAAAACAAAAAAATTGAGAAAATAAGTATTTGAAAATAAATAACATGAGTTGAAAAGGAATCCCAGCTAAAAAAAAATCCCCTAGAATTACCGTCTGAAAATTCTACCTGATACGTGTAATTTCCATAAGGAAATTCGAGGTGGATTTTCTCAGCTGGAAAAACATAAAGCACAGGAAAATATATAAAAAATTGTTGCAGCTCGACGAAAACGGGGTAATAACAGATGTTCATTCTACTTCTATTGCCGAGATTTTAGGGCGATGTAAGCATAGTTATGCTGTCATTCATTACGTCAACAATGATCGAGGATTATTAAAACCAGTATCAAGCAAGAATGGGGCAGGCCATCGGTAAATTAAATGGGCATAGAAAAATATTCAGGTGGCAAATTAATATCAAAGCTTTTTCATGCCAAACCATCGAGTTCCCGCCACGACACCAACATCCCGGAAGTGATGGTGGTGTTTATGCCAGAAGATTTTGCCAATATAAATTGCGCGATTCGCGTAATTATAACGAAAGAAGAATTGACTTTGGTAGAGCGTCAAAAAAGAGAACAAATAGAAATTCAGAAGAAGCTGCAAGAAGAAATAAAGAGGAATATGCTAGAGCATATATTGAACATTTCTTTCTCTCCGCGACTTTTTACTGAGATTTTATTCATAATTGTTAACACAATACCGCAAATACAACAATCTTTAACACATGAACATTCGGAGAAAGTGCGAATTTCCGCCACCGCGCACGCTACTTCAGACAGTAAACTCCGCCTCTTGGCCCGAAGCGAATATATGATTTTTTTTTGTGAATCTTACAATTAGTATACATTTGTTTAAATTCAAGATATGTTTTGTCTCTATTGTAAGCCAAATACCAAAAAAAACTTGTATTTTTATTGTTTTTAGAAATTGGAATGAAGAAGTACTTAAACAGCAAAAACACAAGAAAAGTCCAAGTTTAAAGACAGTAATATGGAAAACATTCCGAAACGCATACATGTTTCATGGACTATTAATTTTTTTGAATTGTTTCTGTGTCAAGTAAGTAGTCTCATACGAGTACTTCATAAAATTATCAACTTATATTATTTAAAGGCACACTTTTTAAAACTTTTAAATTATTGTTTTGATGTTACTAATATACTATAATAGTAGATTTGATAACGTAATCATTTACAGACTAGTCAAGTTCTATCAGATCAAGCCGGTCCATAGTACGACGAGCTGGTTGAGTGGGAACAAATACGGTAACGCAGTCTGTTTTTAGAATTAGAGTACGCCCTAAAACATGCAAAGAAGGGTAAAGCAGCCGGACCTGACGATATATCGGTTGAGCTGTTAAAACTGATAAATGATGATTCAATCTCAATTCTCCTAAAACTGTTCAACTTAATATATAAAACTGGTATAAAACCCAAGGATTAGCTTCAGTTAACTTTTGTGGCAATCCCGAAAAAAGCAAACGCTAAAAAATGTAGTAACTATCGGACTATATCTCTTATGAGTCATACCTTAAAGCTCTTTCTAAGGATAATACACAATCGGATCTACAAAAAGCTTGAAATGGATATTAGTGAGACCCAAATGGGATTCAGAAAAGGAATGGGCACACGAGAGGACCTGTTTGCGATAAACGTTTTGTCACAGAGATGCATGGACATGAATCAGGAGCTGTACGTTTTCTTTATAGACTTTGAAAAGGCATTCGATAAAGTTCGACATGATCAATTAAAGAGAATCCTTAAAGATAAAAATATCGATGATCTAGATATCCGCATCATGTGCAATCTATATTGGAACCAGACAGCGAGAGTAAAAGTGGAAAACATGATTACGGAAGAGATAGAGATCCGCCGGGGAGTACGTCAGGGCTGCATACTGTCACCCCTTTTGTTTAATACCTATAGCGAGAGTATATGTCAGGAAGCTCTGTCTGAAGCAGACGAAGGCATAACGGTAAACGGTGAAACCCTGAATAATGTAAGATACGCCGATAACACAGTTCTACTAGCAGAAAGTTTAAAAAGACCTACAACATCTTGTTGAGCAGTTAAATAACAGCTGCAATAAATTTGGTCTAAAGATAAATCTAAAAAAAACAAATTTATGGTGATGGCAAAATCTCAAAATAACCAGGATCGTCTTCTGGTTAATAACATAAGTGTTGAGAAAGTCAATTGCTACAAATACTTGGGAACATGGCTGAACGAGAACATAGATCAGACAAAGGAGATTAAAACCCGAATAGAGATATCAAGATCAAGCTTTAATAGAATGAGAAAACTCTTTTGCAATCGAGATCTAAGCCTGGTACTGCGGTTACGAATGTTGCGTTGTTACGTCTTCTCAACGCTACTTTATGGAGTGGAAGCATGGACTTTGAGGCGGAACAATACTAAAAGTATTGAAGCTTTTGAGATGTGGTGTTATCGGCGCATTCTGAAAATGTGATGGATGGATAGGGTAACCAATAACGAGATTCTCCAAAGACTAAACAAAGCCCCAGAACTAACGAACACTATTAAAAAAAGGAAGCTGTAATATTTGGGACATGTGTTGAGGGGAGAAAGGTATTCACTGTTGCAGGGTAAAATTAAAGGGAACAGAAATGTTGGACGAAGAAGAATATCGTGGTTGCGTAACTTGTGCAACTGGTTTGGCTGCAGCTCAATTGAACTGTTTGGAAGAGCAGCAAATAAAGTGAGAGTAGCTGTGATGATTTCTAATCTCCGACAGGAGTGGCACTCGAAGAAGAAGAAGTCTGTTTTTAAATCTAATACTGTATTTAAAAGATAGCAAATCATTTAATTTTAGATGATTATTTAAATAAATTAAATTGGCGGAAAAAGAAATGTTAATCTTGCTCTGAATTTGGGTCTTACTCCTGGACAGCTATTCAACCTTAGATTTTCATCGGTTTTCTGTGTTTTTCTTCTATGATCTACCCATATATATATATATATATATATATATATATATATATATATATATATATATATATATATATATATATATATATATAAGTTTTTGGTCTAGCTACTTAAAACACTTTTTTTTTTACAAAATTCGACTTTATTCATTAATATAGTCTCCTTCAAGAGCGATACAATCAGTCCAACGCTTTTCTAACATTCTTATACCTTTCTTGTAGCAGGATTTGTCTCTACCTTCAAAATAGGGCTCAGAACATTTTTTTCCGGTCTGCGAAAAGATAATAGTCGCTAGGGGCCAAATCTGGAGAATATGCAAGCAATTCGAACTTCAATTCGTGCAATTTTGCCATCGTAACCATTGACTTGCGACACGGTGCATTGTCTTGATGAAAGAGCACTTTTTTTGTTCATTTGGAGCCGTTTCTTCGCGATTTCTGCCTTCAAACGCACTAATAACTTTATATTATATTCGCTATTGATGGTTTTTCCCTTCTCGGCATAGTCGATGAATATTATTCCATGCGCATCCCAAAATACAGTGGCAAACCCTTCCCAGCCGACTGTTATGTCTTTGGTCGCTTCGGGCGGCTTTCACCGGCTGCTATCCACTCAGCTGACTACCGATTTGATTCCGGTGTGTAGTGTCACATCTCGCATGAAAAAATCCTTTTTATTGCACTTAAACAGGTCCAAACAGAGCTCAGAATCATCAACACGTTTTTGTTTTTGGTCCACTGTGAGCAAATGCGGTGCCCATTTCGAACAGAGCTTTCTCATGCCCAAATGTTCATGCAAAATATGACCAACACGTTCTTTTGATATCAGCTGTCAGCATGTCAGCTATTTCACGCAATTTTATTTTACGGTCATCCAAAACAATTTTGTGGATTTTTTTTATGTTTTTCGGTGTAACCACCTTATTTGGGCATTCAGCATCATTTGTATCTGTACGGCCGCGTTTAGATTCAGCATACCAGTAAATGATGAGTAATTTTCCAGGAGCAAACATCAAGCCATTGCTTTGCTTGAACGGTATTTTTTCTCATCAAAAAACAGTGTTTAATCAACACACGAAATTCGATTTTTTTTCATTGTTTTGAAAATATCAAAAGTGGCGTCACTAAAACCACTGTAACTAATCGTCGAAATGTCATGGAATTTTAACACGTATCGTTTGAAGGTTAGTACTTCCTAAAAATCATATGGATTTCTTGAAAAGGGCGACATCTATGTGTCAGACCAAAAACTTTTCAGCCCTACGTGTGTATATTATATATATATGGACAGTTCATGTCAACGGGGACAACTGTATGACCAGAATTGAGAGAGACGCCCACATATGTGTAATGGCTCAAAATTTTTGTTGAAGTGTCTACTTTCGAATGCTACCTGGCCTTTTAAAAAATTCAATATGGCGAATACAATATGGCGGCTAAACAAAAAAAATGGCATTTTTATATTAGAAAACGAATAACGAAAGAACGAAAAAAAAAAATTTGAAAATTCATACTCGGGGGTTTCCGAGGATACTAAATTCATTTCTATAGTTAGTTTTTGATTTTGCACCCTTACAAGGAATGAAAACAGGGGTTGGGGTGACTAATTTTCAGAGTTTGTGAAAATTTAGTTCTGTAGATTGGGGAATGGAAATCCAAGTTTTTTTCTGCTTCTAATTATATTTTTAAAGGTAGTTGTTGACATAATTATATTTTTGAGGAAGCATATTAGACTGTGGAACGTAATGTTCCTGTTTCTGTTTTATAAGCTATAGTATGTAAGGTTAAGGTAGTTTAAGTTGCCTTTCTGAGGTGTGGGCTAAGGAAGGTTAAGTTAATATATTTAACCAAAGTTAACTATACCTTTTCTCAAGATTTATAACTGCGATAGAAGATTGTTGACATAGATGACTATTAACCGCACTGGTGTTATTTATTTTATGTACTGAGTTTTATTACCGATTGTGAATGTAATTTTTAGCTGATTCAACCCATTCTCATCCAATCGACTTTGATTTCTTACTTCCAAAATTTTGGGCTGATGCCTAATTTGACTCTGATGTCAGTTTTATACCTTTTCACCCTTGGAGAGGTGAAAATAAGGGTTTTGTCTGAAAATAAGGGTAGGAGTAGTGTCGAAATTTTCACATCATCAAGAATTTTTGTGTTCAGATTTAAAAATTTGTTATCCAGGATTTTTGAGGATGTCAATCTTGACTTTGATTTTCCTTGCACGGATGAAAATAAGGACTGGCTGCAGTTGTTGGCAATCTGCTAACCGCTCTGTCGGCATGCATGGCTGCAGCGAGTCAGCCTCCGATAGAATACCAAGCACGAGGTATGCGTTATATCTTACCATTATTGGCCGTCAGTACTGGCTTACGTACCAGAAAATTCTGTTCTCATTTCCGTGGATCCTAGCCCGACTGATGAGCCGTGATACGGCGAAACGCGTCTCGGGATGGATTTGACGAATAAGAGAACAGTGGGTAGACTGCCGAAATATGGACCTTAGGTCCGTTTTCAGTTTGTTCTACATTGAACCACATATGCCTTGGGGGGATCTCTCGAAAAATAGGGCTACCTGCGGTGAAGTGTTGGTAATCTGCTAGCCACTTTGTCGGCATGTATGGCTGCAGCGAGGCAGCCTCCGAAGGAGTGCCAAGCACGAGGTATGCGTTACATTAGTGGTGGGTCGTTGACGCTTTTACAGTCAACGAAACGAGACAAGTTTATCGTCGATGATAAACTAGTTTATAAAACAGTTTAATTTTCGACTTGTTTCGACCGTCGTCGACAGAACAACGTCCACGAATGAACTGTTTCGTGTTTACTCGCACCGTGGTCGTCGTCCATTCGCGTCGACTCGTCTGTAGTAGACCATAGGGCCATACAGTTTATCTTGTCGACGGTCGGGTTGTGACCGTGAACAAATGTCGTTCACGAGTGAACTAGTTTATCGGTAGACTATAAACTAGTTTATCAGTTAATGCGAAATAAACAGTCTAAAAAAACTGTTCGTTCATTCAACGCCACCACTACGTTATATCTTGCCATATATATATATATATATATATATATATATATATATATATATATATATATATATATATATATATATATATATATATATACCAGGTGTATAAATATGAAATGCGGATTTTTTTTCTAAAAAAACATGTTAAATTCGGAAGAATGATAAAAAGTGCTTTATTTAAAATATCACCCATCGCTTGTTATACAATTTTCCCATCTTTCGGGCAATTTGTGTGTACTACCTACCGTGTCCTACCGACAATGGCGTGAAAATCCTAACACCTTAAATCGAAACATCTTTGTTCATGCCCGGAACAGATGCAAGGGAATTATCGACGAAACCAAGGAGGCACACAATCAACGAATTAGAAACAAACTTCTCGCTTGTCCCAACAATTCCAGGTCCTTTTGGGCAGTCGCTAAGGCAGTTAGTCAAAATTTTACCAAATCCACCATACCACCACTCACACGGCCAGATAATTCCATTGCAACCACACCTGTTGAGAGAGCGAACTTGTTGGCTGAACTCTTTGCTTCACATTCTACTGTCAATTTCCAAGGAAAAACACCACCTACTATTCCCATATTGCAGTCAAGGATGCCCGATGTTGTCTTCAGACAGCGCATCATAAAGCGTATTTTAATGAAGCTAGACACCAAGAAGGCTTCTGGCGCTGACGGAATACCTGCCATAGTTCTCAAAAACTGTGCAAGGGAACTAACATTAGTTTTCTGTAGACTTTTTAACCTATCCTACAGAAAGGGAATATTTCCGTCCTGCTGGAAATGTGCCACGGTTCAGCCGATACCTAAAAAAGGTAAGAAGACCTTGCCAAATAACTACCGACCAGTTGCACTGCTTTCAATAATATCGAAAGTCATGGAAAAGGTTATCAATGAGCATCTTCTAAAATATCTTGAACGATTCAATATTATTAGCGATCACCAATATGGTTTTCGTAAACATAGATCAACAGGAGATCTTCTGACTTATGTAACACATGTTTGGAACGACGCAATTGAACACTTTGGAGAATCTCGAGCGGTTGCTCTTGACATATCCAAGGCATTCGACCGTGTTTGGCACGATGGACTGTTGGCTAAGTTGCGCTCTTATGGTATGTCTGAAAGGTTCTGTTTGTGGCTCTCATGTTTCCTCGGAGAGCGTTCTTTACGAGTGGCGGTCGACGGATTTCTTTCTAACACCCTCACTGTCAACGCCGGTGTGCCCCAGGGCTCCATACTGTCTCCTACTCTCTTCCTCATTTACATTAACGATCTGCTGGAAAGGACCGGGAATCCAATCTATAGCTTTGCAGATGACAGTACGCTTGTCTCTTCATTCACCTTGAACGCTCGGACATCGGCTGCTCAGGCGAATATCCGCAGACAGCAGGAGGTCGTTCAACTTAACAAAGACCTGGAAGAAATTCTATCTTGGGGTGACAGTAACCAAGTGGAATTTAACGCTACAAAAACCCAAGCGGCAGTTTTTTCTAAAAAAGTTAACGTTGCTGAACCCGACATAGTTATGTCGGGGCACTCCATTCCCCTAGCATCGTCGCTCAATTTGTTGGGCGTTAGTTTGGGAGCAAATATGTCTTGGCATGAACATGTTGCAGGCATAGCAAGGAGAGCTTCTCAAAAGTTGGGAATATTATTTAGAACCAGAAAGCTTTACACCCCACAGCAACTGTTAATTCTTTACAAAGCCCAAATTCGACCAACTATGGAATACTGCTCCCACGTTTGGGGCTCCGCTCCCAAACATACACTGCATTTGTTGGATTCTGTTCAGAGAAGAGCGGTCCGTCTGATTGGGGACCCGGAATTGACCGGCGGCCTTGATTCGCTGGAACATCGAAGAACGGTTGGCGACTTGAGTCTGTTCTACAAGTATTTTCATGGAAAGTGTTCGAAGGATGTAGCCCGTTTAATTCCTCCCAAAGCGGTGCATGTTAGAAATACACGTCGCGCTGGTGCTGCGCATCCGTATGAGGTTCAGCTTGTTACTCCGCGTACGACGCTTTTCAAGCAATCTTTTATATGGAGAACGTCATCCCTTTGGAATAATTTGCCCAGCGCTGTGTTTCCCACCGAGTACAATTTACAGCGATTCAAGAACAACGTGAATAGCTTTTTCCGCACTCGTGCCGCTCCTGGAGCGCTTTAGGGACTTCCCTGCAGCACGTGTGCTAGACCAATAAAAAAAAAAAAAAAATACGCCAGTAAAAATCTTCCCCTTTTGCTGCGAACCATTCATCGAGCCATTATTTCACATCTTCGTACGAACCAAAGCGCTGCTCAGCAAGTGCGTGACCCATCGATGCAAACAAGTGGTAATCGGAAGGAGCCAAGTCTGGTGAGTAAGCCGCATGGGTAGAACTTTCCAGCTGAGTGCTTCCAACGTGTCGCGTACTGGTTTTGCCGTATGTGATGGAGCATTGTCATGAAGAAAAATGACTTTGTGTTGCCTCTTTCGGTATTCTGGCCTGTTTTCAAGCAGAGAACGGTTCAAATCGGTCAATTGTTATTGCTAACGTTTAGTATTAACCGTTTCCCTAGGATTTAACAGCTCATAATAGACCACGCCCCTCTGGCCCCACAAACACAGAGCATCGTCTTTCTGCCCAAGCGATTCGGTCTTGCGGTCGATGTGGATGGTGCGCCTGGGTCTACTCATGATTTTTTTGCGCTTGGGATTCTCAAAATAAGTCCACTTTTCATCCCCTGTAACTATACGATGCAAAAACGACTTCCTTTTGTACCGAGCTAGCAAAATATCACATGTGTTTTTTGCGCTTTTCCATTTGCCTGTCGTTCAACTCATGTGGTACCCATCTACCGGCTTCTGAATGGAGTATGTTCACCATAAGCTTCTCGAAGTAATCGGTATGATTCAACAGCATTTTTTTCAAACGAAAACAAAAAATTAATGCTGTCCGCGAATGCTCTTTGTTCGGTATAAATTGTGACATATTGAACACAACAACACAACACTATGCACACACTTTTCCAATTTATCACTCGTGCACGTCTGACACTTGTTGATGGCACAACAAAATGGAGCACTGTCAAATCTTTATAGCACAAACTGCATTGGTGCACCATCTGTTGTCTGAAATCCGCATTTCATACTTGTACACCTGGTATATATATATTTTCTTTTTAAGATTGATGCAACCAATCGTTCTGGGTTACTATATAAAATATTTCGAGAAAACAACAGAGCAAGACCTGGTTAGAGGATGGCTGCTAGCGTCGAGTGTTATAGGACTGGCATTTGTCAACGTGGTTATTTGGCATTACACATGGATCAATTGCTCTCGAATAGGAATGAGAGTCCGAATTGCTTGTTGCTCCCTAATTTATAGAAAGGTAAGTATGCTTAGCATTCATTTTGAATGATTTTTACGATTGAGCATTGACATAATAAAACCGCAGTTTATCAATTAATTCTTTAAAATGCCCTTCCAAAATTGTCAACATTGTAGTAATTATTTCATAGCCTTATGAAATTCAACAATAGCTATAAAAATCACCATGTTGTCATTATTAAATATAGTCCTATTAAAAACAAATATTATTTAGTTATAAAATGGACAGAAAAAGGTAAATTAAATTGCTCTGTGAGAAAACTCTTCTTTAGCTTATTGTATCCATCGTCGAATAAAAGCCTCCCTCAACTGCTGCCATTTTTCTGTATTTTGCGTTGTCCTCATCCAACCATTCCCAATTAATCTTTTTATGTCATCTGGCCACCTAGTTTATGATTTTCCTCTGCCTCTTTTATTTGCTCGCGTCTCTATTCTATGACTTTTCGTATCCACTGGTTGTCCTTCATCCTTCCAATATGCCCCACTCAATTTCACTTTAATATACATACGTTTTCTATTACATCTGTTACCATGGATTTTCGTCTTATTTCTAAGTTTGGTATGCGATCACTACATTTAATGTTTAGAATTTTTCTTTTCATCACAGTCTTATATTGGGAAAAATCAGAATGTCAATAAAGAGATCTCAAAAACAAGCCTAACAATTTATGAAACAAAGACAAAGGTAGAAAGCCTACAAGGCGAATCAATAAAAAAATCTCTACCGGACAAGATTGAAGAACGAAATAAATAAAAATCCAGTGGTAGAGGAAGAAGATATAGAAGATAGCTGGAGAAAGATCAAGGATAACATTATAAATGCAGCAAAGGAAGCACTCGGGAAACGTAAAATAAACAGAACATCAAGAAGACCGAATAATACACCTTGGTTCTACGAAGAAGTGAAATTAAAATGCCAAGAACAAACAAAAGCCTATCTTAAACATAAATCACAAAAAACCAGAGAAATATATGAAGAAAATAAGACAGTCCGCAATGAAATAAACGCAAAGAAAATGGACACTGGGAAAATTTCTGTAAAGAAATGGAACATGACTTTTATGGTATGCAAAAGGAGATTTGGAGAATGATACTTAGACAGGGAAAGGAAATAAAAGAATTAATAGAAGTAAGATACATGGATAAATTATATAAAGTAATTGTATAATACTACAGAAAATTTGGCACCCGAAACACAAGAAATAGTAATTAACGAAACATCAGAAATAGATGATAAACAGGTGGAAACAGCTCTCAAAAAATTAAAAAACCGAAAATCAGCTGGTAAGGACGAAATACAAAATAAAGTATTAAAGTACGGAGGAGTGAAACTGACTAAAGAATTCACAAAACTCATAAACCAAATAATACACGGATCGCGAATACCAGAAAAATGGATAACAAGCATAATGACATCACTTTTTAAAAAAGGAGAAAAAAACCAATCCGAATAATTATCGAGAAATTAACCTCTTGTTCACAACTTTAAAACTGACGACATAAATTGTTACCCATAAAATAACTCCACTTATACAGCTTTCCGAAGAACAACGAGGATTCAGGGGCGGAAGATCCTATAACGACGCAGTGTTTGTGATCAGACAAATTACTGAAAGATCAATTGAATATAACAGACCAGCGTTCTTATGCTTTATAGATTTGGTAAAAGCATTTGATAGAGTACAGCTGCAAGACGTAGTGCACACACTTTATGACAAGAATATTCCATTGGATATAATAAAACTAATTGAGAACATTTACAAAAGAAATAAAATAGAAGCGAGAGTAAATTCGGAGTTAACTGAACTCATAGAGGTAAGAACTGGTATTAGACAAGGAGACTTACTGAGTCCCCTATTGTTTAACAGGTAAAAACAAAAAAGGCTATAAAATGGGCAATAAAGAGGTACAAATATTGTGTTACGCCGACGACACTGTCCTAGTCGCTGAGAATGAAGATGACTTGCAGAGCTTATTACATCAGTTTAATACAACAGCAAAGAAATTTAATATGAAAATATCGGCTGAAAAACCAAATCAATAGTTATCGCCAAAGAACCAGCAGCTGCAAGCTGGAAATCGATAATCAGATCAGATCATCAGTAAAAAATAGCTCGAGATAAATCACCGGTGGGCCGAAGGAGTATAAGACGCCCACGAAAAAGATGGAACGACGACCTGTAGCGACGATACATTAAAAAAAAACAAGCAGGAATGCCTAATGGAAAGAAGAAGAGGAAGAATTTTTCGTTTCATGGCTCGTTGGGTCACTTGTAGTCTAAGGATTATACTTTTATTTGTTGCCGATATTTCTGTTCTATAGGTAAGGACTAGGAGAACATACTGGTCGAAAAGCTTTAAGCGTGTGCGTATTTCTTTTAGTCTTCCAAACGCTTACCATGGACACTCATCTTTACAGATCTACTGTCAAGTTGTTTTGTGACAATTCAAATTTTTCGCCCAGGTATTTGTAACTATCACCTTTCATTATGTGTATATTTTCTAATATTGTTACATCTTGGTTTTGTTCTGTGTCTTTAGTAAAGTATTTGTTTTTGTTAAAATTTATTTTCAGCCCTATATCTTTCGATTTTTCATTCAATTCTTTGTAGTTCTTATTTGTCTCTGGCTATCAAGTCCACAGCAAATCTCAGACGTGTTAGTGTTTCGCCATCCATTTCGGATTTCTTATATTTCCTAAAAATATTATTCTTACTTTTTAAATTTTTCAAAATTTCTGTATTATACCAAATAGGAAAGGAATGACGTCCATTTTTAAACAGAAGCACTGACTTGTCAAATATAATACAGTATATCATAAAAATTTGTCGCAGTACAAGTCCACATCCCCATACTGATCCAACTCACGCCAGTCAGCCACAAGCAGGTCCCCGTATAGTGCATGAAAATTAGCTTTTTTAAAATTATAGCATCCAAATTGATTATCATTATTCACAGGGTATACGCCAGGCCCCACCACCCCGACTGCAATATCAGCATGAAGGGCTGTGTGATGGTCATCCTCAACCACCATAGGACAATTATCTCTTTGTAACAACTGTTATCTACTAGATGGTGTGCTGCGAAGTTTCAGACACGTGTGTTTAGTTGTCATTTTGTAGCGATCATGTAAACTAACAAGTTTTAACATTTTCTAAAAAATTGGCAAAATTGAAGTGTTAGCTGTTAGAAGATACTTCGTTTGAAAAGTTTTAACTTCTATGGACCCTTTAGTTCTTGACGATTAAAATGTGGGCTGCGGAATTTAAGCGTCGTCGTACATCCATTCAAGATGATAAACGTTCAAGACGCCCGAGAACTTCTACCACCGATGAGTTTGTGACAAAAATTCAAAATAGCTGATAGCCGACTGAAGGTACGCGAGTTCGTTGACATTGTAAATATGTCGATAGACCTTGGTCACCACATTTTACATGATGTTTTGGGTATGAGGAAGCTTTCACCTAGATGGGTGCCGTGTTTGTTTAAACTTCTTCTTCTCTTCTTCTTCTTCTTCTTTCTCATATGATGTGTCATATAAATAGGCATACTGCCTGTTTTATCCCTATTAGGCCTCTTCTGATGTGGACGTCCAGCATTCCTTCCACCTTTTCGGAGGTTTGCCCCTCATTCTTCTACCACAGGGTTTACTGAATTTGGCCCTTTTTACGTTGTCGTCCATCCGATCTACGTATTTATTCCATTGTTTTCTTCTAGTTCTGGTCCATTTGGATATTTCTTGGATCTTACTTAGTTCTTGTAGATCTTTGTTGCAGATTCTGTCGTGGATAGTTTATCCATGTATGTCCCTAATCACCTTCATTTCTGTTGTTCTCATTATTTATGCTGTTTTACATGTGTCAGCTCTTGTTTCTACAGCATATGTAAAAATCACTGTTGCCTTCTGTATTCTTATTTTACTTTCCATTGTGAGGTATTTATTTTTTCATACCATACTATATCCATCAAACAACCTGCTATTAGTGATGCCTTCATAGACTGTTGTTTTACTTCCCTATTTAAGTCTTTGTAGCTTGTTATCATTCTTCCCAGATATTTAAAATTATTAACCTGCGCAATAATACTTCCTCGGATCTCCAGCTTGCATCTTAATAATTTTTTTGAAGCTTGTAACATTCATTTTTTCCTAGATTTTAAGATCATGTTATGTTACTGTTTTTCTCCTTATAATTTACATTTTTTTTTCCATTTTTATATCAAACAGTGTTTACTAACTTTTAAGCAGTATAGTTCACTCGAATTTTTGAGCCGTTTGCAGTGCGGGTTGTCTGCTAGGGATATTAAATTCGTTTCTAATGCGTCGATTGGCTAGACATTTGTATCCGGGAAGTAGCCATCTTGAAGACGTGATTTATACGGAAGGGAGAAAGATATTTAAGGGTCCGGATGACACGGATCAGGGCTTTTTCCAACAAGTAGCCGTCGTTGGCTTTTTTTCATCATGAAGCCGTAGTAGGCTTTTTCCAACGTGAAGCCGTAGTTGGCTTTTTCCAACAAGTAGCCGTCGTAGACTTTTTTCCAACATGAAGCCGTAGTGGGTTTTTTTCCAACATGAAGCCGTAGTAGGTTTTTTCCAACAAGTAGCCGTCGTAAGCTCTTTCCATCATGTAGCCGCAAGAGGCTCTTTCAATCGTATAGCCGCAGCCAGGTCTTTTTTTCTCAGCCAAAGTAAGGGCTTCTTTTTTTAGAAAGCTCCCAGTAGGCTTTCACTATCAAATAGCCGTACTGTTGTATTAGTGATGGAGTAGTGTGAAAACGGTTTTAGTGCTCAATTCAAGGCCCTTTTCTTTGAAATATCCTGGTTATTCCCAGACCTTTAGGGGCCAAAGAAAAGTTTAGTAGCCCAAAGGGAAGTGAAGTCACTAAGGGGGAGACATCTGTGTTTTAAACATCCCACCAGGACAGGCCTAAAAGTCGTAGGAAAACCGTAAGTCATCAGAATATCCATCCGTAGACCTATTTTCACGCTAATAAGTGTGTTTCACATCGAATTGAACTGATAACTCGTGTAGTGAACCTCACAAACCTTCAACACCGGATGTAGCAAAGTTTTTATTAAAAAATCCTGATTTAAGGACTCTATCTAGCAATACCATCTATTAGGCTAAGGTTTTTTTGTAATACAGGATAATAACAGAACCGCAAAGTTAGAACTTTTAATTTAGTCATTAATGAACCTTTTTTTTTCTTGTTTAAGGCTAGTGTTTCACTGTACCACCTATTTTACATTTCAGGACAAAAGGGTTGTACCATATCAAAATTATCCTTAACAACTACATAACCCAGTGTTTTTTTTATTACATTTTTTTAGCTGAAGTTAGATCCTTTTTATTTTAAAATGAATGGTGCCCAAAATTCGTACAACCAAAAATTGTAAACAACTATAGAGACTATTTTCAAAAGACGTACAAAAATTATCTTTTACCCATATTACCCTACCAAGAAAAACTGAGCTAGTATATGTTTTTTAATTTCTTAGTTTCTTTAATATTCTTTTAATATTAATACCCACTCAATCCATTCTCAGAAATTATAAAGAAAAGGAGGGGCTACAAAAATAGCGCCTCAATGTGCGGGCGAAGTTAACACGCCACAAGCTACATTTTGTCTTGGTTGTATTGGTAATCATGTTTAGTTTTCTCGCTTCCAAATTAAAGGCATGAAAGATCTTCTAAAGGTTATCCTCAGAATCAGAAATGAGGACTGCATCATCGGTGTAGCAGATTATGTGGAAGTGTGTGTTGCTCATTTTGTGTCCTCTAGTTTTTGGAAGATTCTCCACTATTCTGACCATGACGAGGTTGAAGGTAAAAGGACTAAGTGAATCGCCTTGTCTTATTCCGGTGCTTATTTTTACTTCCTTGCTTAGTAGATGTCCCACATTTATATTAGTTCTACATTCTGTGTTAATGTCATGTATGATTTTTATTAGCCTCTGGTTTGTCTGCTTTTCCTGTAATAATTTTATAATATCTATTAATTGCACTCTATCCAAAGCTTGAGCCATGTCGACGAAACACATATATGCAGATTTGTTAAATTCTTTAGCTTTTTCTATTATCTGCCTCACCATAGATGCCATAAATATGGCATCTATGGTCTATGGATTTTTGGCGGAATCCCTGTTGTTTTTGAATCGCTGTAAATTGTACTCGGTGGGAAACTGAGTCCTGGGTAAGCCATTCCAAAGGGATGATGTTCTCCATATAAAAGACTACTTCAAAAGCGTTGTACGAGGAGTAACAAGCTGAACCTCATACGGTTGTGAAGTATCAGCGCGACGTGTACTTCTAACATGCACTGCTCTGGGAGGAATTAAGCGGGCTACATCCTTCGAACACTCTTGATGAAAATACTTGTAGAACAGACTCAAGTCGCCAACCGTTCTTCGATGTTCCAGCGAATCAAGGTCAGTTCTGGGTCTCCAATCAGACGAACAGCCCTTCTCTGAACAGAATCCAACAAATGCAGTATATGTTTGGGAGCAGTATTCCATAGTTGGTCGAATTTGAGCTTTGTAAAGAATTAACAGTTGTTGTGGAGTGTACAGCTTCCTGGTTCGAAATAATATTCCCAACTTTTGAGAAGCTCTCCTTGCTATGCCTGCCACATAGTCATGCCAGGACATATTTGCTTCCAAATTAACGCCCAACAAATTGAGTGACGATGCTAGGGGAATGGAGTGCCCCGACATTATTATGTCGAGTTCAGCAACGTTAACTTTTTTACAAAAAACTGCCGCCTGGGTTTTTGTAGCGTTAAATTCCACTTGGTTACTGTCACCCCAAGATAGAATTTCTTCCAGGTCTTTGTTAAGTTGAATGACTTCGTGCTGTCTGCGGAAATTCGCCTGAGCAGCCAATGTCCGAGCGTTCAAAGTGAATGAAGCGTACTGTCATCTGCAAAGCTGTAGATTGGATTCCCGGTTTTTTCCAGCAGATCGTTAATGTAAATGAGAAAGAGAATAGGAGACAGTATGGAGCCTTGGGACGCACCGGCGTTAACAGTAAAGGTGTTAGAAAGGAATCCGTCGACTGCGACTCGTAAAGAACGCTCTCTGAGGAAACATGAGAGCTACAAACAGAACTTTTCAGACATACCATAAGAGCGTAGCTTAGCCAACAGTCCATCATGCCAAACAGGGTTGAATACCTTGGATATGTCAAGAGCAACCGCTCGAGATTCTCCGAAGTGTTCAATTGCGTTGTTCCAAACATGTGTTACATAAGCCAGAAGATCTCCTGTTGATCTATGTTTACGAAAGCCATATTGGTGATCGCTAATAATGTTGAATCCTTCAAGGTATTTTAGAAGATGCTTATTAACAGCCTTTTCCATGACTTTCGATATTATTGAAAGCAATGCGACTGGTCGGTAGTTAAGTTGGGAATGTGGAATCTTTGGCACAATGATACTACTCAGTATATATCACCACTACACCAAACACTTTATTTTTGCACTCGACTGAACGTGGTCGGTAGTTGTTTGGCAAGGTCTTCTTGCCTTTTTTTAGATATCGGTTGAACTGTGGCACATTTCCAGCAGGAATATCCTTGCTCAATTCTTTCAGTATGATTTTTATTAATACTTTTAAGGTAGTATTTAGGAGCGTTAGTCTGCGGTAGTTTTCGGGTGACGTCTTTTGCTCTTTTTTGGAAATTGTTATTGTTACGCTAGTTTTCCAATCTGTAGGTATTTGTCCATTTTTTACTAGGTTTGTAAAGAACTGTGCTAGTTGTTGATGTAGGTTTTTTCCTTCATATTTTAACATCTCATTTGTAATGTCGTCTCGTCCTTAGACTTCTTATAATTCTTTCTGTCTCTTCTAAAGTTACTTTTAGATTTACTTCTTCTACTTCTTCAAGTATGACTTGTTTAAACATAAGTCCAGAGAATTTCCGTAAGGTTTTATAACAGTAAATGACACATAGATTCACCATTATACACGAGAGACGAAGGAGCAATCGAAATGCGGGATGGGGGTGGTGAAAGGGCACCCAAGAAAGCAAAAACAGTTCCATCTGCAGAAAAAGTCATGGCTACGGTTTTTGGGATTTTCATAGTGTTGTGCTCGCAGACTACCTGGAGAAAGGTAGGTCCCCGGGAAGTATATACTTCACTACTGAACTAACTGAAGGGTACTATCCAGGCGAAACGTCCTCATCTCGCAAAAAAGAAAGTATGTTTTCATCACAATAATGCGCTTTCACACATGTCTCGCATGGTTGCAGCAAAACTGCATGACCTTCGCTTCTAAGAGTTTCCACTGTATACTCCAGATTTGGCTCTCAGTGATTCTTGTTTTGAAACCTGAAAAAATGGTTGAATGGACGAAGATTCACTCCGAATGATGACATTAAAGCTGAGACCAACGCCTATTTTGCAGAATTGGATAAATCTTATTACAATGAGGGCATTAAAAAGTAGGCAGGGTGACTAAGTAGAAAAAAAAAAAAAAAAAATCGCTTTGATCTCGCGTTATCTTTGTTAAGCCGAAAACTTTCGAGACGACCCTCATATAACCCTGCCTATTGACATTCATGCTAAATCTATTTTTTTATATTACTCACTAAACTGAAAACAAATAAATAACTTTCGGCCATACTTTATAATCTGTCACTTGTTGCTAGTAATTTTGCAGTGGGTTTTCAAAGTAGTATTAAAAATGGGCGAGAGAAATTGTGAAATTCCGTTTCAAGTTCGAAAGATCATATTTAATTTGTGGAAAGATGGAAAATTGTACAGAAATATAGGAAAAATTGTTTAAAAAGTCGCATGCACCTCTTCAGTACATTGTAAACCAGTATAAATCAACGGGTTCCTATAAAATTCGACCACGCTCCGGTCGTCCTAAGAAACTGACTCCACGTGAAGAGGCCGGTACTGTTAGACAAATAATTATAGATCCCAAGAAAAGTGCACCAAAATTAAAAGAAGAAGTACGGGAACTATTTTCGAAAAATGTTTATTCACAAACAGTGAGAAATTGTTTACACAGGACAGACTATAAGGGGTGTGCAGCCACGAAGAAGCCGTTAATTTCGGAAGCTAATGGAGCGGTTAGCTTTTGCTAGGGAATAAGTTACTAAACCTCCTGAATTTTGGGAATCCGTATTCTTTAGTGATGAAACTAAAATTAATCTTTTTGGGTCTGATGGCAGAACTAAAGTTTGGAGAAAGCAGAATACCGCATTCGATATTAAAAACATTTGTTCCACGGTAAGACAAGGGGGTAGCAGTGTTCTGCTTTGGTGATGCATGCCCGCTGAAGGGGTTGGAAATTTATATTTTATTAATGATATCATGGATCAGCATGTTTATTTGAACATTTTGAGAGACAATTTAAGAGAAAGTGTCCAAAAATTAGCACTCGAAAAAAGATACATTTTCCTCCAGGACAGTGATTCGAAAAATACCGTAAACTTCGTGCGAGAATGGATAATCCATAATGTGCGACAGAAGCTTAATACACCTCCGCAATCACCCGATGTTAACCCCATGGAGCATTTATGGGAGGAACTTAAAGGGCGCGTTCGCAAATATAATGTTTCAAATAGAGAAGAATTAAAAAGCAAAATATTGAACGAATGCAGCAGAAATTACTAGAAAGCTGGTTGTAAGCATAATAAAAAGGTTACAGAAGATTATCAAGGCCAACGTCAGTCCCACTAAATATTAATTTAAACGAAGTTGTTATTTTCCGTTAAACTCCGTCAAACTATTATTGGTAATTATTAAGTATATGGAGACTTTTTTGACATTAATTTTTATTTATTTATTATCAATAAACGGGAAACCCCATTATAAAAGTTATAATATTCAATATATAAAGTAATAACAACAGTACAGTAATGAATATTTAGACGGAACAAAAAAAATGATATAACATCACAGTTCAAAACACCCAATCTAATAAACAGGAAACATATCAGTGGTCACACACTACTTTAATGACTTGCTCTTTAAAGCCAGACAGCGAGCCTCCGAATGGATTGATGGAAGGATTATTATTTAAGAAGAGTAAGGATCTAGTCAATGAAGAATGGACTCCATAGTTAGTACCGTGATGACCGATGACAAATATCTCACTTCTTCTTAAGCAGCGTTTTGGAACCTTCAACTGTATCTGCCCTAAGAGGGGTGGACAATCAATAACACCATTTAGCAATTTAAATATCGTGGAAAGATCTGACACCCTTCTCGTGTCCTCTAATGTCCGCAGACCATGCATACTAGCCATTTTGTTTACATTTTTGTAACAATGTTGTAACTTCTAAATAAAATGTTCCGTAGTTGTTTTTAATACTAATCCTCGTTGATTAAGTTTCAAATATTAATTTAAACATGTTTTCTCATAGTTCCAATTAATTAGTTAAACATAACAGAAAAAAAGTATAGAACGCAGGTTGTGTATGGAGACTTTTTGGACTGACTGTATATAATTTTTAGCTTCTTAGGCTGAACCATATTTCTCTGGGCAAAACGGCTACGGGACAACTGGTAAACTTAATGTCAAATGACGTAGTCCGTTTCGACGCTGCGTCGCTTATGTTGCATTATATCTGGATAATGCCCTTTGTAGCTATAGCGGGGTTTAGCGTTATGTACAGCTATATTGAATTAGCCGCAATACCGACTATGGGTGTTATGGCTTTACAGGCCGTTATGGGACAGGGTAAGTTATAACTTTAAGTTTAAAGACACATGAAAGCTGCCACAGATGCTAGAATATTGTTGCCTCTAGTTGATTTCTTCTGTCTCTCTAATTAATTTTTTCATAAAACTGACAAACTGAAATGTCAATAAACAAATGAAGCAATATTGGATTCTTTATTATCCTTTATTATGAATGAAATTTGACTCTTTAATATCTTGCTACACTGCTCGCAGCACATTTCTTTTTTACGTGTCGGTGACATCTCCCTCCCACGAGGCAAACAGCTACCGCCCAATCAGCCTACTTCCCGGACTAGGCAAGATAGCTGAAAAAGTCATCCTCGAAATCATCAGAGCAAAGTCCACGGCTCTCCGTGTTTTGCCTGACGAACAATTCGGTTTCCAACCTCTTCATGGCACCACTCATTACACCACTATACTCGCCCAAACCATTTCTAACAGCTTCAACAGACACCAGAAAGTCGGAGCTGTGTTTCTCGATATATCAAAGGCCTTCGACCGAGTCTGGCATGAAGGCCTCATTCTGAAACTGATTCGACACGGCTATCCCCCTGTCATAACAAATCTCATTCGGTCCTTCGTCTTTGGCAGAACCTTTCAAGCCAGAGTCGAAACGGCCATTTCCGAAGTCAAGGTCATCAGAGCCGGAGTCCCACAAGGCTCCGTCCTCTCCCTCCACCTCTTTAACATTTTCACAGCCGACATTCCCAAATCGGATCAGACCAACCTCCTCCTTTATGCGGATGACACCGCCATTATCACCCACTCCAGAAGTAGCCGCCTCATCACGTAGACTTCAGCGCCACCTCGACACCTGGACTCCTGGTTTGACCGCTGGAGGATCAAACTTAACCCCGTCAAGACTCAAGCCATCGTCTTCTCCAAGGGCAGCGGCACTTCTCATCTCTAGCTCCAAGGCTCCCGCATCCAATGGGCCAACTCCATCAAGTACCTGGACGTCCAGTTCGACAGACAACTCGTCTGGAAGGACCAGGTCTGTACTGCAACCAAGAAGGCGAAGCAACTACTGGGCAAACTCTATCCCATCCTGAATCGCTCCAGTAAGTTGCTGCTACGGACCAAGCTTCTGCTATACAACACCATAGTAAAGGCAGGCTTCACCTACGCCTGCCCCACTTGGTGCCAGCTCTCCAAAACAAGGAGAGCTCAACTTCAAGCAGTGCAGAACAAGGCCCTGAGAATGATCACGATAACCCCATGGTTCATGAAGAACCGACAACTCCATAGGGACCTCGGTCTGTCTACCATAAAGGCATACATGAGGAAAGTCCAACTGAAGTTCCTGGAGAAGGCGTCCCAGTACCCCAACCCACGCATCAGGGAGGCCGTCGGACTCCCACCTCACGCCAGCCGCCAGTTCTCGAGACCGTCCGACCCGCTGCTCTCAGACGGAGTTTAAGTTAATGTTACGTCCTAATTTAAGTTAGCGTAAGTGTCTTAGGCTAAGGTAGTTTTAGTCTTAGTTTTAAGTCTTAGCATTAAGAAATTCATGTATATATAACACATTTCCTAGGTTAAGTTAGTATAGGATCACTAGAGCTTAGGTTAAGTTAGTATAAGCATACATTTATTATTAGAAATTTTTATACTTTCAAAATTATATAAAAGGCTTGGCCTATCTTATTTTCCAATCCAGTGACGTGACATCTTAAGTAAGATCATAATGTACGTAATGTAATCTTTTTAGGGTATTTATCAAGACTACAAGGGAAATACAGAGCGAAGATCGCACAGTTGACAGATAGTAGAGTGAAAATAATGAACGAAATAACTTCTGGAATTCAAGTTATTAAAATGTATGCCTGGGAAAAACCTTTTGAGAAAGTTGTAGAATTTGCCAGAAGGTAAAATTTAAATAAAATAATTACTTTATTTTTTTTTACTAGCTAATAAAACCTAGTCGTCGAACATAATAATAATAATAAAATGTCTTTATTGTAATTAAATGGTAGGATTATAATTGGCGGAATTGAAGTTACACTTCCTATCTCAACCATGAAATGCGAATACATATTGTATACAACAACATTTAGAAACTAGTATTGCATTAAAATACAAAATATAATAATCAATACACATTGTACTACCATAATAGAAGTTAGTATTAATACCGAGGGTGGCTAAGGGTATTGTTACTGCTATATATGTAACATTGGAGAGGTCGATTGCATATAAAATACAAAATATAGTAATTAAAACACAATGTACTACCATGATAGAAGTTAATATTAATACTGTGGGTTGCTAAAGGTATGGCTACTGCTATATATGTAACATTAGAGAGGTTGATTGAGGTGACTATTGTACGAGCTGCTGGAAGAAAGAGTCAGCATAAGCTATGAACAATGGTTTTTACTGCTCTTTTAAACCTGTGACCTGACGCATCCCTCAGATCAACAGGCACTTTATTGTACAATTTAGCTGTTTGGTAACTAAAAGAACATTGAAGTCAAGTGCATGGGCGGAGTCAAGTTGAATTTATGCCTCAGATCCAGGTTATGTGTATCGTATCTAAATTTTATTTTGCTATATAAGTAGCCAGGACACTTATTACAAATAATCCTATTGTATAGTACCAAACGGTGTAGCACCCGTCTTTCATTCATTCTTAATCACTTTATGTTACGCAATTTTGCACTGACACCTCTCTCACGGCCTCGAATACCATAATTGTTTCCCATAATTGTTTGCCCCACATTCATTTGTTCTCTAATAATTTCGTTTCTAATACGTTCTAGTCTTGATGTTCTCGTTGAACGTCTTAGGGCATCCATTTCTGTGGCTTCTATTTTTCTCCTTATATGTTCTTTTATACGCCATGTTTCTGCTCCATACATCAACGTGCTCTTTATCAGACATTCATAGATTCTTTTGTTTTTCTCTTTGCCTATTTCTGTACTCCATAATATCCCGTTTAATGCTTTAGTGATCCGTCTGGCTTTATTTATTCTTAGCTTTATTTCCATATCATCTGTCCCCTCTTTGCTAATATTTAACCCTAAATATGTATACTCTTCGCATCAGCTACATCTTGGATCTTCCTCAAATTTCTTCATTAGTCAGCTCGTTAAGATACCTGTAGGCGATTTATAATTTCTTGATTCAAAGCCCACGTTTCCTTGCTGTATGTCAATACTGGCAACACGCATTGACCAAATGTGTTCGCTTAAAAAGATGTTCTAGCGCCAACGTAAACAATTTCGGCGAGATGGTGTCCCCTTGACGTACCCCTCTTTTCATTTCTGTCTTATTGGTGTTTTCTTTCAATACTATCTGAAATAGAGCATTTTTATATATACTTTAAATAATCCGCGAGTATCTGCTGTCAATTCTACAGTTTCATAGACTATTCAGTGTTGCCCAGATTTCAAGGGAGTCAAACGTTTTCCCGAAACCACAAAGGCCACCCAAATCTTAAAATTATACTCATTTGAGTTTTCCATTACGGTTCTTAATACTTGAATGTGGTCCAGTGTACTAAAGCCTATTCTGAATCTGGCTTATTCTCTGGGTTGGTAAGCATCTAATTTCTTTGTAAGTCTCTCAATTATTATTTTCATAAATAACTTGTACCTACATTACGGATAGTAGGCTGATTGGTTTATAGTTGGTTAATTTAGACTTATCTCCTTTTTTTGAAGAGTAAAACCACTATAGCATTATTCCCGTCTCGAGGTACATCGCACATATCGAGACACTTATACAATATATCTAACATTCGTATGCCGTCTCCCCCTGCTGCTCTTTCTCTTGCCATTTTATTTAAAGAATCTTGTATTTCATATTTTGTGATGATGGGATATCTTCAAATCCTTCATTCATTACTCGTATTCGAACTGACTGGTTTTTATCTGGTGGTGGTTCTACTTTACTCTCATCAAGGTCTTTGTAGAATCTCTCTATACTCATTCTTTGTTCATTCGTTTGAGTTATTATTTGGTTGTCTCATCTACCAATTTTGTTATTTGTAGTTGTCCTTCATTTAATGATCTTTGTAAAAGTTTTATACCCTTCTTGTTCTCCAGAGCTTATTCAATTTTCTCATTGTTATAGTTTCTTACATTTTCTTATTATTTTCACATGTCACCACGTCTTGTTGTATAGAATCGTATATATATATATATATATATATATATATATATATATATATATATATATATATATATATATATATATATATATATAAATATATATATATATATATATATATATATATATATATATATATATATATATATATATATATATATATGTATATATATATATATATATATATATATATATATATATATATATATATATATGTATATATATATATATATATATATATATATATATATATATATATATATATGAATATAGTAATAAATTCATTTTCAGAAAAGAAGTTAACATTATCACTAAGACATCATACATAAAGGGTTTCTCTGCAGCCCTAATGGTTTTTGTGGAACGAGCCACACTCTATATTGCTGTAATATCGTTTGTTTTATTAGGAAACAGAATATCAGGTAAATATAAATTTATAAAAAAAATTAGCAACATTAATTAAAACCATACATTCCTATCAGTAATGTGTACAGGGTGAGTCAACGATAGAATAAAGTTCATTCTCTCATTATTTCGGGAATGACGGAAAAATGTTAAATACAATAGTTTTAAGGAATGCTAAGGTGCAAAGTTTAAAATTATTTTTAAGTATACAGGGTACTCCAAAAAAGTTTGGCCGATAAAACGTGTTTTTTTAAATTTTATAACTTTTTTATTAATAATATTACATACCTAAACCTAGTAGTTTTTCTAATTTTTCAATTTTTAAAAAAAAATACTAGTTTTCAGTTTCGTAAAAAATTACCAGTAGCGCCATTGTTTCTGAAGGTAGAATACTCATAATTGGTACAAGCATTCTATAGAGGTAAAAAAAAATATATATGTAAAGAAATTTGAGATGTTACAGAGTGTTCAAAATAAATTTATGCATTTTGACTATTTTAAATTGAAAAATCTCAAATTTTTTAATTGGCACATCCTGTATATTATTTTTTTTTTTTGATAGATTTTACGAAACCCTCCGACTTTTATTACGTATGTCATATACCTATTTCTAATAGTTGTCGATTTATTTTGAATTTTTCAATTTTTACCCTTGTTTTTAATACACTTACACTATAACATCATATTTGCCAAGACAAAACAAAAATATAGGCGTTATCAAATTTTGAGATGTCTATTAAGCAAGTAAAAATAATTTAATTTATTGTAGTAAGTGACGTATAAAGGTAATAGTTATGGAATTTCCTAAAAATTAATTAATTAATATGGTTTATATGTTGGGTGAGGCGGGAAAAAATTGTCTTTTCGCAGTAAGGCTTTACGGAGCGAAGTACCGTAATAGACGTATACCATCTAGAAAATCTTGTCAGTGCTTAATGGAACGAATGCAGGACAATAACGCTAAGGAAAATGAAGGAAAATATAGTAAAACCAGTAAACATGTGTATTCAAGTAGACGTTGAACATTTATTACGTCATAATAATTAATCATTAGATAAGTTAAATTATATTAAAATTATTATTAACTATTTGTTTATATTTTCACAATAGCGTAAGTCTATTAAAAACAAGGGTAAAAATTGAAAAATTCAAAATAAATCGAAAACTATTAGAAATAGGTATATGATATACTTAATAAAAGTTGGAGGGTTTTGTTAAATCTATCAGAAAAAATAATATTATATACGGTGTGCCACTAAAAAAATTTGAGATTTTTCAATTTAAAATAGTCGAAATGTATAAATTTATTTTGAACACCCTGTAACATCTATCTCAAATTTCTTTACATATATCTTTTTTTTCATCTCTATAGAACGCTCGTGCCAATTATGAGTATTCCACCTACAGAAACAATGGCGCTACTGGCAATTTTTTACAAAACTGAAAACTAGTATTTTTTTAAAAAAATTGAAATATTAGAAAAACTACTAGGTTTAGATATATAACATTAGTAATAAAAAGTTATAAAATTTTGCGCAGAATTTAAAAATAAATTAATAAAATTTTTGAAGTACCCTGTATACTCAAAAATAATTTTAAACTGTGCACCTTAACATTCCCTAAAACTACTTTGTTTAACATTTTTTCGTCATTTCCGAAACAAATGAGATAATGAACTCTACTCTATCGTTGACTCACCCTGTACATCATATTCCATAAGTCCTGTTTTTTTATTCTTCCCAGTCCTTGTTGCAAGTTCTAGAGAAACTTGATATTGTTTTACTGATCAAAATGGCACATATTTAATATAATAAACTTCATTCTTTTTTTACCTTTTTTTAGCTGAAGTCGTATTTTCAATGGCACAACTTTTGAATACAATTCAAGCGTACACGTCTATCTTTTTCCCAATGGCGCTGTCCTCCTATGAAGAAGCTAAAGTATCAATAAAAAGATTGGAAGAATTTCTTATGATGGAAGAAAATAATGATATATTGGAATATACCGACAATGGTAACACAGCCACACACAAAAAAAAGTTCACTACCAGGAACATGGATCTAGTGTATTTTTCGACGCTGAATTCGAATCCGTAGCTAAAAAAAACTATCTTGTAATTTTTTTTTGGCCAAAAACATCTCTTGAAATGGGGTAAAACTATAGTAATAATGACTCTTAATGAAATGGTAGATATTTTAAAATCTAGAGAAGAAGAATATGCGTTCAAACCACAGCAAGCTATTTCTATTAATTAAACCAAAATCTACTCTTATAGGGGGTGAGAAGTACCCCTAAAACGCAAATATCGCACATAAGTTTAAATAACATGTACAAAAGACAAATTCTTGTAGCTCTTAGGACAAAGTATCTGAATCTGGTGTGACAACCAGACATTACTCTAAAAGGGTCGAGACTCATCCCTATATGGTGTAAAAACCATCCCCACCTACGGAGGTATCTCAGAAGTTTCAATAATGACGAACAAAGTTCAGGCTTTTGTAGTTTTAAGCAGGGTGAACAAATATGGAGTAGGTTTGAATGAACCACTGATTCACGGCTATAAATTACCCCTAGAAGATGGTAGAAACTACCCCTACGCTCTAATAATGCTCATAGATATTACTGAAATTCGTAAAGGATCAAGTACTTTTATCTCATTGTGCCGAACTTTCAAGACAACTATATCATCTTCCTAATAAGGTCTCTAGGAGGAGGGGAAATTATCCCCTGGGATTGATGGATCTTAGAAGTTCTAGCATCTGAAAAAAAAATACAGGCTTAATTCGTTCCAACCGCCGACACAAGACTAAAGTCTACCAATAGAGGATCGTAAAAACTATCCCTACGCTCAAATGATTGTACTATTTAAATTCAAAAAAAAATACACCTTTTTGAAGCTCAGCAGTGACAACCAGTCAATCCTCTTATTGATGTTAAAGCTCACCACTATGCAGAGTAAAACCTACCCCTTTTGTGGGAGGGATCTCATAAGATCTAATAACTGGGAACAATCTTGAATAAAGAGGGATAAGGTTCCAACCGCTGAGATAGAACTAGAGAGTATCCCTAGAGGGTTTGTAAAAACTACGCTTACGCTCAAATATGTAAATGAGTTTTTTTTTTATGGGTCTAGCACACGTGCTGCAGGGAAGTCCCTAAAGCGCTAGAGGAGCGACATGGGTGCAAAAAAAGCAATTCACGTTGTTCTTGAATCACTGTAAATTGTATTCGGTGAGAAACATAGTCCTGGGCAAATTATTCCAAAGGGATGATGTTCTCCATATAAAAGACTGCTTGAAAAGAGTTGTATGAGAAGTAACAAGTTGAACCTCATACGGATGTGAAGTATTAGCGCGACGTGTATTTCTAACATGCCCCGCTCTAGGAAGTATTAAGCGGGCTACATCCTTCGAACACTTTCCATGAAAATACTTGTAGAATAGACCCAAGTCGCCAACCATTCTTCGATGTTCCAGTGAATCAAGGCCGCCTGTCAGTTTCGGGTCTCCAATCAGACGAACAGCCCTTCTCTGATCATAATCCAACAAATGCAGTGTATGTTTAGGAGCGGAGTCCCAAACATGACAGCAGTATTCCATAGTTGGTCGAATTTGAGCTTTGTAAAGAATTAACAGTTATTGTGGAGTGTAAAGGTTTCTGATTCGAAATAATATTTCCAACTTTTGAGAAGCTCTCCTTGCTATGCCTACAACATGTTCATGCCAGAATATATTTGCTCCCAAATTAATTCCCAACAAATTGAGTGACGATGTTAGAGCAATGGAGTGCCCCGACATAACTATGTCGGGTTCAGCAACGTTAACCTTTTTCGAAAAAACTGCCACTTGGGTTTTTGTAGCGTTAAATTCCACTTGGTTACTGTCACCCCAAGATAGAATTTCTTCCAGGTCTTTGTTAAGTTAAATGACTTCCTGCTGTGTGCGGATATTTGTCTGAGCAGCTGATGCCCGAGCGTTCAAAGTGAATGAAGAGATAAGCGTACTGTCATCTGCAAAGCTGTAGATTGGATTCCCGGTCTTTTCCAGCAGATCGTTAATGCATATGAGAAAGAGAGTATGAGACAGTATGGAACACCGGCGTTGAGAGTGAGGGTGTTAAAAAGAAATCCGTCGATTGCTACTCGTAAAGAACGCTCTCTGAGGAAACATGAGAGCCACAAACAGAACTTTTCAGACATATTATAAGAGCGTAGCTTAACCAACAGTCTATCGTGCCAAACACGGTCGAGTGCCTCGGATATGTCAAGAGCAACCGCTCGAGATTCTCCAAAGTGTTCAATTGCGTTGTTCCAAACATGTGTTACATAAGTCAGAAGATCTCCTGTTGAACTATGTTTACGAAAACCATATTGGTTATCGCTAATAATGTTGAATCCTTCAAGATATTTTAGAAGATGCTGATTGATAGCCTTTTCCATGACCTTCGATATTATTGAAAGTAGCGCGACTGGTCGGTAGTTCTTTGACAAAGTTTTCTTGCCTTTTTAGGTATCGGCTGAACTGTGGCATATTTCCAGCAGGAAGGAAATATTCCCTTTCTGTAGGACAGGTTGAAAAGTCTACAGAAAACTGGTATTAGTTCCCTCGCACACTTTTTGAGAACTACAGCAGGTATTCCGTCAGCGCCATAAGCTTTTTTGGTGTCTAGTTTCATTAAAATACGTTTTATGATACGCTGTTTGGAGACAATATCGGGCATCCTTGACTGCACTATGGGAATAGTAGGTGTTGTTTTTCCTTGGAAATCGACAGTAGAATGTGAAGCAAAGAGTTCAGCCAACAAGTTCGCTTTCTCAACAGGTGTCATTGCAATAGAATTATCTAGCCGTGTGAGTGGTGGTATGGTAGATTTGGTGAAATTTTGACTAACCACCTTAGCGACTGACCAAAAGGACCTGGAATTTTTGGGACAAGCGAGAAGTTTGTTTCTAATTCGTTGATTGTGTGCCTCCTTGGTTTCGTCTATAATTTCTTTGCATCTGGTAATTTTTTTTCATCTGATAATTTCTTTACATCTGCTTTGCAGTACTATTAAAACTAGGAAAAGCTAAAATTTTTAAAATTAAAGTTATGTAAGTATCAACAGATGATCAGGAAGTCCATGTCTTGTTTGTTGATTTAAAAAAGGCCTACGACAGCGTGCCCCTAATGAGATTGTGGGAAACACTACAACAGGGTAATGTAAGCACCGAAATAATTAAAGCCGTAAAATCCTTATACCAAGACGCAAGAAGTAGTGTGAAAACCAAATATGGTATAACAACAGGGTTCCCGGTCACAAAGGGTCTCAAACAGGGCTGTTGTATATCCCCAAAGCTATTTAAAATCTATTTGGAGAGTGCACTGAAGAACTGAAAAAGGAAATGCAGCAGTATGGGATTACCACTGGATGACATGACACGAAAACTTATGGAGGAATATGAAAAATGGGGCCTAGAGGTACATATTAAAAAGACCGAGTACATGTGCGTCGGAGGACAA
The DNA here is from genome assembly GCA_019049505.1 of Pachyrhynchus sulphureomaculatus. Taxonomy (NCBI): domain Eukaryota; kingdom Metazoa; phylum Arthropoda; class Insecta; order Coleoptera; family Curculionidae; genus Pachyrhynchus; species Pachyrhynchus sulphureomaculatus. Next base: position 222,284,400 of record CM032447.1, on the reverse strand, counting down.
CAGCAGGACCTGAAACTGGCCACAGGACACACCATCAAACACTGTGCCAGTTATAAGTATTTGGGAACGAGAATATCTAGGGACGGAACACTGGAAGAAGCAATATTCGAGAGGAATATCCAAGGAAGAAAAGCGATTGCAATGCTTAATAGTATACTATGGGACAAAAACATAACCATTGAAAATAAGAAGAGAATTTACAACTCAATAGTGAAAAGTATAATACAATAACTTACAGCTCCCAGGTGTGGCCATTAAAGGAAAGAACAGAAAAAATACTAAAAGCTACAGAAATGGATTTCTGGAGACGAGCAGCCAGAAAATCCAGAAAAGACCGCATACCAAATGACACGATAAGGCGAGCTTTAGAAATAAAGCACGATATAGTGGACGAAATCAGAACCCAACAGTTGGTATGGTACGGACATGTACAGAGAATGTCACAAGACCGACTACCTAAAAAGATTTTAAATTGGAACCCTCACGGAAAAAGAAAGCGAGGAAGACCACGCCAAAGCTGGAGAGCAGGAATCAACAAGGAAGTACTAGAGAGAGATCTGGAGGAGGAGGGATGGAGAAACCGGGAGGAGTGGAAATTAGGCATCGGAAGACGGAAGACGTTATAAAACCGATTGATATATAAGTATGAACAGATTCTACTTCTTCAATTTATACTTTCAATTATCCATTTAACTTATTTTTTGCATTTTTTAACCCTGACCCCTAGTTTCTCTTTTTTTTTCAGTTTTCTGAGATATGACCTATTTCTACCCCTCCCCTCGTCTATTTTATCTCTCCGTCCATTTTGTCCCCTCTTAATTTTATCCCCTGTCCACCCCCAAAATGACATGTTTTAAAAGTACCCCCCTCCTATTAAACAACTTCCATGTTTAAAAAAAGGTCTTGTAAATACAGTGCATGTAAAATCCCCCTACTTTATGAAGCATCCTGGATACGCTACATTTACGTTAAGATTTATCAATTTGTAAATCTTTTAATCTTGCTATCCTTATTTATATTATGCTTTCTACTATAGTAGTGGCAGACTTTAGTCTTGTGTCGGCGGTTGGAAGCAAGTAACTCTGTATTTGTCCATCCTGCATAAAACTACGAAAGCATGTATTTTTTTCTCAGATGCTAGAACTTCTAAGAACCATCAGTTCCAGCGGGCAGTCCCCCCTTACTAGGGATGATTTGCGACCTAATTAGGAGATGACCTAGTTGTATGTTTAGCACAATGAGATTAAAGTACTTGATCCTTTCCGACTTTCATTAACATCCATGTGCATCATTAGAGCGTAGGGGTAGTTTCTACCAACCTCCAAGGGTAATTTATAGTCGTGTATCGATGGTTCAAGCGAATCTACTCCATATTTTTTCATCCTGCCTAAAACTACAAAAGCCTGAACTTATTTCGTCGTTATTGAAACTTATGAGATAGCGGTGGGGGTGGTTTTTACACCCTTTAGGGGTGAGTCTCGACCCTCTAAGAATAATGTCTGATTGTTACACCAGATTTAGATATTTTATCCTAAAAGCTAAAAGAATTTGACCCCCTATAAGGGCGGATTTTGGTTTAATTATTTGAAATAGCTTATTGTGGTTTGAATGCATATTCTCTTCTCTAGACTATAAAATATCTACCACCTTTCACACTTCATTAAGAGTCATTACATTATTACTATAGTTCTACCCCATTTCAAGAGATGTTTTTGGCCAAAAAAGCTACGGATTCAAATTCAGCGTCGAAAAATACACTTAGTTCCTGGTAATGAACTTTTTTTTGTAGGGCTGTGTAATTAAAGTCGAATTACTGAATAATGATATGATGTTTCTTTTGTCATCTGAACAAATGTTTGTTGTTACTCGAAGTTCGTAACTTCTTTTATTCCAAGCCAAGGTCAAATTCTATTGGCAACAGTTTCAAGTCCTGTTAAAGTACTTAATAATATGATGTAGGTGCAACCGCGTTCACCAAAATCGTACATACAGTGCGCAGTCTAAAAGCCAAACTATGTTAGAAATCGTTAAAAGTACATACAGACTATGAACTACTTGAACGATTTTGTAGACCACGGCTGTACAGGGACATTTTTTGAGTATCTGAACTAATTCACTATTTTCCTATTCTAGATACCAACAAAATTCTTTCAGTTCTAAATTTAGTTTTTTGTGAGGAAGCCCAATATGTCACTTTTCAAATTTGACAGTTTACACACCAAACTAGAGTTATTTTAAATGGCACCCTCTACATATAAGCACATCTTTACATTTTTCAGTCCATTTATTAAAAATATATAACACTTGATATTTATTTGCAGTCGCTAGTGATACACTCAATTAATTCGTTTCCTATTTGAGGTAACAAAAAAATTCTTTTACCAATACACATAGTTTTTTGTGAGGAAGCCAAATATGGTAACGAAAAATTTATCACCTGTGAAATTTGACAGTTTGAAGTGGCACCCTTTACGTACGAGAACGCCATTAAACAGTATTTTTTAGTCCGTTTACGAAAATATAAACACCTGATATTTATTTTCAGTCGTTACCGATATACAGGGCATTCAAGTTATCGACCGGAATTTTAACTATTAAAGGGCTTACTCGATTTACTATCTTCCTATTTGGCACGATAAAAAATTCATTTACTGGCAACATTAGTTTTTTGTGACGAAGGTACAAATGACATCAAAAAATTTGACACTTTTCCAATCATATGTGGAGGATGTCATTTTAAAAATCTAGTTAACTTTGTAATCTGTTAAATTTGACAAGTGGCGAATTTTTTGTTATTATATTCGGCTTCTTCAAAAAAAAAAACTAATTTTGACAGGGAAAGAAATTGAGCTACTTGAAGGAGAAAAGTCTGTTCAATAACTTGAATAGCTTGTATATCGGTAAGGACTGAAAATAAATATCAAGTATTACATATTTTGAACTGTATGAACTGACTGAACAATGTTATTTAATGGTGTGCGTACATGTAGAGGGTACCGTTTAAAAAAATGTGGTTGGCTTTGGAAACTGTCAAATTTATCTGTTATCATACTTGGCTTTCTCACAAAAAGTTAACTAGTAAAAGAATTTTTTAATACCCTAAATAGGAAAAGAGTAAATTGAGTGAGCCATATGAAAGCTAAAATTCAGTTCAACAACTTGAATGCCTTGTCTATAAGTAACGACTGAAAATAAATAACAAGTGCTATATATTTTGTAAACAGACTGACAAATGCTATTTACTGGTGTGCTCATATGTAGAGAGTGCAATTTAAAAAAATCCTAGTTGGCTTTGTAATCTGTCAAATTTGACGAGTGACAAAATTTTGTTGTCATATTTAGCTTCCTCATAAAAAATTAAATTTAGTACTGAAATAATGTTCTTAGTGCGTAGAATAGGAAAACAGTAAATTAGATCTGACACTTAAAAAAATGCCCCTGTACATAAAAAAATTTGGTTTTGTTAATGTTATTCTGTAGTGTCGTGTCTCGTGGGGTGCGATAAACAATATTATCCCGGTATCTTTAACCGAAAACGACTTTTTTTTCTGTAATTATAATTTATAAATATGTGATTTTTTAGAAAAATCTACAACTGGTATAAAATTAGTAAAAACAAGAGCCAGTTGGTTACCTAACCCTATTACACACACTCTTACAAATATAGATTTGGAAATGAAACCGGGAAGTTTGTGTTGTATCATTGGTGCGGTTGGATCTGGCAAAAGCTCCTTATTACAGGTAAAAATATGTATTAAAAATAATGTTTTTCCAATAAGACTTCCAGAATTTATAATATATAACTGCATATGTTGCAACTTTAAAAAAATGTTATTAACAGAAATAAAGTACAAATATATATATATTACAATTTAATGGCTGACTTTTCCGTTCAGTATTATCGTAATACATAAGGCAGAATTTTGTATCGGTTAGATTTTCCCAAATATACAGCGTCTTGTGAAAATCATTTATTATATAGAAACTTGGTAAAACTCTGCATGAACAGGAATTGCCGACAAATAGTGATAAATAATGCTTTCCAATATATAATATAATATTAATTGAATTTGAGCTCTAAAGAAACTTATTCTTTTAACACCCCGCCGTTGCTCACCACCGTATTTAGAAACAACGTTGTCATGTTGGAATGTTTTGTAGATAGTTTTGCAAAGGAAGACACCGTAAGAGTGAACAATATATATATATATATATATATATATATATATATATATATATATATATATATATATATATATATATATATATATATATATATTTGTATATATATATATATATATATATATATATATATATATATATATATATATATATATATATATGTATATATACATACATACATACATACATATATATATATATATATATATATATATATATATATATATATATATATATATATATATATATATATATATATATATTCTCAAATGGAACCGGGCCGGCCATGTGGACTGACAATCGGAGCGGAAAAGTGACTAGATGGAGACCATAGGAAGAAATAACCGGTCAAGTACAAGTTGAACTTGCGTAATTAGTGTTTCGTACGTTGATTGCTTCTGAAATAAAAATTTTGGTTACAGAGGTATAAAATGATCAGTGACTTCACAAAACACATCCCAAATGAGTTTTCAACGAAGTTTGTTCCTGATCTTTACTGAAAACTGATGACCTTGAAATTTTTGTTTTTTATATACCAGATGAATTATTAAAGGTAATGCACTCGTGATAATTTTCGTTCAATCTACGCCCCGTGGAGAATATTCCAGAATTTTTTCAAAATTTAGATCAGTACTTTTCGAGATAGAGGGGAGACAGCGATTTTTCGCGATTTTTTCAAAATAATACAAAGAAAGTATGCGCATGTAAGACATTATATATATTTTTGAATAAGTTTTCATTTGACACCCCACTCGATGACCTAGTAATTTATTTTTTCACTTCCGATTTCACCCCCCAAAACCAGCCCCTTAAGTCAAAATTTAACTTTTGAAACTACACGGCTCTGATGAGATCATCAATCTCTATATTAATACCAAATTTCAACTTTCTACGTCAAATAGTTTCGGAGAAAATCGGGTGTGGCAGACGGACAGACAGACAGACAGACGGACAGACAGACACTGAAGTCATCTTGTAAGTTTTCCGTATGGAATACTAAAAAAAAATACCGGCACCCCTCAACAACGTCGTTACGACGATATTAGAAAATCAGCGGGTATTAAGTTGCTCAAAACAGGAAACACACGAGAGAGGACTATACTTAGAAGATAGAGAATGGCTAGAAGAAGTTTTGTTCTACCTCGACTGATAAACGAAATACATCTTGAGATAGATTGTCAAATGAGAGAACAGTGGGTAGACTGCTAAAATATGAACTTTGTGCATTTTCAGTGCTTTTTACATTGAACCATATATATATATATATATATATATATATATATATATATATATATATATATATATATATACATATATATATATATATATATATATATATATATACAGAGTGTTATAGATATTGAAACTGGCATCTCTGTAGCAAACAATTGTAGAAAAATATTAATAAATAGCCCTCCTCGATAATAACACCCAAAACTAACTAAAAGAAGTCACAAACGTCTGATCTAAAATCACTACTGTCCGGAAAATTACATATCAAAATAAGGTATTAATTACTTACCCATATCTATTTTATCTGTCTAGTTTTAAATAAGTAGTAAAAAATGCATTAAACACATCAGATATAGATTACGAACACACAATAATAATTCTGTTTAATTAAGCATACTGTCATAAAAACCAATTGGCACTAAACTTTGTAAACATCAATAAAATACTTTTTCCAGCTCCAATTTGCAATATTTCACGAAAAAAGATATATTTTTTCCGTAATACTTTTCACTATGTAAACCAAATATTTTGTTACCAAAAAGATTTGAAGGTTAAATTGCTAGATAGTGGTGTATCATTTTTCTTCAACCCGCATTCAAAATTTACGCTCCCTCTCAGCCATGATCATCTTAGCTGTGATAAGGGCGGCGAAATGATTTTTTTATTTACGTAGTCCAGTTATTTTGTAAGTTCGCAATTCTCTTCAAATTCATTAAAAATAAATGTTGGGCAGTACTCCAATTAACTCGAGAAGTCACCCATTTGAAAGGATAACAGTAGTAATAGGTTTGTTTATTTTAGGTTATACTAAAAGAATTACCCTTAAATATGGGACGACTGGAAGCACCCAAGAGAATATCATTCGCAGCTCAAGAACCATGGCTTTTTTCTTCTAATGTAAGACAGAATATTTTATTTGGAATGCCTTTTATTCAAGAGAGGTAAAGTTCTTTCCTATCCAACTCAACTGAAAAATCTTTTAATGTAGTGATTTATCATATTTTGCAATTATTATGTGTAAAAGTATTGTTTGGGGTCTGTACTTCAGATGGACAACTAGCAAACACCATAATGTGTTTTTTAACATTTAGTGCGTGAAGTAAATATGTTTATACTTTGTACGGTTTCAAATAGTCAACATAAATTAAGGACGTTCCCAAGAAAATAATTTTTTTTACGATTATTTAGAAAATTTGAATATACATATTTGTTAGTGTCCTTTATACGTAAAAAAAATTTCAATACTCCTTACGGCACTAAATTTGTAAATATTGGCTGTTAAAATTTGCATTTTTAACATTCAAACTCTACCCTGACCTATGTTGAAACGGATGTTTTATTATATAACAATGGTAATTTTCCTACGAGTGCTTTGAAAAACATCATCATAACAAATAGTTTTCTGTAAAGAAAACTATAGCAAGCGGTATTCGTTTTTTTTTTATAAAAAATGTTGAAAGCATAGAGATATTAGAATAGAAGAGAGAAAGTATAGCCTGCTGTAAGTGGAAGCGTATAGTCGTTAAAAAGAGAAAGAAATAATATGAATCATTCTGTCTCTCTTACTCGGCGCACGTCCACAACACTCTCATACGGATACGCACGCCCACAACACTAAGTTACACACATCACCTGCATATTTCTTTCTTTTTCTATGAGCGCCACGCTTCTCGCGAGAACTCACCTCCTCTATTCTAATATCTCTATAGTTGAAAGTGAGCTATTTTTGATCGTTTTCAGTTTTCCTCGCATGACTTAATAAATAAAAGCGGCTTGGCAACGTCGCACTGCGCAGGAAGTTTGAAATACCGCCAACGCACAGCTGATTTTAATAAATGCGAGTAACTCACGAATATAGAAAAAACATGGGTTATCGTAAATAAAAAGTCAATATTTATAACAAATCAAATATTTATTAGTATTCAACATAAATAAGTAACATATTAATTAATATCAGAGACTGGATTTCTTATCACTCCAGTATTTCCTAAATTACATTTAGTACAGTTATCACACTTTATTTTGAACTTTGAATGAAGCTCTTCTCTTTTGAAATCACTCAAATTTTTCATATCTAAAAGACTTCTGAAACCTTTCAGATTTCTAGCTAACTCTCCCAATGAAACTATGCTATTCTCATCAGGAATTTTAGATTGAACTATTTCATTGATTGTTGTTTGCATTTTCTGTTTTTTGCATCAAACATACTTGCTAATGCTATATTTATTTTTCACCAGTTTTTTTTTAAACAAATCTGCCATTCTTTATTCGCGAAGTCATTATTTATGCACTATTAAAAATCTCTAATATAAATGTAAAACATTAAAACCCAACATCAACAACTCGTGTCTCGATCAGAGTAAGAACGTAACGTTGCACATACGAGCATTTGGCTTCAAAAACTGGTCAAAAGTAAAAAATACAAACTTTATCTAATGACACCCGAATAGCATTTTTTTTATACGTAAGTAACCGTGCTACCATAAAATGGTCAAACAATAGACCTCCGACTTGCCCTAGCGAAATGCAGGTAATCGGAATCTAGTCGTTCATTATGCACGTTTGTTCTCGATACGCTCTATTTTCAGTAAAGTGCCGGTTGGTGATACATATCGTTTAAAGTTGATGTTAAAAAGTGTTTGCTGTGGATACTGATCTTCAAGGTATGTACTTAATTTTAACGTATTATTTACTTGATTGTCTTCTATGAATTGTGTTTTATTACCGTGGCAGTAAATAACTAGAAAAATGTAGATTTTTTTGAAGTTTATTCATAAATAGGCGCTTTTGTTTAGATGTCAAGGGTGATCGGATTAGAATTCTTTTGAAATAATAAAATATAGAACCTGTGCATATTATCCAAATAAAAACATTTTCCCCATCTTTCCCCCACGTTGTTTACAGCCAGTTCAAACTCAGGCATATTTTTTCTATATTTTAATACAATTTTCAATTTCGTTGTATCTTTTCAGATTTGTCGGTGGTTATTGTACAGATGTCTAGAAGATCGTTATATATGTTTTTTTAAAGAATGTACGGAAAGAAAACTAGACGATAAAATTGCATTTATGGAAGATAGACTAGATCCGGAACTAGCTACAGAGATTACAGGTATCCAGATCGACTTCATAAAAAAGACTAAGAATAATTTTAGAAGCCATATCATCGGGCATAAAATTAATGTAGACAAATTTAAAGAGTATACAGAAGCACCAGCAAAACTGTACGTCGAACTTTCTGGCTGGCATCCAATGACCCAACTCCGCATAAAATTTTAATTCATGGAGCGACAGTCATAAAACATGCGATTCTATCTATAGGGCAGTTATCTGAAGAGGCCACCGAAGCCCGTAACAAACATTTTCGGCAATATAGGTTACATTACGCACGAAAATTTTGTCGGATACAGTGCAACAGGAATGTTTTAAATAGACTTCTTCTGACTTCCGATCCCTTCCTCAGCTGCAACCGTAAACGTCAACTAGAAAGAAGCATTCGATTCTCTGCTGATAGTTTAGAGCTTCTCGAGGCTGAAGAACCGTATGACTCAAGGGAGTAAAAATATAAGAGATAACTTCGTTTAAAAAACTTTTTTTTTTTTGAAAATCTAAATATGTGTTTAAAACTAACTTTTTATGTTTTCTTTTTAATAAATACACCATCTCTTTATTAATTCGCGCATTTTTATTAATCTCCTCTCAAAAATAATTTTGACCAGTTTTTGAGATTAAATGCTCCTATGTGCGTTGCCAGATCCGAGAAACGACGCAGTGGGATTATTTTTGTATTTCTGCATATATGGGACAGAGCGAAAGAGCGCACTGCACCTCAACTATTTTTTATTCTACGCATGGTAGTTTACATAGCTGAGATCTTTCGGTAAGTTGAGCACAACTGCTCCTTGGGAACGTCCTTAAAGAGGAACAATCTAAATACATTCCCTAAACTTTACTTCTTTCTTCTTGAAGTACCGTATCCGATACGGACGTAGACGACCCTCTCGCCTTTGCTTGTGGTAACAATTAAAAAAAACTCAAGTTGAATATTACAAACTTTCAGAAATTGAAGAAACAGCTATGAGTGTAGGTATGCAAAGGCGTAAGACATTATACATTATACTTTGAATTTTATTTTTAGATACAAAGAAGTTGTAAAAGTATGCGCGCTTGAACGCGATTTCAAAGAACTATCGTTTGGAGATAAAACACCGGTAGGAGAACGAGGTGCTGCTCTCAGTGGAGGTCAAAGAGCCAGAGTAGCTTTAGCCAGAGCTGTGTACAGAGACGCAGAAGCATATTTGTTGGACGACCCCTTAAGTGCAGTTGATGCACATGTAGCAAAACATTTGTTTGAAGAATGTATTCAGGGGTATCTAAAGGGCAAAACGAGAGTTCTGGTAACTCATCAGGTGCAGTTTCTGAAGGGGGCCGATCTTATCGTTGTCATGAATAACGTAGGTATATTTTTTGATTAATTTTTAAGTACATTACTTCAGTTGCAATTAGAGCGTTATTTATTATAAATACAAGTACCCAGTGAGTATTCTTATATTCAGACGTTTAATATTGTTATCTTACATGTTAAAAAAACTGGCCAAGTACAAGTCGGACTTGCACAATTAGTGTTTCGTACGTTGACTGCTTTTAAAATAAAAAAATTTATTACCGAGGTATAAAATGATTTTGTTACCGAGGTATAAAACATACCCCAAATAAGTTTTCAACAAAGTTTGTTTCTATCTTTGTTGAAAACTGATGACCTTGAAATTTTTGTTTTTTTATATACTAGATCGATTCGTCTTTTGTCAACTTGTTTGATGGTCCATGTTTCCGATGAGTAAGTTGCTATGGGGAATATAGGGCTAGATAACAATCTTAACTTTATGTTTTTTGTGACAGCTGGATTTTTCTAGACCTTAGTGAGTTTGATCGTCGAGTTTCTAGCCATAGCCAAACGCCTTTTAATTCCGCTTGACAGCCGCCATTGTTAGTTATGAGAGATCCCAAATCGTTACATTTATGTGTGACCGATCTTCATTACGACTAACAATCATAACTTTGGTTTTCGCTTTATTAATTTCAATCCACAGTTTTTGCTAGTGATTTCAAGGCGTTCCACCGCTTTTTTCCACCGATTGCCACACCCCCACCTCCAACCATCCAAAGCAGCATTATATGTTCACTATATATGGTAAAAAGTAAGGGTGAAACAATACAGCCCTGTCTGACGCCGGCTTCTACGTTAAGGGAACATTACACTTTCTCGGTCGAAAATTTTAATAATTTTTGTGGGTCTGATGAATTAATAAAAAAACAATTTTTTGATTTTTTATAAGGGTTTTTTAGAACCATTGTGAAAATTTTAGTCTGCTGGCATGCACGATTGCGGCTCACTGGGACGTTTGAAAAAAGTATATATATCCTTAGAAAAAGTACGACTATGGCCCCAATATAGACAATATAGATTATTTTGTTTTAGCAAAAATTCACAAAATGTTAGACCACCAAAGTTGGTGGTCTTAAAAATAGCACTTTTTTTCGTAAAAAAAAAAAACATTAAAAATTGAGGAAAAAATTAACCAATCTCTTTTATTCTAGTTTATACTAGGGCTATTGTTGTTTAGAAGAACATATTAAAATTTCAGACCGATCGGTTACATGGTTTTTAAGTTATCGTGCACGTCGATTACAAAAATGTCTTGAAAAAAAAACGTGTTTAAAGTTTTGACAAACGAATTTTCATCTAAGAAATCTACTTACGTTCAAACAGTTAGACCTGCTGCATACAAAATTCGTTCCGACTCCTCATATGCCTCCTTCTCAAGTGTTATTTCGTCTCTCCTTGCGATTCTGGCTTCTCTAGCTGGTACTATACAATAACTAAAAATCGAATCACTGCTTGGACTCAAATCGAAGTTTTTACAATTTATTCTGCAGATGTACTGGCAAAATTAGAATTACTTTCAACTAAAAATCGATTACCATAAAACTGTCTTTTACGTGGTCTGCACATCCGCATCGAACTAAATTTCCCGTATTTTTTATCCATTTTGCACAATATTAGCCGAGACATTTACTGACTGATAGCCCTGCGAGCAACATTTTCGAACTGAGCAGGCCAGCGTACCGTTTGCTTTAAAGCTACAGCTTTGTCTCAGACTGAAAAGATATTATACCCATTATAGTGAGCTCTCCTTTTACCTGCTTCTGTCTTTCTTAGAATCATAGAACTAGCAGCAGATGTTCGACGCAGGTAGAGCAAAACCTTTGTAAACGGCCAAAAGGTAAGTTGTCACGTCGAGCGGTCGATTTGGCCTGCCTTACACTTGGCGCTATAATCGTGTATAACTTCGAAAGTATTTGAAATTTTCAGAGAATATTATTGAAATATAATAATGTCCAATAGGATAATTTCTAAAAAGTTGATTTTTCCTACCCGAGAAAGTATAATATTCCCTTAAAGACATCGCAAAAAGAATTATTCAAAATAGCTGTTAGTTTTCCAAAAATGGAAAGATATAGTTCTTGAACTGATTGATCGTACACCATATTCTCTAGATTTCGCTCCCTCTAACTATTACCTGTTTCTAAAACTGAAAGCACATTTGACTCGTTCAAATGAGAAACAAAGAAATGTTGTCGAAGACTGGTTTGCAAAGTAAGACAAAGATTTTTTTTGAAATCTGTAGAATTAGTTTATAACCGTTGCATTAAGTATATGTATACTGTTGAAAGGAAATTACGTTGAATATACAACTTTAGCTTTGTGTGATTAGCTTGTTCTTCCTATGTTGGGTTAAAAATTTATCAATACGCCCTCGTATAAAATTGTGGAAGCAGTAGTATGATTATTTCAAACTGATAAATAAGCAGTTTTTATTTATTTCGTAGGGTCAAATAGAAAAAATGGGCACGTTTAAGGAATTAGAACAAGAAATATCTTCAATATCCAAAGAAGTAGAACAACAAAAAGAACAACAAGAAATATTACAAAAAGCCGAAGGCGAACCTAGACTTGAAAGGCTACAGTCAATATCGAAACCTAGAGTTGAGAGGCTACAGTCTATATCTTCAGTAACTGTAAGTATATCTGGTTTTCACTTGAAATGCTACCATAGTGCAGTAAAAAAAAGCATTTGAAATTGCAGAATCTAGATACAGCAATATTATAATTTTATTCTCTCTGAAGTATCACCAGGTGTATTGTCCTGATTTTTGGACCTCGAAAAACTTGTGCTCTTTCGTTTATAAATAAAGTTTTCAAAACGCGTTATTTGAGCTTAAAAATGTTAATAACTCCGGTTATATAAGTCGGATCGAGACAAAAAAAGAAACCAAAATGAAATTTCCAACAAATCTTCGTTTGTTTTAAGTCGTTCAAGTGCCTACATAACATACAAAATTAAAAAAAAAGCATGCGAAAAACTGTTTCATTTTATTGTACAGATCGACTAAATGAACTGATCGGCTTAAAACTTTTAGAAAATATGCCTTTTGTTATAGCAAAAATGCCCTGAAATGTTAAGAGAAAAATATTGAACACAGTGGACACCATTTTATGCCATTTAGTCCAAAATGGATCTTTTTTTTCAAAATTTAGGTCTCGATGTCAGCTTTCCAATGCCATTAAAAAAAAAAATTTTCAGAGTCATTTTAACCGGTTTTTTACATTTATTTTTTAATCAAATAACAAAAAATGCGTTTTTTCCGATCATTTTGAACAAAAATTATTAACAAAAATGATTTTTTTTTAATAAAAGTCTCGCGATTCTCTACCAGATATGACAAAAATATTTCAATTTTTTTTTTCAAAATGACCGAAAAAACGCATTTGTTGTTATTTGATTAATAAAAAAATGTAAAAAAGTTAAAATTAAAATGACATTTTGAAAAATAAGATATCCATTTTGAACCCAATGGCATAAAATGGCGGACAATTCAAATGTTAATAAATAACAAATTCAATTGTGCCCACTGGATTCAATATTTTTGTACTAAAATTTCAACGTATTTTTATTATAACAAAAGATATATTTTCTGAAAGTTTCAAGCCGATCACTTAGTCGACCTGTACAGGGTGAGTCAAAGATAGAGTAAAGTTCATTATCTCATTTGTTTCGGGAATGACAAAAAAATGTTAAATACAATAGTTTTGGAAATATTAAGGTGCATAGTTTAAAATTATTTTTGAGTATACTGGGTACTTCAAAAAAGTGTGGCCGATATAATTTTTTTTTTTTAAATGGAACATCATATTTTCTAATTTATTTTTAAATTCTGCGTAAAATTTTATAACTTTTTTATTAATAATGTTATATACCTAAACCTAGTAGTTTTTCTAATATTTCAATTTAAAAAAAAAATATACTAGTTTTCAGTTTTGTAAAAAATTGCCAGTAGCGCCATTGTTTCTGAAGGTGAAATACTTATAATTGGTGCGAACGTTCTATAGAGATGAAAAAAAAATATATATGTAAAGAAATTTGAGTTAGATGCTACAGGCTGTTCAAAATGAATTTATGCATTTCGACTATTTTAAATTGAAAAATCTCAAATTTTTTAAATGGCACACCCTGTATATTATTATTTTTTCTGATAGATTTTACAAAACCTTCCAACTTTTATTGAGTATGTCATATACCTATTTCTAATAGTTTTTGATTTATTTTGAATTTTTCAATTTTTACCCTTGTTTTTAATACCCTTATGCTATAACATCATAGTTGCCAAGGCAAAAAAAAAATGTAGGCATTGTCAAATTTTGACATGTCTATTAAGTAAGTAAAAATAGTTTAATTTGTTGTAGTAAGTGACCTATAAAGGTAATAGTTATGGATTTTCCTAAAAATGAAGTTTATATACTGGGCGAGGCAGGAGAAAATTGTCTTGGCAGTAAGGCTTTACGGAGCGAAGTACCCTAATAGACGTATACCGTCTGGAAAATCTTTTCAGTGCTTAATAGAACGATTTGATGGTAGTGGTAGCGTTAAGTATATGAAACGGAAAGTAGTAAACCAGAATGCTACCAATGAGGCAAAAGAAATGGAGATTTTACTTCATGTTGAAGATAATCCTCAGGTCAGCAGCCATCAACTACTGACTTATCTGACACATCTCAATCTACGGCTAATCGCACCACGATAAAATATAAGTATCATCTCTTTCATATGGAACTACACCAAGAACTGATTTTGAACGACGAGCAAACTTTTGTACCACCATGAATGGAGCAACAGAAATCGATCCAAAGTTTTTATTCAAAATAATATTTTCCGATGAAACTACTTTTCGCAGTAATGGAGCAGTTAACAGCCATAACATGCATTATTATTCAACAGTTAATCCATTTTGGGTATGTATGGTGTGGAATATTAAATTTTCGAGTTATTGGTCCATATTTTTTCCGCGAACCGCTTAACGGGCCTAGATATCTAAATTTTTTACAAAACGAATTACCCCAGCTTCTTGGAGAAGTTGATAACTTTCATAATAATTAATCATTAGATAAGTTAAATTATGTTAAAATTATTATTAACTATTTGTTTATGTTTTCACGTGCGTAAGGAATTAAAAACAAGGGTAAAAATTGAAAAATTCAAAATAAATCGAAAACCATTAGAAATAGTGACATACTTAATAAAAGTTGGAGGGTTTTACAAAATCTATCAGAAAAAATAATAATATGCAGGGTGTGTGAAAAATCTCAAATATTTTAAATGGCACAAAAAATTTAAGATTTTTCACTTTAAAATAGTCGAAATGTATAAATTTATTTTAAACATCCTAAAGCTTCTTAGTCAAATTTCTTTACCAATATATTTTTTTCATCTTTATAGAACGCTCGTACCAGTTATGAAACAATGGCGCTACTAGCCATTTTTTACAAAACTGTAAACTAGTATTTTTTTAAAAAAATTAAAATATTAGAAAAACTACTAGGTTTAGGTATATAACATTATTAATAAAAAAGTTATAAAATTTTACACAGAATTTAAAAATAAATTAGAAAATAGGATCTTCCATTTAAAAAAAACATATGTTATATCCGCCACACTTTTTTTTAAAGTACCCTGTATACCCAAAAATAATTTTAAAACTGTGCACCTTAACATTCCCTAAAACCACTGTATTTTTTCGTCATTCCCGAAACAAATGAGATAATGAACTTTACTGTATCGTTGACTCACCCTGTACAATAAAATGAAAATAAAAAACTGTTTTTTGCCTAGTTTTTCAATTTCATAAGTTATGTATTCACTTGAGCGACTTAAAACCAATGGGAATTTGTTGGAAATTTCATTACGAAGAGTTTAATTTTTTTGTCTCTATTCCACTTATATAACCGGAGTTTTAAGCCCAAAAAACGCGTTTTGAAAACTTAAATTGTTTATAAACAAAAGAGCACAAGTTTTTCGTGGTCCAAAACTCAGAACAATACTCCTGGGGATACTCCAGAGAGGATAAAATCATAATATTACTGTATCTAAACTGTACCTGTCTTATCATTATTTTGAACTTTTTTTACTGCAATATCACCCGTGTTATCTTAGTTTTAACGGCTTTATTAAAAAATCGGCGAAACTCGTCAACCTCTATCAGATAGTTTCAATAAAACTAGGATTCTTGACAAATCTCAACATAACCCTTTTTTATAGAGTGGCGTGGGTTCTGAACTCGACGAAACTGAAGAACTGCTGGAAAAAGGTGCCATAAAAACATCCACATACGTAGAATATTATAAAGCTGGAGCGTCTACATTTATTTTATTGTTTTTAGTCTTGCTATTGATAATCGCTCAGATTACTTGTAACGCCTCAGATATGTGGGTTACCTATTGGTAAGTATGCGAATTTCAATTTTTTCTCACTCGTTATCAATATTTACGCTGTTATATTGTAGACAGTTTTACCACAGTAAACATAAAACACGGTAGCGATAGTCCGACTCGGCACCTTTGATCTCAAGGGGCTCGAGTTTTTAATGGTTACATGACCTGTCGTCATATTGATATTATATGTCTTACAAAGCACTGGCTCCGGTCTGCCGGCGACTTGCAGATCAAGGGGTACTGTGTCATTTCTTCTTTCTCCAGAGCAGAAACTAGACGTGGAGGTTCTTTTATATTAGTTAGGAATACGCTAAAAAATATTTTTAAGGCATGTAATAGAATATTAGGTTCATCTGTTGAATTGCATAATGAATTATGTGGAATATACTCGGATGATATCTGTATGATATGCTGCTATCGTTCCCCTTCTGGCGACTTGTAGATGTTCTTTGATTTTTCAAGTTCTGCTATTTCTTCAGCTTTTAGCAGTAGCAAGTTTTTAATATTTTGTGGAGATCTGAATATTGACTATTGTGTCAACAATGAAGTAAAAAGACAGCTTTGCGATTTGTTTGATTCTTTTGGACTAACTACCATAGATCCGACTAGGGTGAATACAAATTGTAACGAATACACGAGTGTATCAGTGATTGACTATGTAGTCACAAACATTAACAAAACTTTGTATCAGTGTTTTGTTTTTAATCCTCATATGAGGGATCATTTTTCACACAAGTTTGTTGTTAGTATAACAGAAAAAAGGAAACCTCTAGAACAATCTGAAGGTAGTAAACTATATCGCGACCTTTCGAAACAAAATATAATAAACTTTACCAATATGATCATGTTACAGTCTATATAGGAGGAAACAATTAAAATCGCCAAAGCCTTCAAAGGAATAGTATAATAAAGACTTGGCGCGCCTAAAGGAAAAATTAGATCACTTATATTGGTTACAGCGTAGAAATAATGACAGTAAAACGCTGATAGAATACCGCAATTTTAAGAAAACATATAGAACTAAAATAAAGATGGCAAAAGAACTT
Organism: Pachyrhynchus sulphureomaculatus; assembly: GCA_019049505.1. NCBI lineage: Eukaryota > Metazoa > Arthropoda > Insecta > Coleoptera > Curculionidae > Pachyrhynchus > Pachyrhynchus sulphureomaculatus. The sequence goes on along the minus strand of CM032447.1, from coordinate 222,267,112 downwards.
TATTTTATAAACAAAATAACTAATTCTGATAATAAATCTAAAACCATCTGGTCGATAGTTAAAAATACCAAAAAGAGTCCCATTTCACTGCTAATAGATTCAGAACTTACTTCTGAGCCTATTGTGGTCGCAAATGCATTTGTAAATTTCTGTAGTATGGTCTGCTACTAAGAGGCTGCGGAATAAATAAGGTAATATGGTCCAAATAATGTAGATGAGTGCACTCTCTCACCAATAAAATATAATACTATGGTTATGGAAGCAGTGACCAAGGAAAAGGTACTTCAAACCATCTCTAAATTAAAAAACAAACAGTCGGTAGGATCCGATGATCTAAATACTAAAATAAAAAAAAAAACATTAAGAAGACAATTGCTCAACCGTAATTTAAATGAGGGAATCTTTCCCAAACTTCTTAAAACTGCTTATGTTATTCCTAGTTACAAAAGAGGCAAGCATAGTGATGTGGGAAATTATAGGCAAGTTTTATTTCGAAAATTATTGAGAGAATTGTGTATGACCGAGTAATAACCTTTATTGCCAAAAACAATATATTACACCCAGCACAACATGGTTTTCAGTTGATCTGAATATGCCTCTTTCTACTATCAAAATCAGGTCTACCGCAGTATTGATGAAGGTAAATATGTTGTTAGGTTGTTTTTCGATCTTTCTATAGCCTTTGACACAGTCAACAAAATATCTTTGATGAAAAAAGTGTACAATATTGGTATTCGAGGTAGTCTGCTGAAATAGATTGGGTCATGTATGACCGACAGGGAAATGGTGGTTAAATATGATGGTGCAATTTCGGATAGGAGAGCGGTAGATCTCGGTGTCCCACAAGTATCTGCTTAGGTCCTCTGTTATTTATTTTATATGTAAATGACTTGCCATTAAACATGGATACAGGTTATGTAACTATGTATGCGGATGACACTACCATTGTGACAGCATCTGAAACTATGGATGGTCTGTTTGATGCTGTTACAGGTGTATGCAGGGATATGGAGGTGTGGTGTAGAAGAAATGGACTAATATTAAACATTGAAAAAACAGTCTATATGAATATATTCAATAGAAAATCTCTAGCGGTTGGATTTGACGATTCCCTTGGGGTAAATTTTGTGGCGAGAGCTAAGTTCTTGGGCACTTTCGTGGATGCTCAGCCTTTTTTTAGGGATCATATAGACCATGTATGCTCAAAATTAATTTCAGCGTATTTTACAATTTTGAGCTTAAAAAGTACTCTCAACTGTAAGGGACTCTTGGCTGTGTATTATGCTTTGGCTTTCAGCCATCTGTGTAACAATGTTGTGTCCTGGGGTCTTGCTGGTGAAAAATGGAAGCGTGTTTTTGTGAGCCAGAAGAAAATAATTCGTCTAATATTTAAGCTCGGCTTCCGTGAAAGCTGTAAAGATATATTCATAAATAACCGAATCCTGACCTTCCCATGTCTGTACATATTGCGCTGTTTAACTTTTGCAAATAAAAATAGACACTTTTTTGAGGGTGCTGGGATCTACAAATAAGTAAAACACAAGGAGTAATAGTTTACTGGTTATACCCAGTCACAAATCAACTTTCTTTGAAAGCTGTCTCCTCTATAGTTGCATCAACCTTTACAATAGATTGTCTGCAAGACTGCGAGCTATGCTTGGCATGAGGTTTGTTTTTGGGGTTAAGTCTCTTTTACTGGGCAATGCCTATTACTCAGTAAGTGATTTCTACAAGAGCTGATTATGGAGAAAGGGGGTACTGATTGTGAAGTTTTTTTATTTACATATCTGTTTATGCTTTTTGTTTTTAAATTGGTATTTGACAAGCCTGGAACATCTGCACTAGTCTGATTGAATTGCTTGTTTAACTTTGACTTTTGTATATTACATTGTATGTATTTATGTATGTATTTCTGTGCACGTATACACTGTACTGTTGCTTATTTTTACTTGTTTTCATCTTATTTTATTTAATTTAATTTATCTCATAAGACGAACCTATGTACACTCTGTTGTATTTTAACGGTAATATACGAGGCTGGTTTGAAAAGTCCGTGCAAAGTCCGAGAGATGGCAGAGTAGCATCTCTTGAATGAACGCACACCAAGTTTCAGCCATATTGGTCTATTTTTTTGTGTTTGGCATTCGTGTAAATCAAGGAAGTCGAGTGATTTTCAAGAAATGGACGAAAAAGAATTTCGTATGGTGATTAAACATTACTTTATGAAAGGCAAAACGTCTCAGGAGACTAAAGAGAAGCTTGATAAACATTATGGTGACTCTGCACCTTCGATTAGAACAGTTTATAAGTGGTTTAAAAATTTTCGGAATGGCCATATGGGCACAAGTGACGCTGAACGTTCTGGACGGCCTGTGGAGATTACGACTCCAGAAATCATTGATCAAATCCATGATATGATGATGGATGACAGAAGAGTTAAGGTGCGTGAGATTGCTAGTGCTGTGGGCATCTCGACTGAACCGGTGCATAATATTTTGCATAAACATTTGGACATGAGAAAGCTATCCGCAAGATGGGTGCCGCGATTGCTCAGGCTTGACCAAAAACGGAATCGTGTGAAGTGTTGCAAGGATGGTTTGCAGCTGTTCCAGAAGAATCCGGAGGACTTTAAGCGTCGTTTCGTCACTGTGGATGAAACATGGATACATTACTATACTCCTGAGACCAAACAACGATCTAAACAATGGGTTACCAAGGGGGAATCTGCACCAAAAAAGGCGAAGACCGTTCCTTCGGCCGGAAAGGTTATGGCGACTGTCTTTTGGGATTCGCAAGGGATAATCCTCATCGACTATCTGGAAAAGGGTAAAACTATTACAGGTGAATATTATTCATCGTTATTGGACCGTTTGAAAAACCGAGCTGCAAGAAAAACGCCCGCGATTGGCCCACAAGAAAGTCCTTTTCCATCACGACAACGCACCAGCACACACCTCAGCAGTTGTGGTCGCAAAATTAATGGAAATAGGATTCCAACTCGTTTCACGTTCCCCCCCTATTCTACAGACTTGGCTCCCTCGGACTACTATTTGTTCCCCAATTTGAAGAAATGGCTGGCGGGACAAAGATTTTATTCAAACGAGGAGGTGATTGCAGACACTAATGGATATTTTGCAGACTTGGACAAATCCTATTATTCGGAAGGAATCAACAAACTAGAACATTGTTGGACGAAGTGTATAAGCCTAAAAGGAGACTATGTTGAAAAATAAAAAAGGTTTACCGCAAACACATAAGTAGTTTTTATTTTTGCACGGACTTTTCAAACCAGCCTCGTATGTATTATTAATATTATTATTATGATGCCCGCGAGTTGTTCAAATATTCAAATTCCTTCTTTCAAGAAACATCCTATTCTGTAAAATAAAAAATGAATTTTGCTGATTGAAAGGAAGAAAAAGACAAGAAAATGATTATTTTGAGAATATGTCTCTGCACACCTTCAGTTTCGCGCGTATAATGTCAACAATCATGCTCCTTATACCATATTAAAGAATGAAATTTAGAAGAGCGTCAATCATTGACCCTCATTTCGAAATGGTGATGTGACAGATGTTAAGCAAAAAAATGCAAGAAGATGCATGTGACAGCAACATTTTTCAAAGTTGCTGTGTTCTATTACAATTGATTTGTTGGACAAACAAGAAAGTTACTTAGCAGAATCCAACACCCTCTTCGCCACGATACTGCCGGCCAATGAGGTTTAGATTTGTTAAAAAACAGTGGATAATACAAATTCTGAAATTACTTACATAGAAAAAGCAATAAACGCTGTGGTAAACAGCGAATTCGTACAAGGAGACATCTCTTTTTCCATGAAACATATAATGACGCTAACTATAGTCGATGCAAAACTAAACAATGCTGCTACTTCAATTACTTCAACAATGAGATGCTACATTTGTGGTGCTAATTCAAAGCAGTTTAATGACCACGATATAAAAAGTAACGCGACACAGATGCACTACAGTTTGGCCTGTCTGTATTCCACGCTAAAATCCGTTTCTTCGAAAATATTCTGCAATTGTCATACAAGCTTCATGTGCAAAAGTGGCAGCTAAGATCAGACAATGACAAAGAAATTGTCAAGCAAAAAAGTGTAGAAACACAGGCAAAATTAATCACAGATGTGCCAAAAGATAGATTTGCTAACACCAGTGATATATGTAGGAGATTTTTTTACCAACCCAGAGGTGGCCGCTGAAATTACTGGTGTCGACTTCAATTTCATAAATCATTTGAAAGTGATTTTGGAAGTAATATCGAGTGGTCATAAAGTCGACTTTAAAAAATTTACAGACTATGGATATGAGACCACCAAAATTGATGTGGAGTTATATCCCTGGCATCCCATGACCCCACGATGCACAAAATATTACGAGGATGGATTGAAAAGTTCGCGGCCTAGTCAAGAAAACAAAGTAAAGGACGTACAAATATATTTTTTATTTTTCGACATAATCTCGACCTAGCTCTATGCACTTCTTTCACCTGATTTCCAAAGCTTCCACACCTGTTTGAAAAAAAGGTCTTCAAAATACTGGTCTAACTGCAGCTTCAACTTCTTCATTTGATGAAAATTTCTGGCCACCGAGGTGTTTTTATAGGTTTGAAAACAGATGAAAGCCGAAGGTGCCAAACCAGGAGAATAAGTCGGGTGGGGCAACAATTCGAAACCACAATCACGAATTTGAACCATAGACTCAACAGAAGTGTGAACGCGAGCGTTGTCCTAATGGAACAAAATTTTCTTTCTCAGTAATCCTGGCCGTTTCTCTTTAATTTCTTGACGTAAACGACGCAAAAGGGTGCAATAGTAAGTCGAGTTTATTGTTTCGCCTTTCGGAAGATAGTCCACCATAATAATACCTTTAGCATTCCAAAAAACTGACGCCATCACTTTTCCAGCTGACAGAATTGTCTTCGCTTTCACTAGTTCCGGTTCACCAGATTTTTTCCACTGCTTGGATTGTTGTTTTGACTCTGGAGTATAGTGGTGAACCCAGGTTTCGTCCATTGTCACAAACCTGTTAAGAAAATCTTGCGGATCAGCCTCAAACATCTCCAAACAGTCGCGAGAAATCAGGAGTCGAATTCGTTTTTGTTCAACTGAAAGCAATCTGGGGAGCCACCTAGCGGAAAATTTGAGTTCGTTTGCAATGATATTTTGTGTTCGTTCTTACGAGATGCCTATAGTGTCTGCAATCTCCCTGATAGTTAATCTACGGTCTTTCAATATGAGATCATACACTTTGCCGATGTTTTCTTCAGTCATAGACATCGTGGGCCGGCCGGAGCGAGGGCCGTCTTCGATGCTCTCTCATCCATGTTTAAATTCTGCAACCCATTTTTTCACAGTGGCGTATGACGGACCAGATTCCCCTAGTGTTGTTTTCATATCATCGTAGATCTCCTTTGATGTTAATCTTTTTTTAAACAGGTACTTGATGACGGCACATTGTTCATTTTTTTCCAAAAAACGCGGCACTTGGTCTCACTAAACTCGTTCTAACCTAAAAACCACAAATTCTCCAGCAACAAAATTTTACACTGTGACAACCAAAGAAAGTATGAACTTATTGAGGATACTGTAATAATAATATTATAATTATTTTTTGGTGAGGCTGCGAACTTTTCAATCCATCCTCGTAATTCACGGTGAAACAGTAATGGAAAAGACACTTTTGCCCATTGGATTACTATCCGAAGAAGCAGCAAAAGTGCGAAACAAGCACTTTCGCCAATACCGGAAAAATTTTGCTAGAAAATTCTTAAGAGAGATGTCCTCAACAGATTATTGCTCAGCTCAGATCCCTTAATATCTAGTATATGGCCAAAGCCTAAAAAAAAAACTATGTCATGTAATAAAGAAGCAATACTTATGCTTGTTTCTGCTGAACCTAATATTAACGTCGAAAGTCCCGAAGAAGAAGACAAATCCGCGGAGGAATCTGCAGAGGAAGCCGAGGAATTGAACTCAGGCGCGGACGAAGAGACGTAGAATTCTTCATAGTGAATAATTATTTTTGTAATTTTTGTTTAAATCACATGTTTTTTTTTCTCAATAATTTGTTTTTTTATACATTAAAATGTATTTTTCTTCAAAATATGCACCCCAAAAAGCTTTCACTGCTATATTTAGAAATAAAACCCGATTTAAAATATCCGAAAACAAAATAATAATTTTGGCCGCATAAAACGCTGAAATACTCCCATGTGCGACTGTCCAACTGTCGCTCAGTTGGTTTGTTGGCATTATTATATTCAAACGAAATGATATTTTAATATTTCAAATAGGGATAGAGTGTAGTTTTTGGGCGATATCGTTTCAAGGAAAGAGGGTGAAAGAGGTGGGAGTCGATGTGTATGCTTTTATTCATATTATGGAAATTTACTTTCTCTTTAATTGAGAAAGTCGAATTGATTACTTATTTTGGACTACATGTTTACGAGGAAAGTTCTGCGTAAATCACTTTACCGTTTTTTTTGTTGTAGGACAAACAGCGAAGAACTAAGAAATGCACAAATTAATCCTCTGCCTCCTTCAAGTGTTTTAAGAGACAATCTAACTATGCTTTCGAATCAAGAAAATTTTACAAGTACCTCTGTACTCGATGTAATTAGTACCTTAACTACAACACTACCAATAAGTATTAATAAGACAATAATAGATAATTTGGCCTATAATATAACAGATTTGACTGTCGGAAATATAAGTACAACATTGCCCACTCCTACAGAGACCAATGAATCAATGCTATCCAGAGATACTTATATTTTAATTTATACTGTTTTAGTTATTAGTGCTTCTGTACTAACAAGTCTTAGGTGAGTACTTTACTTTTGTTTACCTGTACAATTTATTTTACATAGTTATTTTAAACTTTTTTTCTTAAAAGGATCTTTTCATCATTGAAATATTCAGTCCTTATCCACCACTATTAAAGAGCTAGAAAAGTATCCTTGCTAACTCGATAATAGAGATACTCCTAACAAAAATATAAAAATCTCGCTCATAGATAATCAGATAATCAGTAATCTATGTTTCGAAGAAAATGTTTATCCATCTATCCTTAAAAAAGCCATAGTGTGTCCTATCTTTAAAGGGAAATATAAATATCCTGGAAAATTAGAGACTGGTATTCTTGTTGCCTATTGTTTCAAAAATAGTCGAGAAATGTATGTCGGGGCAGATTGATTTACTTAAACTAAACGGATGCTTCTCTCGAAGTTAGTTTGGATTTAGGAGAAATAAAAGTACTGTTTTGGATCTTGTTTCTCATATTACTGAATCATTTCACAGACCGCAATATAACACCGTCCCTCTATGTGATCTACGCAAACTTTTCCTACGAGAGCATGGCGCTTATTGAATCATACTTAAGAGACAGATCCCAAACTGTGAGGGTTCCTGGGGTATCGTCGACAGCGAGTGTGATCAATATTGAAGTTCTCCAAGGCTCAGTGCTAGGTCCAATACTTTTTTTTTATATATATTAATAACCTGCCAAACATCAACAATGCAGCTAAGTATATCTTCTACTGACGATACCACGTTGGTATTCGCCGCAAATATAATTGAGGAATCCCTTGAAGGTTCCTTGGCGGCACGAGAGAAGGTTAAACAGTAGTTTGATGTAAATAGACTGGCTTTGAATAGCGACAAAACCAAACAGGATGTTTTTTTCATTTGTATATTTGGATCCGAAGCTGCATTGGCGTACACACATAGACAGGATGTGTAAAAAATTAAGGAAACATCGTTTTCTACTCCAGAATCTTGCTGTGTGACTCAGCAAGTATTACGAAATGCCTATCACTCAATATTTCACTTTCGTCTTGCTTATTTCATTCTCGTCTGGAGACACTCTGCACAGACCTATCGAGTGTTCAGCTTGCAGCGTAAGGCACTGGGAATACTGGATGGACTTGGTTTTAGGGATGACTGCCAACGGTCATTTGTATTGTTCGGAATTTTAACGGTGCGTTTACAGTACATTCTTGAGAATCTCCGGTTCTTAAAGCAATATGTTCATTCCTACAGAAGCCATGGAGATGTGTATTGTCATGAGATCAGGCATAAAGAGAATCTAATTCCAACATATTGGAGGCTGAAGAGATGTCAAAGGGACCTGAGTACTGGGCCCTAAATTTTTTAATGTAGTACCACAAAATATTAGAGATCTACAAAAAAAAGAATATAAAAGAAAGGTATAAAAAATTATGGTAGAAAATGCTTTTTACTCCATAAACGAGTACCTCTGTTATACGTTTTAGGTTTTAAGTTTGGTTTTGAGTTTTATTTTTGAGGAGTTTTCATTCTGTCTGAAAGTTTCTTTTTTAAGTGTAAATGGCATAGTAATAGAAATTATAAGCATTAACATTTGTGTAGTAATCTTATTATTTTGATCCGTATAGAAGCTACTTTTTTTATATCATTACTTATTGACGTGTGTACGACAGTTTTTGGTATAATTTAGCATGAATAAACAGTATTGAGTGTAATATACTGTGTGTTATAAATTAATATCTAAAATAGATTGCTCTCCGAGTTAATTAAAGATACTTATTTTTTTTTTTAAATTGAGCATTGTATAAATCTCTGGACCACGTAATTTTAAAAAGTAATGCGTAGCAATTGCTACAGCTAAAATGAACACTGGAATGCCTAAATGAGAGAGAGACAGAAAGAGAGGCAGTTTTAAAAACGAGTTTAAGAAATACGAAACAGCCGTCGATGAAATGCCAAAGTCAATATCATTTATTTACGCATTGAAACCTACTGGAAAAGTAATTGTTTTCTTTTGTGAAATATTGTAAATTAGTAATGGAAAAAGTGCCCTATGTATTTTTCACTAATGTTCTCGAAGGTTAATGACAATTAATTTTTATTACAGCTTAATTAAACAGTGTTATCTTTATGCTGTGTTTGTCATATCTAATTTCTATCCTGTATCTGTGATCTACGACATCTTACACATACATGCATACACTTTTTATCATGAAATTTGTAATCGCTAAGTCGAAACAAATTGTTTGTAACTTATTTTGAAAAATGCAAATAATGAAATAGTGAACTTATTGCAACAGGTTTCAGCAAGTATTTTTTTACTTTACCGTCACGCAATTAATTTTACGTGTTATTATCGAGGTTCTCTATTTATCCATATTTTTCTTCAGTTACTCTTGCTACAGAGATATACCAGTTCTAATATATCAAGCCATTTTTATAGCATCCTGTATATGACGAAACGTCAGATGTAGATACAGCTAAATTTATCCTCTAGTGTTACTAGGTGATAGAAAATAGGTTAGTACTAGGCAATGGGAATTCTGTGACCTTTCTTTATCTCCTTTTTAGTGTTCCGTACGGAACACTTATAAGATCACTTTGGTGTCTGTCCGTCTATCCGTCTGTCTGTCCGTCTGTCCGTCTGTCTGTCCGTCTGTCACACCCGATTTTCTATGAAACTATTTGTCATAGAAAGTTGAAATTTGGTAGTAATATAGGAATTGATGGCCTCATCAGAGCCATGTAGTTTTGAAAATTAAATTTTGACTTAAGGGGTTAGTTTTGGGGGGTGAAATCGGAAGTGAAAAAAAAAAAATTTTTTACTAGGTAATCGAGTGTGGTGTCAAATGAAAGCTTGTGAAAACACGAGTAAAAAATATATATATGATGTAATACTTGCACGCACTTTTCTTTGTATTATTTTTAAAAAATCGCGAAAAATCGCTGTCTTATCTCGGAAAGTACTTATCAAAAAATTTTGAAAAAATTCTGGAATATTTTCCACGGGGTGTAGATTGAACGAAAATTATCACAAGTGCATTATCTGTAATAATTTATCTGGTATATAAAAAAAAACAGAAATTTCAAGGTCATCAATTTTCAGTAAAGATTGGAAATAAACTTTGTTGAAAACTTATTTGGGGTGTGTTTTGTGAAGTCACTGATCATTTTATATCACCGTAACATAAATTTTGACTTAAGGGATTCGTTTTGAGGGGTGAAATCGGAAGTGAAAAAAATTTTTTTACTAGGTCATCGAGTGTGGTGTCAAATGAAAGCTTGTGAAAACACGAGTAAAAAATATATATATAATGTAATACTTGCGCACACGTTTCTTCGTATTACTTTTAAAAAATCGTGAAAAATCGCTGTCCCCTACCTTATCTCGAAAAGTACTGATCAAAAAATTTTGAAAAAACCCTGGAATATTCTCCACGGGGTATAGATTGAACGAAAATTATCATTACCTTTAATAATTTATCTGGTATAGAAAAAAAATAAAATTTCAAGGTCACCAGTTTTCAGTAAAGATTGGAAGCAAACTTTATTGAAAACTCATTTGGGGTGTGTTTTGTGAAGTCACTGATCATTTTATACCACCCTAACAAAATTGTCTATTTTAAAAACAATCGTACGGAACACTAATTGTGCAAGTTCAACTTGCCCTTGACCGGTTTTTTAGTTCAATGATGCAGCCGGTATAACCCAGTACTTAATATACAAAACGAATTAATATTTAATGAAAAAATGTATGATACCGAATTTTTTTAGTCCATTGGATCACAATGCTTTACTCGTTTTTTTTTACTGTTCCGTACGAAACACTTATAAGATGACTTCGGTGTCTGTCTTTCTGTCGTCTGTCTGTCCGTCCGTCTGTGTCACACCCGATTTTTCTCCGAAATCGTTTGTCATAGAAAGTTCAAATTTGGTAATAATATAGGAATTGATGGCCTCATCAAAGCCGTGTAGTTTTGAAAGTTAAATTTTGACTTAAGGGGTTAGTTTTGGGGGGTGAAATCGTAAGTGAAAAAATTTTTTTTTTACTAGGTCATCGAGTGTGGTGTCAAATGAAAGCTTGCGAAAACACGAGTAATATATATATATATATATATATATATATATATATATATATATATATATATATATATATATATATATATATATATATATATATATAATGTAGTACTTGGACTCACTTTTCTTTGTATTATTTTTAAAAAGTCGCGAAAAATCGCTGTCCCCCACCTTACCTCGAAAAGTACTGATCAAAAAATTTTGAAAAAATTCTGGAATGCTCTTCACGGGGTGTAGATTGAACAAAAATTATCACGAGTGCATTTGGTATATAAAAAAACAAAAATTTCAAGGTCATCAGTTTTCAGTAAAGATTGGAAACAAACTTTGTTGAAAACTCCTTTGGGGTGTGTTTTGTGAAGTCACTGATCATTTTATACCACCCTAACAAAAATTTTTATTTCAAAAGCAATCAACGTACGAAACACTAATTGTGCAAGTTCAACTTGCACTTGACCGGTTATTTTTTTATGTTAGTAAAGGGGCACTGAAAATTTTATTTTTAATTGTGATGAAATATTCTAAAATGTAAAAGTTAAATATAAATAAAAATAACTGGTCAAGTGCAAGTTGGACTTGGGTAATTAGTGTTCCGTACGTTGATTGCTTTCAGAATAAAAATTTTTGTTACGGAAGTATAAAATGATCAGTTATTTCACAAAACACACCCCAAATGAGTTTCCAACAAAGTTGTTTTCCGATCATCACTAAAAACTGATGACCTTGAAATTTTCGTTTATTTTTATATACCAGATAAATTATTAAAGGTCTCACTCGTGATAATTTTCGTTTAATCTACACCCTGTGGGGAATATTCCAGAATTTTTTCAAAATTGTTTGGTCAGTAATTTTCGAGGTAAGGGGGACAGCGATTTTTCGCTATTTTTTAAAAATAAAACAAAGAAAAGTGTGCGCAAATATTACATTATTTCGTTATCACCCCACTCGATGACCTGGTAAAAAAAAATTTATTTTCACTTCCGATTTCAGCCCCCAAAATTAACCCTTTAAGTCAAAATTTAACTTTCAAAACTATACGGCTCTGATGAGGCCATCAATTTCAACTTTCTATGTCGAATAGTTTCGGAGAAAATCGGGTATAACAGACAAACATACAGTCGGACAGACACCGAAGTTACCTTATAAGTGTTCCGTACGGAACACTAAAAAGTGTGTCAAATAGCAAGTTTTTCTTAAATTATTTTTTCAATACACAAAATACAGAATAAATTTTTATTTTTAAGAAATGACCAAAATCACGGTCTTGAAGTTCTTGGTGTAGTTCCATATGAAAGGGATGATACTTGTATTTTCTCGTGGTGCGATTAGCCGTAGATTGAGATGTGTCAGATAAGTCAGCTAGTTGACGGCTGCTGACCTGGGAATTATCTTCAACATGAAGTAAAATCATATATTAATACTATATGGAGTGAAAAGTCTCAAGACTACAAGAAATGGCAGAGCTAACAAAAAAAAAATATGATTTTCAGTTAATGTCAACTCTCAGAAAATTCTTGTAAACTTTTCATGACATTTTGTCTATCAGTTTGCAGAATTTCGTGTGTTGATTAAACATTACTTTTTGATGGAGAAAAATGCAGCCAAAACCCAAGAATGGCTTGAGAAGTGTTATGACACATCTACTTAGTCGAAAACTACTACGTGTCCATAGTTAAGTGAACTTAAATATGTTCAGAATTTTAAGAAACACAAAAAAACTTCACCATATTGTTTTAAATGACCACAAACTGAAAGTGAGAGAGATAGCTGAGGTCGTGAAAATATCAACAGAACGCATGAAGCATATTTTTCATGAATATTTGCATATGAAAAAGCAATGTGCCCGATGGGTACCGCGAATTCTCACCATTAATCAAATTGGCAACGTGGCGAAGACTTAGAACACTGTTTTACACTGTTTCGGCCTAATCCAAAGGAGTTCTTGCATCGATTCGTAACAATGAACGAAACATGGATCTACCACTAAAAGCCTGAATCCAACGGGCAGTCCGCAATGTGTCTGGATCCGCATGAAAGCCGACCGAAGCTCTAACAACACAAACATTAGTTGGAAAGATTTTGGCGAGTATTTTTTGGGATGCGCATGGAATAATACTGATCGACTATCTTGAGAAAGGGCGAACAAAAATGTGTTGTTTCAACAAGATAGTGCACCAGCTTACAACTACATACAATCGATGATGAATTTGGACTAATTGAGCTATGAATTGTTTCATCATCCGTTGTATTCACCAAATCTGGCCCCCAGCGATTATTACCTCTTTCTAAATTTAAAAAGATGGCTATAGGGAAAAAATTTGGCTCAAATGAAGAGGCCGAATGGGAAAGTGGGGCTTATTTTAGAGAGCCCGTACTATATGAAAGGTATCCAAATGTTGGAAGGTCGCTGGAATAAGTGTATCGCTCTTGAAGGAAACTATGTTGAAAAATAAAATCGATTTTTGGCAAGAACATTGTTTTTTTCTTCAAAAGTCTCGAGACGTAGTAACTTATAGTGTTTAAAGAATAAAGTTAAAGGCGAAGTTTTAAGACTAATTTCAGGCGCGTGTATAAGTGAAACCACGAAAAATATTTCAAATATAGTTGCTTATACCATGTAAATTGCAGCAAATGGACCATTACCTTCGATTTTAAGCAGCTTACTTGGAACGTCATCCATCAGGCGTTGGACTACCGAAACGTCGATTTCTTTCAACTTCCTCTTTATTCTGCCAAGCAAATGCCTGTGCTTCTGTGCTTCTCAACCATTTTCATAAACTTTACGTGAAAGTATTTCCCAAAATCTTTCATTTGGTCGTGCCTGAGGAACATTTGGTGGATTATCATTTTACGGTACAAATTGGATCTTTTGACTTCTGAGCCATTCTTGTGTTGTTTTTTTTGCACGATGACAACGTACAAGGTCTAGCCAAAAGATTATTTCGTAGCGCGTATGATTTTCTTTGATAAACTGCTTCAGTTTAGTCAAGCATTTATTGATATACACATCAAAATTGACTGCAATAGTACTGCTTGATTGGAAATATGAAGCTGAAATACCTTTTGATGGAATCGCAATCCATGATAACACTTTTGGTTCAAATGTTATTTTGCCGACGTATTTAACATCGTCTGGTACTGCTTCATAATCGTCAGTGTAGTAGAAGGAATCATTTTCACTGAGAGAACTGTTCGAAAATGTAAAGTATTTTTCATCATCCTTAACCATGAATTTCCCATGCATGAAATGCTGAACACGAGGTGCACTGCAACATTTTGGTATCTTTTAGAGCTGTCTTACGGTGTATTGTGGTGCCTTTTTACGTTTTGGAACTTTTTTTATCTTCAAAATTGGATGCACAGTTGATTGCGAAAATTAGTATTTTCTCGACAATTTTCTTTACGGCTGCCCAACTTTGGCTTTTGCGCTGGACAGAAAATTTTTCGTTGTTCTTTTGCTAAGAACAGGTGGCCGACCAGATTTTTGTTAATTTTCTGGTTCTTTGCCTTCACGGCAATCACGAAAAACACGAAATATGGTTGCGCGAGATCTTGCCTTACCTTCAAACGCTTCGAAAATTTGCTTGGTGGACAGTTGTCCAAACAAGACAGCAACGCAATTTTTCAAATCCACCTTGTAGCGTAAACAACATTGCTATCTCTCAATTGTTCAGCATTTACCCAAACGCCTAAAATTAGTCTCAAAACTAATGAATCACCACTTATATTTAGTTTCTATAAATGCATACTTTTAATTATTTAATTGAGCTTTAGCTATTTTAGCATTATTATTACGTAGGCTGAACATTTTTTGGTTAAGCTACTTCATACACATTTTTTTTTTGCAAAATTCACCTTTATTCGTCAACATAGTCTCCTTCAAGGTGATAGAATCAGTTCAACGATTTTCTAACATTTCTATACCTTCCTTGTAGAAGAATTTGTCTTTGCCTTCAAAACAGGCCTCGGATTCGGCGATAACTTTTTCACTGGAGCCAAATCTCTTTCCCACGAGCATATTTTTGAGGTCTGCGAATAGATAATAATCCCTGGGGGCCAAATCTGGAAAATACAGTGGATGAAGACCCAATTCGAACTTAAATTCATGCAATTTTGCCATCTTAACCATTGACTTGTGACACGGTGCATTGTGTTGATCAAAGAGCACTTTTTTCTTATTCATTTGGGGCCGTTTCTTTGCGATTTCTGCCTTCAAACACACCAATAAGTTTATATAATATTCGCTATTGATGGTTTTTACCTTCTCAGCATAGTCGATGAAAATTATTCCATGCGGATCCTAAAATACAGATGCCAAAACCTTCCCAGTCGATTGTTGTGCCTTTGATAGCTTCGAGCGGCTTTCACCTGCTGCTATCCACTCAGCTGACTGCCGCTTTGATTCCGGTGTGTAGTGGTGGATCCATGTTTCATCCATTGTCACATATCGTATGAAAAAATCCTTTTTATTGAGCTTAAATAGGTCCAAACAAAGCTGAGAATCATCAACACGTTGTTGTTTTTGATCCTCTGTGAGAAACCGCGGTACCCATTTCGAACAGAACTTTCTCATGCCCAAATGTTCATGCTAAATATGACCAACACGTTCTTTTGCTATCTCATGCAATTTCACATTACGATCATCCAAAGCAATTTTGTGGATTTTTTTTTATGTTTTCTGGTGTAACCACCTCATTTGGGCGTCCAGAGCGTTCTGCATCATTTGTGCCTGTTCGACTGCGTTTAAACTCAGCATACCAGTAAATGATGAGTGATTTTCCAGGGGAAGAGCCCCGTAACACTTATCATTGCTTTGCTTGAACGCTATTTTTTCCCATCAAAAAACAGTGTTTAATCAACACACGAAATTCGATTTTTTCCATTGTTTTGAAAATATCAAAAGTATCGTCACTAAAACCACTGTAACTTGTAAACTAATCGTCGAAATGTCATGAAATTTTGGCACGTATCCTTTGAAGGTTGATACTTCCTAAAAATCATATGGATTTTATGAAGAGGGCGACATCTATGTGTCAGACCAAAAACTTCTCAACCTACGTGCTAAATTTCGGGAGAAAGAGAATCATACTGAACATTTAACTTTATAGTGAATTTTGTTTCTATAAACATGATATTTATTCTTTTCTTTCATTTAGATCTATACATTTTTATAAGATCTGCATGAACGCCTCGAAAAACCTACATAATAAAATGTTCAGTTGTTTACTAAAAGCTCCAATGGCGTTTTTTGATACAAACCCATCCGGAAGAATATTAAACAGATTTTCTAAAGATATAGGTGCTGTCGACGAGACATTACCAAGATGTACCTTAGATACTATACAAGTATTTCTGGTTATGAGTGGTATTTTGGGCATGGTAAGTACTCCAAATGATTTATTCTGTAAATGAAGTAATAATAAATACCCACTTATAATCAGGGGCATGGTTACGGTCTAGGGACGGAGAGGCATATATTTAATACTCCTATATTGATAGTAGCATTCGAGAAGAAGCGAGTTCACTACGGTGCCAACGACATGACTGTGTCTCTTCAATTTGTGGATCGTTGAGCCTGACGGGCATGCTCAGGCTGTGCGTCCACGTGTACACCATACTCGCAGCACTTGTGCATAACGTGTCCCGCATTTGGAGAGAGACAACAGCGGTCATTTGCTGTCTCGCTCTCTGCATGATACCTCCACTTCCGAGCGTTAGCAATATAGGAGTATTAAATATATGCGGGGAGGGTCACCCTCGATACATCTTGGGGATAATTGTTATCTCAAGCATGCGCAGTATTAACGCAAAGGAATTGCAAGGTTATGTTAATATTCATTATCTATATAAGCTTAGGGTTTTTTTTTTCATTCATTTCATGGTTAAGCACACCGATTATTACTATTTTATGAGTCAACACAAGTTTCTAAATTAAAATTGGGTCTAACATATCTAACATCTAACACATCCTTCCGTCAATGATTCCAAGGTAATACGAATGTGCGATAAATAAAATTTCATTGTAAATTAAGACTTCTTTTTCTTGTGCCAACCCGTTATCGGATATTGGCGATTATCCTGGCTACTAGAACTTTGTTTATAGCTGCCCGAACTAGTCCCGTTGTTGTTGAGAACCATGTTCGCAGGTTTTTCAGCCACGAAACACGTCTTGTGCCTGGTCTTCTTCTTTCTGTCCACCTTACCTTGCAGTATCAGTTGAAGGAGACCATATCTTTCCTCATTTCTCATGATGTGGCCCAAATATTCGAGTTTTCTTCTTTTAATTATATTAAAAATTTCCAGGTCTTTGTCTAAGAGTTCTAGCACTCTCTTGTTTGTAGTGTGCTCTATCCAAGCTAGACCCCCTTCCGAATGCTTCCAACCTTTTACATGATGCTAGTCCAAGACTCTGCCCCATACAGAAGCACCGGAAAGACGTAGCATTTCAGAAATCTTATTTTGATTTCTAAGCTGAGGTCATGACTTCTGAACACGTTTACCATTTTTGTATAGGCTGCTCTCGCTTTTTCTATTCTGCATCGAATCTCTAGTGAGTGGTCCCATTCTTCATTTACTGTGGTATGGTAAATCCCAAGATATAAGATCCTGCCTTTTTGCTTTTTCAATGGGGCAATAAACGACCCTATTAAGTTTTTCTGCATAGTTGTCAGGTATTACGATAAACGTATTTTTATTTTACCTGCTTTGTATACCGCCCTCACTTGCACCTGCAATCATATTGCCTATATATTTACTACCTGGCAACCTTGTTTGGAGTCTTTTAAATATTTGATAATATAGGCCTAATGACCACAGGTCCCCATTAAGATTCGAAAGATACTATTTATTATTTTTATTTTTACTTACAACGTAACGGTTCTATTTTAATTATGTGGCGCGTACGTGGGAAAATTGCAATAGTGGCTAGCGCAAGAGAAAACATTTATCACTTGACGCTAAACAAATAGTGAAAAGTTTGAATAAACAAGCAACAAACAAGTTTCTTTGCAAGAAACCAGTGAACTAACAAAAACCCCAATTTCTACGATTAAGGGTATTGTAGGAAAACCATCACTCAGGAACAGGAAAAAACGGAAAGATTTTCAAATGCATCATGTAGACGATTGTGAAAAAGGCATCATGAGGAGAAAAATATATTCTATGTATGAAGAGCAGTTGGTGCCGACACTAGACACAATAAAATTAAGACTGGTGCAGGACGAGGCCAATATACATTGTGGCCGAGCAACCCTTCACAGAATTCTCTTAAGAATGGGATTCACGTTCCGAAAAGTCAACAAAAGGCATGTAGTGATGGAGTCACAAAGATTATGAATCTTGCGACATACTTCTTTACAAGAAATTAAAAAGTATCGATTAGAGAATTGGCCAATAATTTACCTTGACGAAACATGATTCGATACCCATGACACTCTACAAAAAGGGTGGGTTGACAGCAGTACAAAATGTCAGACTAACACACTTTTCAAATAAAGGTAAACGAATAACCATTTTGCATACTGGATCTGAAAAGGGCTGGGTTTCAAATTGTCTACTATTATCTGCAAAAAACATAAAAGATTCTAGTTTGAACTATCACGAAGACACGACCGCAGAACTTTTTGAAAATTGGTTTTAAAATTCTCTTTTGCCTAATGTTCCCGAACAGAATGTTATAGTTATGGACAATGCAAGTTACCATAGTCGCCTACCAAATAAGGTTCCTAATGCAGCCAACACCAAATCGGAAATACAGGAATATATGTTAGAAAATGACATTTATTTTGGCTTTAGTTATAAAAAAGAGACCATTTGGAAGTTTTGAAAGCCTATAAATTGAAAAAGAAATATGTTTGTGATAGTATGGCTGAGAAAATGGGACACACTGTTTTACGGCTTCCTCCGTATTATTGTGTGTTTAATCCAATTGAACATATTTGGCATCAAGTTAAATCAAAAATAAGGGCACAAAATGTTTCTCCTACTTTAAGCGTGGTTGAATTAATACAAAAAAAGTTATAAACGATATACCTTGTGAAAGCTGGAAAAATTCCATTCAGCACGTTGTTAAAGTTGAAGATTCATATATTTATGTAAATAATATAAAACTACTGATAATTACCTCAGCTGATGACAGTGATAATGAAACCGAATTAGGCTTAAGTCAAAATATATTTTTCTGTATACAATATGTCCCCTCTTGTAAACCCCATTCATTCAAATAGTATATTTGTACTTCTCATCCATTTCTTTTTACATGCATCTGTAAATAAACATCTCCAAAAACACTTATAATTTTATTTATTTGCATTAATGAATACAATTCTTAAGTCCATCTCTGCAACCTATCATAAACAAAAGGTAAGAATTTTTATATTGCCCTCTTAAAACGGAAAATTAGGATCTTATATTTTGGGACAGGTTATACCCAAGTAGCAAAAGGTATTGACACTATCAATCAAAAAATTAGCACTACACACACTGTAATGCCATTTTGCCAAAGATTGCAAAATCCTAACATAATCTGAACACTAATTAACTGTTGTCAGTATTATTTGCAATAAATAGTTATCATTTCAATTTTACTATATTTTCTTAGTGGTTTGTATACCTAAGTAGGAAAAACAACAGGCCCTACCATAATAGGGATAAGAATAACGATCTTCAAATAACCTCTTTTATAAGTTCCTAAATAAACCGGCACCATCCTTCCCTAGTGGTTGATGTGCTGCTTAATGACTATCCTGAGCGTTTGCACTATGATTTCAGTTTCTATGTCTTTAGGCGTGCGGACTATAATATGTTAAATATTTATTATCACTCAGTGGACTGGGAATATGTCTTGGGTGGTATTGCGGATGTAAATACTGCAAAGTCTGCCTTCGATGAAGTTTTGTATGCTGGTATTAGTCTATATGTCCCTGTGATTCGTTCCAAAAATCCGAAGTTCCCGAAGTGGTTTTCTGATGAACTTAAAGATCTTATCTTAAAAAAGAAGTTGTGTCATAAAGAATACAAAAAAAACCCGTCGGTGGGAAACTTATCAGAAGTTTTCGGAGTTAAGAACCCAATCCAATATCTTAAAGAGCAACTGCTACTTGCAGTATGTTAAAAAATATTGAGACAAATTTAAAGCATAACACCAAACAATTTTGGAATTTCATTAACAGTAAAAAGGGGGGCAAGTCCACCCCAACCTTAATAAATCTAGACGAGCTAACAGGGACGGATGGACAGACTATTGTGGAAATTTTTAAGTCTCATTTTCAAGGTGTTTATAGGTCGGATACTGACGGTGGTGAGCCTGGGCTTGAGGATGTTGGTGATAGTGGTGGATCATTCTCCTCTGTTGAGATCTCCCTGGGGGAGGTGTTTGACTATGTGTCTAAACTTGACATAAATAAGGGACCGGGTCCTGATGGTATATCTCCCAGATTTTTAGTTGACTGTGTCTATGCTTTGGCCAAACCGCTCCATATGCTTTTTAAAATGTCCCTAGAGAGCGGTGTTTTTTCCTGACCAATGGAAATATAGCTTCATTACTCCAGTATTTAAGTCCGGCGACAAAATCAGACGCTAAAAATTATCGACCTATTTCCATTCTAAATTCTATTCCAAAAGTATTCGAAAAAAAATTGTTTGCGACAAATTTAAACCATTCATAAAACCTTTTTTGGTTCCGGAACAGCACGGTTTCGTTGGTGGCAGATCGACGGCTACAAACCTAATCTTGTTGGTTCAAAGTACTATTGATGTGATGGAGGCGGGTGGTCAGGTTGACGTGGTTTATACGGATTTCAGCAAGGCCTTCGACACAGTCAACCACGATATCCTGATAGGGAAGTTAAGAGGTTATGGGTTTTGTGGAGCACTACTGAATTGGTTGACCTGCTACCTTACATACAGAAAACAGTTTGTTAAAGTAAAGGGCTTTGTGTCGAGTGAGGTGTCTGTTGCATCGGGTGTGCCGCAGGGTAGCCACCTGGACCCGTTGCTGTTTAATATATTTATTAACGACCTACGAAAGGTGATTCTATTTTCAAGGCCCTTGTTTTTTGCAGATGACTTGAAATTGTCTACGGCAATTCATTCTGTTGACGATGCTATGAGACTGCAGGGAGACTTGGATAAGGTGAGTGAGTGGTGCAGGAGAAACAAAATGAAACTAAATATTCAAAAATGTAAGATTATGTCGTTCTTTCGAGTGAAAGTTCCGCTTTTGTATGACTACAGTATTAATAATTGTCTTCTAGAAAGAGTCTCCTCATTGTGTGACTTGGGTATTTATTTGGACACTAAGCTTGATTTTCATATTCATTATGACTTTATTACTAACAAATGTATTAAAAACTCCTTGGCTTCGTCTGTAGGAATACTAGGGATTTCCGGACCGTAGATAGCGTGAATATTTTGTACAAGGCCTTGGTGAGATCTTCTTTGTAGTATCTGTCATGTGTGTGGTCGCCATCGTATGCTGTGCATATTGAGGGTGTTGAAAGGGTACAGAGGAAGTATGCTAGATATGTCTCTTGCAAATTTAAGTGGAACATCACTGCCTATGGGGACCAGCTACGAAGACTTCAGCTGCAATCACTTTCAAGACGAAGGAAAGTTGCTGATATATGTTTCTTATTTCGACTTGTAAATGGTCATATAGACTGCTCTGATCTCTTGAGTCTGATAAATTTTCATGTTCCACCAAGATCAACAAGGGACCACGTACTCTTTGCCCCGAGGTACCACAGATGTAACTATGGCCTATTCTCGCCGATCACTAGAATCACTAATGGTGCCAGTGAAGCGAATCTTGATTTTTTTAATCTCTCTTTAAAACGTTTAAAAGAAAAAACTGTTGACAGTCCACTGAGTTTTTGAAATGATAATTACTGGTGTTGTTATTGTATTGTATTGTTATAAGTTTACTATATTATTGAAATTTTTCTGTAAATACTATGTATAAAATGGGTCTGCCCGTAGATAAATAAATAAAATAAAGGAAATCGTTATCCTTAATAAGGGTTTCTCTTATTTTGTTTCAATACTGTGAAAGCTCCAAATGGTGGACGCATGCTTCAAATAAGGATAATAACTCAGTCTTTTGTATTTAATTTCTGCCCTTTACTACTGCGCAAGCGCCAAACAATGGGCGCATACTTCAAAGAAAGATAAAGACAGTGACCTACCAAAATAAGCGTTGCAAAATCTCTCTATTTTCTCATCTATTCCACATTAATGTTCGACGTATATTTTAATTTATGAATATATATTGGATAAACTAAAGTATTTCCAAAACTTTTTAAAATAAAAATATTCTGGGACTTTTGTTCTTTTGTAGGTGTTTATAGTAAGCCCATGGATGATAGCTCCAACAGCGATTCTTGGCTTCTTATTCGTCTACGCAAGAAAAATTTACTTGTCTTCAGCTCAGGATATTAAGAGATTAGAGGGCGTGACTAAAGCCCCGGTCTTCTCACATGTTTCGGCCAGTTTGTATGGAATAAATTCAGTTAGAGCTTTCAAGTCACAAAATATGATTATTAAGGAGTTTGATGAATTACAGGTAAGCACTTACACACCTTCACTTATCTAATTAACTTTGTCAAACTAACTGCAATCAAGCCTTGCTAACGTGCAATACAAGGTAATGTAGTTACGAGCGTGTCGTTTTTAAACACGCCTACTTACCGTAGTAGCCAGAGTAAAAGTCGATCGAACTCTATCGGACCCATTCTAAATGGAAGCTGGTGTTAGACAGGGATGGGTTTTATCTCTGCTACTTTTTAATGCATACTTTGAATACATTATGAGGCGAGTTCTGAAGGACTGGGAAGGAGACATTTCTGTGGGAGGTCAAAAACTCACCTTAAGATATGCTGATGTTACACTCATTATAGCATCTAAAGACATCGAATTGGAACCTATAGTCAATAGGCTAAATACAAAAAACGAAGAGTATGGACTACTTAACAAGAATAAAAGTAAAAGTATGGTAGTAGATCGAACGGCAATGAATATCAAGGAGATAGAGGGTTTTGAAGTAGTTGATGAATTTGTGTACCTCGGATCATTAATTACAAATAAGGTAGATGAGGGTAATAACGCCCCCTAATATATTTACTTTAAATTTTAATTCAATGTTAATTATAAGAACAAAAACAATTTATTTCAATAAACTTTATATAATAAGTATCAATAAAACAATACACATTCGTGTCTAAAAACTCACAAAAAATTAAAAACCTTTTTTTCAAAAAATGTGGTTTTGGGCGTTATAACACACACGTGTGTATAATAACGCCCTAACTGACTTTAAGCATTTAAGATACGGTTTTCTTTAATAATCTTACAACATAACGAAAAAACACTTTCGAATATCAATTTCTTACTTAAAACATCAAATAAAACAACAAATCAATATAAAAAAATAAGAAAATGCAACATACATTCTTAATAGTATGGGCATTCGAATTCAGTCTTTCTGACTCAAGCCCACACCGTCCTTGTGATACCAGATTTTGCATTTAGTGCATTGCCTCATATCTTCCATACTGTTCTAATTACAAGCTGGACCAGACCAATTCTCCTCTTTAGAAGTAGAACTTCCCTGGTTTACTGATGGTAAGAATATAGAAGTTGAGACATCTTTGTTTTTTTGGAATAAGTCTTTGGTCAATTTTTGTGCTTTACAGTTTAAGGCTTTCTTTCTTTGCTGCCCAGTATTAGGTGATTGTTTCACTGATGTGAGTATAAGTTTTTGAAACGGAGTCTTAAGTGCGACATTTTCTTTGGACTTCAGTTCTGCGAGGGGGTGATCATCATCGGTATCCGAAGACTCCTCAGTGTTGACTACAATGTTTCGTTGGGCTGACTGCGGACCTCCTGGATCGATATTTGGTGTATTCTGATTTTCTGAATTGCTTATGTTGGAAGGCCGTTCAGTAAGGACCGAGGGAGCAAAAGCAGGCTCTGGTATGGCATCGGGGTTAAAGGCGTAGATCCCCACAGCCTTGAAGCCATTAGTTATGTTTGCATTGGTCATGCACTTTGACCAGACTCTTGTCAGGATCTTATTAAAGCTAGTCTTATTGATCTTGCGATCTGGACGTTCGGCTTGTTATTGAAGTAGCTCCATGTCCCAATGGTGTTCAAAGGATCTGTATACTGATTTTTCTAATAGTTGTAACTCGTGGGGGGTGTTAGAGGGCAGACAGTATAGAATAATATCCAGCAGCATCCGGGATTGTAATATCAAGATGACATTTCGCACCATCATATACCAAAATTATTTCGCCAGGTGGTTTGAAGGTAGCTAAGTGTTTAATAAAATCAACAAACAGCTCTGTACTTATGTAACCCTTAGGAGCCATTCGGACTATGCTACCTGGGGGCAAATCATCTTTAAATTCCGGTTTAAGCCTCTTTCCTTTGAAAATTATCATTGGTGGTATAGGATTACACAACCAAACTATTGTAACATTTTCTGGATGTTCGTTGGAGATAAAATGCACTCTCTTAGCACCTTTTTTTGCAACAACTGTGGGCTGATGGTGAAGACTCAATCCTCAGCCTTTTTCATCCATATTGAAAATTTTTTCGGGTTTGTTTTTTAAATCCAAACTTTCTAAGACTTTTCAGTTTCTAAAAGTGATCTTCTACGATAAACTTGTTTAATTTTTGTACCCAGGCCTAGTTTATGAATTGAGCCTTCCTTCGAACGATTTCAGGGTTCCTCTTCAACAATACTCTCATCCAATCTCTTCCAGCCTTTTGTTTGTCTTTGTTGAAGCTATGAGTATTTCGTATGTTGTACTGTTCACAGAACTTGTATACGTTGAATCGTAACATTTTCATAGTGAGTGGTAACCCTACTTCAGCCACACGTATAATTCTGTTGACGAGGTCTTGCTCTCGTTCTGGGCTTAACACAAATTTCCTACCCATTCTTTTTGTACACATTTCCGTCTTGATATGGTCGCGAGGTGTTTTTCGAGGTATATTAAACCTATCTGCAACAGCTCTCTGAGTGAGAATGCCTCTAGACACCTCTGCGTCCATATCCTTTTCTTCCCAAAAACCTGGTTTTTTAACGGTAGGCTTCCCCATACTGAATCTAAAAAAAACCCAAAGAAATTATTCTTAATATATGTTTAAGAACGCCCACGGCCCATTGCTTCGGGCGTAATTAGCCGTTCTGAGAAGAAAAGCGAAATTGCGAGATTATAAAAAAATTCACTAAATATTTTTCGAAAATGTTAATAAATATCTATTACTACTCAGTATATATCACCACTACACCAAACACTTTATTTTTGCACTCGACGCGCGTTTCGCTAACCATGTTAGCTTCATCAGGAGCGATGATTGACTAAAGCTAAACTACCAAATCTACCCTATTTATACTTAGCCTAACCCTTGAATTACTCAAGCGGAACTAATGACATAGGCAAGGCTATCAGTTCCGGTCAAGTAATGCAATGAAATGAATCATTAGGAATATATCTATCTCTTACTGTGTCCTTCCTATAGATATCAAATTCTAATCTATTATTATTTTTAATAATTAAAATATCTAGAAAAGGCAATTGTCCTTTGTTCTCAACTTCGTAAGTGAATTTAATGGAATCATACCGGCTGTTTAATATATATATATATAACAATCAATTTTATGTTCAGAAAGAAGGAACAGCTATGGGTAATTGCTTGTCACCTTTCATAGCCAATTTATTCATGAGTAAGTTTGAAATCGAAGCGTCATGGATTCGAATATTTCCCAAGGGTATGGTATAGGTATGTGGATGATATTTTCGCGATTTTTGATACAAAGAAAGCAAATATTGATGATTTTGTTTCCAAATTAAATAGCCGGTATGATTCCATTAAATTCACTTACGAAGTTGAGAACAAAGGACAATTGCCTTTTCTAGATATTTTAATTATTAAAAATAATAATAGATTAGAATTTGATATCTATAGGAAGGACACAGTAAGAGATAGATATATTCCTAATGATTCATTTCATTGCAAACAACATAAATTAGCCTCATTACATTTTTTAGTTCATCGTTTGGTCACTTTCCCTCTGAATAGAGTAAACTTAAATAAAGAAAGGAATCGTATTAAAAATATAACTAGAGTTAATGGTTATGACGATGACTTAGTAAATAAGCTAATAAATAGGCATAAGTTTAGGTTTAATATTCAGAATTCCACCTTTTTTACACGCGAAGAAAATAACACCAAGTATGTCTCCATACCATATAATCCGAAATATAGCAAGGGACTCAATAAGGTATTTAATAAGGTAGGCCTCACCTTAGTCTATAAGTCATCAGACAATCTGAGGAATATCTTAGGAAATCCCAAAGATAAGATTCCTAATTGTGAGAAAAGTGGAATTTATGAAATTAGTTGTAATGATTGTGACAAAAAGTATGTTGGGCAAACTAAAAGGTCAATTAGAACACGATTCAAAGAACATTTAGCACACTTAAAATACAACAGAACAGAAAAATCTAGCATTGCCGAACATGCTCTTGAAGCTGATCAAACTGTAACATTAGATAATCTAAGATTAATAAAAAATGTATCTGATAGGAGATTGTTGAACGCATACGAAAGTATGGAAATCATAAAATGTAAAAGTAGTTTAAACAAAGACAGAGGGCCTATTCCTTATAGTCCCATCTACTGGTTACTTGACCGGAACTGATAGCCTTGCCTATGTCATTAGTTCCGCTTGAGTAATTCAAGGGTTAGGCTAAGTATAAATAGGGTAGATTTGGTAGTTTAGCTTTAGTCAATCATCGCTCCTGATGAAGCTAACATGGTTAGCGAAACGCGCGTCGAGTGCAAAAATAAAGTGTTTGGTGTAGTGGTGATATATACTGAGTAGTAATAGATATTTATTAACATTTTCGAAAAATATTTAGTGAATTTTTTATAATCTCGCAATTTCGCTTTTCTTCTCAGAACGGCTAATTACGCCCCGAAGCAATGGGCCGTGGGCGTTCTTAAACATATATTAAGAATAATTTCTTTGGGTTTTTTTAGATTCAGTATGGGGAAGCCTACCGTTAAAAAACCAGGTTTTTGGGAAGAAAAGGTTATGGACGCAGAGGTGTCTAGAGGCATTCTGACTCAGAGAGCTGTTGCAGATAGGTTTAATATACCTCGAAAAACACCTCGCGACCATATCAAGACGGAAATGTGTAAAAAAAGAATGGGTAGGAAATTTGTGTTAAGCCAGAACGAGAGCAAGACCTCGTCAACAGAAATATAGATAGATATATTCCTAATGATTCATTTCATTGCATTACTTGACCGGAACTGATAGCCTTGCCTATGTCATTAGTTCCGCTTGAGTAATTCAAGGGTTAGGCTAAGTATAAATAGGTAGATTTGGTAGTTTAGCTTTAGTCAATCATCGCTCCTGATGAAGCTAACATGGTTAGCGAAACGCGCGTCGAGTGCAAAAATAAAGTGTTTGGTGTAGTGGTGATATATACTGAGTAGTATCATTGTGCCAAAGATTCCACATTCCCAACTTAAATATCTATTACTTAATCATTATGAAGTACAAATACAGAAAAATTAACGAAATAAATCAATAAACAACAGAAATAATTACCTTTTTCATAAGTAAAATATTATAAAATCAAGTGCACAGTAACTCTCCAAACTTTGCTCTGCTACACGAAACGAATGAGTGACGCTGGCAAGATTTGCTTTCTGTCTCTTTCTAAGCATTCATATATTTCATCGTTGCATCCCATACCGCCAAAATTCAAAGGTGGGCGTTATTACACTGCGGGCGTTATTACCCTCGCCTACCTTATAGGGGAATGTGATAAAGAAATAAAAGGAAGATTAAACATAGCACGAAAAGCAGTAACTAGATTGACTAAGATTTGGAAGGACTCAGCAATATCTCAAAATAACAAATGAAAGCTTATTAATGCACTAATATTTCCCATAGCTACCTACGCCTCAAAAACTTGGACGATAAGTGTTGTGGCTGATTCTCCATTCTAAACCAATTAAATATTAAAAACCGTCTATCCACCAAAATAAGCCAATCGATACTTTGGACATATCTCCAGAAGAAATGATCTAGAAAAACTTATGGTGGAGGGAAAAAAAATAAATGGAAAACGCCCAAGAGGAAGATCTCCTAATCGATGGGCAAACCAAGTGAAGCCGCTCATGGCATTGGGCGTTT
Source organism: Pachyrhynchus sulphureomaculatus (assembly GCA_019049505.1). Classification (NCBI taxonomy): domain Eukaryota; kingdom Metazoa; phylum Arthropoda; class Insecta; order Coleoptera; family Curculionidae; genus Pachyrhynchus; species Pachyrhynchus sulphureomaculatus. Next base: position 222,239,003 of record CM032447.1, on the reverse strand, counting down.
TCACACCTGCCGGCAACGACACCGACATGGCACCGACCACGACACCAGGGAATTTTCACACCTGCATAGCACCGCCCCGACACGACACCGACAAAGTGATATAAAACCGAGGAAACAATATTTACTATGTCCGGATGAGTGCCATGGCAGCTGTTAATAAGTTATATATGCGTTATTTGTTACATCTTAAACGTGAAAGGCTACATGGTAGTCAAAGCTTGCTAACTTTTTTTCGTAGAATTTTACTTCTATTATTTTCGTTGGTTTTATCTCAAAGACAGAGTTTAATTTCCACAAGGACAATTAACATGACAATATCAAACTTGAAGGCCCTGGTACCGGCTTAGAGAGCACTAAATACTTTTATATATATATATATATATATATATATATATATATATATATATATATATATATATATATATAACAAGGATTTTCCACAGCTAACGCTGTCTTCCTTCTCTCAGCGTTTGATTCCATCCGTTTCTATCTTCCCAGTCTCCATCTGTTAGACCCCTGTCCTCCATAGCCTCGTCCACATCGTCTCTCCACGATCGTCTGGGTCTTCCTCTTTTTCTTCTCCCTATAGGGCTCCACTCCATTATTTTCTTTATCCAACTATTATCTTCGCTTCGTCTTATGTGTCCATACCATTTTAATCGTTTTTCTTCAATGGTATTTATTGCGTTCTCTTTGATGTTCATTCTGCTTCTTATTTCTTCATTGGTTATTCTCTCCATACGTGTCACTCTACAACATCTTCTCCAATACTCCATCTCTACCGCGTTAATTTTAGATTTATTTCTTTTGTTGATCGTCCATGTTTCTGACCCGTATGTCATTATGCTTTGTATTATTGATTTGTATATGAGTGTTTTGTTTCTCTTTGTAATGTGCTTGTCCCACAGGATCGAATTTAATTGTCTTATGCATGTTCGCGTTTGTCCTAATCTAGCTTTAATCTCTTCTTCTGATGTTGCGTTTTTTGAAATGATGGTTCCTAGATATTTAAATCTATCGGTCCCTTTGATTATTGTTTCGTTATCTACTTCTAGATTCTCCACGTTTCCCTCCTTTGTTGTTAGATATTCCGTTTTATCAAAGTTTATTGCTAATCCTGCTTTAGTGTATTCTTCTTTCAGTTTTCTTACCATATAACTGAGGTCTTCCTCATCTTGCGCTATGATTACTTGGTCGTCTGCGAAACTTAGAGTATATAAGTAATCTTCTCGTATTGGGACTCCCATTCCACTACATTTTTGCTTCCATTTTTTTAATGTTTGTTCGAGGTATATTTTGAATAGTGTTGGGGATGTAGAGCATCCCTGTAATAGGCCTTTTGATGTTTGGAGTCTCTTCCTATTTTCTGTTCTATTTTTATGTTCGCTGTGTTGTTTTCGTAAAGAGCTTTTACTGCGTATATTAGTTCTTTGTCAATGCCTATTTCCTTCATTGCGTTCCATAATCTTTGTCTTGGTACTGAGTCATAGGCCTTTCTTATGTCTATGAAGGCTAGATGAACTTCTCTATTCTTTGCCAGTTTTTTTCCATTGTTTGTTTTATAGTGTATATGTGGTCTATACATGATTTTCCGGCCGTAAAGCCTGCCTGGTCTTCTCCAATTTTTCCTTTTATATTTTCCTCCATGATATTTTTAATAATTTTCCATACAAACGTGCCATACTCGATATTATGCTTAGGCCTCTATAGTTTGTGCATTTTCTGCGGTCTCCCTTTTTAAATATGGATACTATATAAGCTTTTGACCATTCCTCTGGTATTTTTTCTCCATTTATCGCTCTGTGGAACATGTTTCTCAGCATTCGATGTAATTTATTAGACCCGTACTTAATCATTTCATTTACCGCACCCCCAGGCCCTGCAGATTTATTATTTTTGAGTGTTTTTATTGTCTTCTTTACTTCTTTATAGCTTAGTTCTATCTCTTTTATTTCCTTATTCCGTTCTTCTTCAGGGTTCTCTTCTTGGAATTCTTGTCTATCTTCTGTTAGCAGCTTCTTATAATATTCTTCCCACTCGCTTTCTGGGATGTACTCTATATACGTCTTCTCTCTATTGTTAGTCCTTAATGCTTTAATTATTCTCCATGACTCTGTACTTCTAGTTCCTCCTATATAATGTTCTACATGTTCGCACGATTTTTCCCATCTCTCGTTCTTTTCTTTGTTTATCATCCTCCTCTGCATTTTTCTCTTTATATTTCTGTAGATCTTCTTCTGATTTTGTATTCAGCCATTTTTCGTATAGTCTTTTTTTCTCCTTTATAGATTCTTTGGTTTTTTCACAGATTCTAATTTTATGTTTCTCATTCTCGTTGTCTTCTTTACCTAATGCTTCTAGGGACGCCTGTTTTGATGCATTCTTTTATGTGGTCATATATCTGTTAGAGGTTATCGTAGTTAAATTAATTTAATTTTTGATCTAATCTTCGTCTATATAGGTCTCTTATCGTTTCGTCTTGCAGTAAGTGTATTTTGTATTTTATTTCTTTGTCTGCTTTTTCTGTTATGTCATTAGTATTTCTGTTTTCTTTATCTATTGTTTCTTTTTGCTTTATTGTCTTGTACCACGGTACTTTTTATATTTGCTATTAATAGTCCATGGTCTGTTCCACATTCTGCCCCTCTCTTTACTCTTACATCTTTTATTTTGATAGTGGTATCGTTTTTAATTATAATGTAGTCTATTATTGATTTTAAGTTTCGTGTTTCTTGCATCCAAGTATATTTGTGGATGTCTTTGTGTTTGTAGAATCCGTTTGTTATTTTGAGGCCGTTTAGTTCACACAGCTGTATTATTCTCTCTCCGTTGTCGTTAGTAATGTCTTCTCCGAATGGTCCTACGGTATTGTCCTTTGTTTTCCTTCCTGTTCTCCCATTCAGATCTCCCATTATTATTAATTCTTGGTTTTTTTTTAAATTTACAAAAATCGGACGACACGAGTGGAGAGATTGCTCCTCGACGAGAGCCGGCGACTGCAATGACACGGCACCGACATGTCGTTGAGTGTGACACCACTCCCATTTATTTAAATGTTATTTCTCATAGACATAGAGGATGGACTGAGCATTAACCTCACAAAATTAGCCACCCACTAGAAAGAGACGAAGCGACTGTGCGGCCAATACCTGTATCTTTTCTGTAAGTCTGTAATAAACAAGGCGCATTACCAAGACGGAATTCAAGGCGAGAAAAGTTCCCACCCGATTTTAGTTCAAATAGAACACACACAGAAATATTATTTTCAAGAGCACCGTAGCTTAGCGGCATTCTAGAAAGAGAGAGCTACTGGCTGCTCATTCGTTTTGTCTCTCTCACACTTTTGCGTCCATATTTACTTCACAGTGGGTGACGGAACACTCAGTCCATCCTCTATGTCTATGGTTATTTCTAGTCCACCGGCATCGTTGTCTTTGCCGTGTCGGTGTCGTATTGGTGTGAATACGCCTATTCCATTTACGAATCCATTCATGCCGCACAGGTTCGTGATTCATGGAAGGGCACGGTCCTTGCAATCGAAACATTACATCAGTAAACCCTTGCTAGACTAACAGAACTGAAGAGACTTATCGTATATACAATAATTAATTTGCCATATATAGACAGAAACTCAAAATTTAGATGTTATTATTTACTATTTTTGGGATAAAAGCTCATATGGTTTTAAAGTCTTTATATTCCTAAAATAAAGAATTTTATTCATTATTTTGGAATTCTATTCTAATCTGTTTTCCAAATTGTAGGACCAGCACACTTCAACTTGGTACCTCTTTATCTTAACCAGCGAAACGCTTGGTTTTTATTTGGATGTCATCAGTACAATATTTTTAGCATTTGTCACTTTCCAATTTTTAATATTCCAAATAGACAACACTCTCAGTGGTAACGTTGGTCTTGTAATAGCACAGAGTTTAATATTGACTGGTAAGTAATATATTTTAATACATAAAAATATGACAAGGTAATATCGTAGACATGGAGGATGGACTGAGCATTAGCCTCACAAAATTGACTACTCTGTAGAGAGAGACGAAGTGACTGTGCGGCCAATACCTGTCTCTTTTCTTTAGGCCTGTAATAGCGTAATAACTAGAGACCGGATTATATGCATTTGTATATTTTCATATGCATTTGCATATTTAGACCATTCTCACCGATTATTGCATATTTTACCCAAAATCTAGTAATGATGCATATTTTCCCTGTATTTACAATATTTCTCGGTATTACTAGGCAATTGAATTGCTCAGGGTATTGTTAATGTCGCCGTCTGGAACCTAAACATCGATTAGGTTATAGTGCCAAGGGAATACCCAAAATTACGACGGTATTTTATTCCTTTGTTTCTTGGTCGGGATATTAAGTGATAAGTAGTTAGTTTCTAAGAATATTTGTTTGAGCGCGGATCAATTAAACAATTTTCTCGAAGACGAATTTTTATTTTAAAACAAGATATCAGTTTTAACATTATTGTTGACCCGCTTGCATCAGTGTAGTCTTTTTGCAATTTTTAACGTGTTGTGTTACAGTTTAACGTGTACCATGCCACCCGCAAAAAAAGTGTCTCTTCATGGGTAGCTCATTATCCTGGAACATTTACATACGACGGAAATGTTTTATATTGTCGAGTTTGTGAGAAAAATGTTTCGTGCACAAAAAAGTTTCAAATTGACCAGCATGTCAAGACATGCAGGATTGCACAAAAAAAAAAGGCCCACGACAATAACTTATAACAGCAGCAAGTAGCAGTGATTCCACTTCTATAGGCAAACAAAAAAACCACTTTAGCATGGAGTGGTAACTCGATGGGGAACATAGATTGAAGCTGTACTATTTTACAATGAACATTTCGAGGCCATCAAAGGTGTAGTAAATGACTTCGATAGTGCAGAGGCTATGGCAAGGAAGCATTTAACGATTCTGATATTAAAAAAAAAAACATAGCTTTGATGAGCACTCACTTTTCCCACATACCTGCGGGTATTAAAAAGCTTGAAACTCAAGGTTTGGCGTTGACCGAATCAATTCAGTTAATGAATAAAATCCGTCAAATAAACTCCATATTGCCAGATGTATTCCCGCGTAGAATTAAAGAAAAGTTTGAAAACATTTTGTGCAATAACCCAGGCTTTGAACCTTTGTGTCAAATTGATAATTTTATTAATGGGACGGGTGAACTTTTGTCAGAAACAATAAGTGCTAAACATAGCACCTAAATTCAAATACTGCCCAGTGAATGTGGAACGGTCTTTTTCCACTTATAAAAATATTTTTTAAGTGATCGAAAACACAATCTTACTACCCAACATTTGGAACAATACCTTATTGTTTATGTGTACAAGAATACAAATGTTAAATAATTTAAAAAAAATGTTAAATAATTGTTAATTAAATTTAAACATGGTCGATAACTTGTTAATTTTATGCTGATTTTGAAATAAAAAACTAAAAATTACTACTTTTATTATTATTTAATATTGCATATTTTGACCCTTTTCATGCATATTTTAAGCATTTTTCATGCATATTTGCATGCATATTTCAAGATTTTTATGTTGCATATAATCCCTTCTCTAGTAATAACCAAGGCGCAGTACCCGTACATTCGCTTTATCTTTCTCACACTTTTCCGTCCGTATTTACTTCACATCGGAATACGAAAATATAATATCTGGTCTCAAACTAAACCAGAATTGACACTAATAACAGAGAGAACATGTGACGACAGATAACATTTCTTATGGGAAAACACGTGTTGTGTGTCATTATTTTGAATTTCAGTGTCTTTTAGACCATAAGCTAATTTTCTTTCAGAACCGGTACTTTTTATTAATATATTGAAAAAAATCCTTTTTTTGTGTAGATAGGTGTTCAAGAGACAAGCCACATCATCTAAAGTTTAATACATATTTCTAGGTATGCTTCAAAATGGTGTTCGTCAATCAGCCGAAGTCTCATCTAACATGACCAGCGTAGAGCGCGTCCTCCAATATACCCATCTGGATGAAGAAGGCCCGTGGGAAGCATTACCGGCTCATAGACCGCCCACCGATTGGCCGAAAATGGGGCGTGTTACTTTTAAAACACGCCTACTTACAATATGCTCCCGATGTTCCTCCATCTATTAAGGATTTGAATGTAGGGTTTAAAGCTGGAAAAAAAGTTTGGAATTGTTGGAAGAACTGGAGCAGGTAACTAAGACCATAACATATATTATGGAATGTTTAAGTGAAAATAATCAATGCCATATTTATTAGCAGATTTGACCTATACAAGTTTACAACAGTTTTTAATTTTTTTTTTCCATTTTAGGAAAATCTTCATTGGTGGCTACTTTATTCCGTCTAGCACCAATTGACGGCAAAATTGAAATTGACGATTTAGATACGGCCCTCGTAGGCCTTAGAGCACTCCGTTCCTCTATATCTATTATTCCCCAAGTACCAACATTATTTTCAGCCAGTCTAAGGCAAGTATTTTATTATTACTAAATAAAAATACTTTTCATAAAAACATTAGTTACATTTTAGTGCGTAGTTTCTCAAACCTGAGAGTCGCGTTTAAATATAAGGTGAGTCGCAATCTGTCCAAAAAATAAGACCCGTATACGAAACATCCTTTTATTGAATAAAGTATAAAGTATTTTAAATTATAATTAAGTGTTACAAAATTAAATATTACCTTACCAGGTAATAACAACCTAACAAAGCAAACTAACAGCTAAAGTTGCTTGAAATATTTAATCACTAATTACACAGGCCAAGGATGAAAACGTTTTTTTAATAATAATTTTACCTGTTTCCTATGTTTTTTGGTGTGCTGAGTCCAAAAATAATAATAAAAAAAGTCGTATCACCCACCAATTTTTCACATTTTAATATTCAAAATGTGAAAAGTTTATTTTTTATCATTCGAATGTTATTAGGTTGGCAATAAAATCAGAATTTTATAAGGTTGGCAGTAAAATGAAATGTTATTAGGTTGGTAGATCCGATGTCACAGCTGTTTGTTTTCTTCCAGTTAATATAACCTCGCATGGCAGTGTTTGACCCATGTGCTTTAATTCACACTCAAAGTATGGCTAATCGTGGTTGTAAAAACTCTCCCAACACTTTTTGTTTTATATGTGGTGAGTTTGTAGTTAAAAAAACATCAAAGAAACATTACTGACTTTGTAAAAAAGTATACTTTGCATATTTTGGTGTGGAAATCGGTAATCAAGAAAAATGTTGGGCTCCTCACAAAGTATGTTTGTGTCGAGGATCTTAGGAAATGGTATAAGAAAGAAAAGAAAGCTTTTAGATTTGCAGTACCCATGGTATGGAGAGAGCAAGAAAATCATTCAAATGATTGTTATTTTTGCAGCATCGATGTTTCTGGATATAACTCCAAAAATAAGAAAGTAATTGTCTATCCTAACTTTACTTCAGCTAATCGGCCGGTAGGACATGGACCGGGACTTCCTGTCCCTGAGCCACCTCAGTCTGTTGATGACGTTTAACAGTCCAGTACCGAATTTAATGAAAGTCGACCAGATGATGATGAGTTTCAATGTTCTCTAGAAAATTTAAAACCATAGTTGTTTACACTTCTTCTTCTTCTTCATGTGCCTTATCCGGTCGCCCGGACGTTGGCGATCACTATGGAGAGTGCTTGTCTGTCTTCGGCCAATCTAAGAAGATCTCCAGCGCTTTGGATTCCTGTCCACTCTCTGATGTTCTTTAGCCAGGACATTTGTTTTCTACCAACTCCGCGCCGTCCCTCAATTTTTCCTTTCATGATGAGCTGGAGAAGACCGTACTTTTCTCCACGTAGTATATGTCCGAGATAAGCAATTTTGCGACATTTTATAGTATTGATCAACAGTCTTTCAGAGTTTGCTCTACGCAAGACTTCCTCATTTGTCAGCAAGTCAGTCCACGGTATTCAAAGCATTCTACGGTGGATCCACATTTCAAAAGCTTCCAGTCGGTTCAATGTGCTTATTTTTATGGTCCAGCACTCCACTCCATACAACAACCCTGACCAGATATAGCATTTGGCCATCCGTTGCCTCAGTTTGAGATTCAAATTGTCATTGCATAGAAGAGTGCTCATTTTTCTGAAAGTTGTACGAGCTGTTTCAATTCTGCATCTTATCTCTATGTCGGGATCCAAGTCATCTGTTATTATACTTCCAAGATATTTAAATTTATGAACCCGCTCTATCGGTGAGTTGTTGAGTGTCAGCTTCGCATCATCATATTGGCTTCGACTAAACACCATAATCTTGGTTTTGCCAACGTTGACATTCAGGCCCAGACCCCGTCCAGCCTCATCAATTCTGTTTACCATAGTTTGCAGACCGTCCAGTCTATCGCACATAATGAGGGTGTCATCAGCATATCTTATTGTGCTCAGCACAACCCCATTACCCTTAACACCCAGCTCCACATCCTCTAATGCCTCCCTGAAAATCCTGTCCGAGTATAGGTTGAACAAGAGTGGAGACAGGACACAAGCTGAGTTAAATGATTTAGTGAAAGATTTGGGTTTGACTAAGGAAAAAGCAGAATTGCTTGGTGCCTGGCTGAAAGGAAAACATTTATTGGAATCTGGAACATCTATTTACCATTATAGAACAAGAGATCAAAATCGTAGCATAATCAAATAAAAGTACGGTATAAGTTTTTATTTTTTATGTATCAAATTATCCCCACTTTGAAATTTAATCGATATCATATTGTGAGAGAACTATGGATGATACAAAAAAACTGATACCAGATACGGTTTCAGCACCCAAAAATACATAACACTTAGATGTATTGGTTTAAAAAGTTTTTACAAATATTTTTTTTGTTGGCCTGTGTTATTAATACTTTGTTTTTCACTTAAAAGGTTTTTCTATACGTAGATCGTCATTACAAACCCACATAAATAAATTATTTTCAAGTGATAATAGACGATTCCTGTATTTAGTTTTTAAATCCACCATAGACGAGAAGCCTTTTTCGCATAAATAACAAATAGCAAAGGGGATCAATGTGTTCAAACCGTCCGTTACTAAGCTTCTGTATTCACATCGTCGTGCAAGCCAAAACTTATCTAAATCTTGAAATAAAAATTCTAGTTGTAACGTTTTGTCAGCCGATATTTCAATTCGTTGGTTGTGAATGTCAACAGGTAATTTGGCAGCTGAAACAACATTTTCATCAAACGGACTGAGAATCCATATTTTCAAGCAATCATCGTTGTCATCTGGAAAATTTTCCAGTAACTGAATTTTCAATTCGCGTAAATGGGTTTTCATGCTCTCCAACACGCGATCAATAACAGAATTTTCTAAGTTCATATTTTTGTCAATATAATCAGAACTTGCAGTGAATGCGTCAAAATTGGATTTTTCAAGGCGAATAATCCAAATACCAAGCTTCTTGATAAATGCCTTTGTCTACCATTAGTAAAATATTTTTGTTATAGCCTTGTAAACTCGTATTCAAATAATTCAAGTGTGAAAATATATCACTCAAGTAAGCCAACAGTAATAAAGTTTCTTTATCCTGTAAAAACTCTGAAAAAGAGTTACTTTTATCTGTAAAAAATATTTTCAATTCATATCGCAATTCACAAAGCCTCGTTAGAACTTTTCCTCGTGACAACCATCTGACTTCAATATGGAAAAGCAGTGAATTGTTCTTGGCACCCATTTCTTCGCACAGTGTGGAAAGCAATCTAGTCTGGAACGTCGACTTTTAATAAAATTAACAATTTTTACAACTTCAGACAGAACATTTTTTTAAATTATCTGGCATCTTTTTTGTGTTTGTGTGTTTGGACAGAACTTGATAATAAACAACACATTGGGGCTTGTCATCCAATGCAATAAATCCATATTTTAAATATGTATCGTTGTATAACCTGGTCTTTTTCTTTTCTTCACTGTCTCACCAGATGTAGACAGTGCATGTCGTTTTATCACAGATTTGTCCATTTTAATTTTTTTTGTTACGCCACATACACCACACTGTTATTGATTTATTTATGGTAACATTGTATGAGAGAAGAAATCGTTCTAGTTATTTCCGTAAAAACGTAATTAACAATGAAACTCTTCTTTTCATTCTTTTGTTTTTATAACCAGAGCGGGATAACTTTCACGAACCTGTCCTAGCGTACCAAAGTGCACAGGACACAAGAGCCGCTCGCGCAGCCTCGCAGTAATAAGAGACAAGAACAAGCATGTCTTGTGGTTTGAACTTGTTTGTCGGTATTTGTGGCAAGTGTAAACATTTTTTTGCCAGGTTAGTAATGTCAACTTTGATAACGATAAAAATATTATATTGAGGGGGGGGGGTCGCAAGGTGTTTACTTAATTTTTTGGCTATTTAGGGGGTCGCGACACTAAAAATGTTGAGAAACCATGTTTTAGTGACTAGTTAGTAGAATACACTGCAAAATCCGCAAACTACTTACATATAGAGAAGATATTACAATAGATTTCTGTATTTTTATCAGTTTATTATTTTTTGCCTATCTGTTGCCACGATAACTTCCGTTACGAATGAGGCAATTTTTAACATTTTTTTTTATAACAGGTATAATCTGGATCCATTCGAGAAATGCACCGATGATCAGTTATGGAAAGCATTAGAAAGAGTAGAATTGAAACATGGCGGTGTTTCTCTTGATACTATGGTTAGTGAAGGAGGTGCAAATTTTAGTGCTGGGCAGAGACAGCTGATATGTCTAGCTAGAGCTATAGTCAGGAACAACAAAGTATTAGTAATGGACGAAGCAACTGCGAATGTAGATCAACATACAGATTCACTGATTCAAAAAACCATTAGGGAAGCATTTAAGGATTGTACTGTTATTACAATTGCTCATAGATTGAATACAATCATAGACTGTGATCGCGTCTTAGTAATGGATCATGGAAGCGCAGTCGAATTCGCACCACCACACGAGCTGTTACAAAACGCCGATGGTCATTTTACAAAAATGGTGGAACAAACTGGAACAAATATGGAAGCAAAGTTAAGAAAAATGGCTGAAGATAGTTATAAGAAAGAACATATTTAAGGAGCAAGTTTGAATGGTGAGCATCTTCTAAAGTATCTAGAAGGATTCAGTATTATTAGCAACGATTAATATGGCTCTCGTAAGGAACGATGTTATACATGTTTCGAAAAACGAAATTGAACATTTTAAAGAATCTCGAGCGGTTGTACTTGATATATCCAAGGCATTCGACAGTGTTTGACATGACGGATTATTGGCTAAGCTACGCTCTTATGGTATGTCTGAATTGTTTTGTTTATTTTCTCGTGTTTCCTCAGGAAGCGTTTTTTATGAGTGGCAATCAAGAGATGTCTTCCTAATATCTCCACAATCAACGCCGGTATGCCCCAAGGCTCCATACTATCTCCTACTCTCTTTCTCATTTACATTAACGATCTGCTGGAAGGGATCAGAAATTCAATCTACAGCTTTGCAGATAAAAGCACGCTTACTTCTTCATTCACTTTGAACGTTCAAAAATCAGCTATTCATGCAAATATCCGCAGACTTAGGGTGACAGTAACCAAGTAGAAATTCTTCCTCTTCCGACTTACAGCTAGGCACTGTTGCCTGTTTTCTTTTTTCCTTTATCTATATATCACCGCTCCATCTCTTTCTTGGACGTCCCATTGATCTTTTTCCATTCGGTGACTTGTTTCTTGCCATCCGTACTATCCTGTTGTTTGCCATTCTTCCTATGTGTTGATTCCATTCCATTTTTCTTCCTCTTATCCACTGGCTGATATTTTCTATATTACATCTGCATCTTATATTTTCACTTCTTTCTCTATCTCGTTGTCTTGTTTGTACATCTCCTAAGTATTCTCAGTTCAGTTGATTTCAGCATCCTCTGTGTTATACTTGAATTGGATCTTGTTTCGGATGTGTAAGTCATTACTGGTCGTGTCACGCTCTTGTTTATTCTTGTTTTGGTCTCAATGGAGAGGAATTTATTTCTAAATATGGTATCATTGAGGCATACTTCTCCCTCGATTTTTCCTATACTAGATATTTTGATGACCAGGTAATCGACCTCCATCACCTATTCTATTGGTTTATCTTCCACCACTAACTTGCACCTGATCGGCTCTTTTACTATTACTCTTGTCTTGGTTTTTTTTCAGTTGAGACTGGCATATTATTTGGAGCTATACAGAATTCGTATAGTAACCTTTGCAAGTCGTTCTCAGTCTCAGCCATTATTATCGCGTCATCTGCATAACATATAATTCTAAGTTCTCTGTTACCCATTCTATATCTCTTCTTTCTTTTGACATTCTTTATAATTTCATACATGGCAATATTAAACAAAAGAGGATTTAAAGAGTCTTCCTGCCTGATTGCAGATTCTTAGTTGATTGGTTCTGCCTTTCCTTCGGCTATTCTTGCGACTACTTTCTGTTCTTCTTCCAGTTGTCTTCCCGCGTTTATTTTTGTTGTAATAATCTTTGTTGTTAATTTCAGTGTACAGATTTTTGCCTCTATAGTTATTTGGATCTTCTTTTTCTCCCTTCTTGTTCATTAGTATAACTGCCGGTGTTCTCCATTCGTCTGGGATTCTATTCGATCTTATAATCCTCTGTATAAGTGTTTGGAGTTGCTTAACCAGAGAGTATCCCCCATATTTTAGTAGCTCATTCGCTATTTGGTCTTGGCCGGGAGATTTACGATGTTTTAATTTTCCCATTGCTTCTATTAGGTGTTCTTCCGTTATATATGTTTCTTCATTTACTGTTATATCTGGTGTTTGTGGTAGTATGATAGTCTATTAGTTCTTCTTTAGTTCTCTGCTGTCTTATGAATCTCCATATTTGTTTTTGTTGACCTTAGAAGTCTAATTCTAATTTTTTTGTGTATCGCTCCCAGTATTCCCTTTTTGTTCTTCTTACTAATTCGTGGGTTTCTGTTCGTATTCTTTTATATCTTTGGTAAGCATCATCTGTACTGATTACCCTGTACGCTAGACAGCCTTCTTTTTTTTCACGGCATTTCTCTTTGGTTTCTTTACTGAACCATGGTGCTGAGTAGAATTTAACGCTACAAAAATCCAGGCGGCAGTTTTTTCTAAAAAACTTAACGTTGCTGAACCCGACATAGTTATGTCGGGACATTCCATTCCTCTAGTATCATCATTCAATTTGCTGGGCGTTAAGTTGGGAGCAAATATGCCTTGGTATGAACATGTTGCTTGCATAGCAAAGAGAGCTTCTCAAAAGCTAGGAATATCCTTTCGAACTAAAGAGCTTTACACTCCACAACTGTTACTTCTGTACAAAGCTCAAATTAGACCAATTATGGAACATTACTTCCTTGTTTGGGGCTCTGCTCTCAAAAATACATTGCAACAAAATTGTTGGATTCTATTTAGAGCAGAACTGTCTGAGAACATTTTTTATCACTACAGCAAAAATAGTATTGAGAAAACACAAGATAACTTACTTTCCACACGAAATAAGTCTTACAACCTTCACCATTTAAGTTTACAAAATCATAAAATTTGAAACTATATAGAGGGGAAAAAAATTAAATTTCTAAAGGTTATCGTACTTAGAGAACGACGAACGATTTTATGAAAGATTTAGATTTTCTGCTATTTATCGGACTGCAGAATAGACGGGTAAAGTTCCTGCATACATGGATTTTACCATACGTTATTTATTGATGCAACGCAAAAGTCATTATACAGTTATTAAGCAAGCATCTATTATTGATAACTAATATTAACTATTAATATTTTAATTCTTAAAAATCAAATTATTTTTAAGGCATTTTTTGTAAAAAATGGCGTGTTTCTTTAAGAAAAAAATGAATATTTGACAACATTGTTTACAGGCGTCCGAACAGGTTGGTAAATAAGAATTTAGCAAAATTTGAAAAAGTACGTGTTTCGAAAGAAAATAGTAAATGTTCCTTTGCTAGGCCCTAGGAATCACTCCAAATATAATAATAAACTATTTTTATAACACCCTGTATATGACTTTAAAAAAAATTACTTAAAAAAAAAACGAACAATCATTATCGTTGTTATTATATTGATGAATTTTTTACACTTCATTTTGTCTAATTTCCTAAATTCGTAGTTTATTATGTTACAAATATGATAGTATTAGTTAATTTTATGTTTAATAGTTTTATATTGACATATACATATATGTATGGTTGTTTTAAATTTATTCTGATATTGCCAACATAGTGACTATTACTTCAATACGAATTCATATTCAAGGTAACTACCTCATTTTCAATAATATATTCAGGGAAATAGATTTTCTTGTATATTTAATAATTATATGAATTTATTATATATATATATATGTATATTATTTTTTTTATGTTTCAGAATTTAGATATGTTCCGAAGAGTTCTGTAGTTTACTTGTAAGAATGAATGTACCTTTTTTTTATTTTTGTAATATATATATATATATATATATATATATATATATATATATATGTATATATGTATATATGTATGTATGTATATATATATATATATATATATATATATATATATATATATATATATATATATATATATATATATATATGTATATAAAAGATATTAATAAATAACTGTTTTAACATCGATAGAATTTTTTAATGCTCTCCTTTTATACAGTGGCCAGCCAGGTACAATAAACGGAGGTGGGGCAAATAAATACAAAGTTAGGTTGTATTATTAAGGGAAAAAGGCGAAGTTAATTATAGAAGTCGGATGATAACACAGCCCCACAAAAAAAAAAGTGGGGTATACTTTTGATGCGATATATCAGATCCGTAGTATTTTTGCCCCGCTGATCACGAATCTGACGTCAGAATATCGCCATCACATCTCAATTTTTTTCTAACCTCAAAAAATAGGTAAAAATTAGTAAAAATTAAGAAAAATATACTCCTAAAAAATTGATTCAAGCCTTTTCATGAATCCAAAGATGTATTAATATGTATTCGGACACGCTAAGCTAATATTCATCGGTTGGATTAAGCCATACAGTTCTGTTTTCTTTCTAACCTCAATAAATCAGACAGATATAGTGCTTCTCGAATGCAAAAACGAATTCAAATTAAAATTCAACCGATTCTTACCAAATTTGGTACACGGGGTTTTTTTTGGGTTGCTGATCATGAATCTGAGGTCGGATGTGCAAAATTCAAAATGGCGGATCCCAGATGGCGGACAAAATTTTTTGAAAACTAACCGATTCCTACCAAATTTGGTATACAGTTGGGGAATCCTCAAACCTGATACACTTAAACCCTAAACCCTGAAACCTTAGACTCCCACACCCTGTAACCTCAAAAAATATACCTCAATAACCCTGTAACTTTAAAAATGAGACCCAATAAACTCAAAACCAGGACTTTTAAACCATATACTCTCAATTAGTAGACCCTTAAGCCCTAGAATTGCGAAGGTTAGACCCGCGCCTAACTTTCCTTTTTTTTGGCTGTATCTTGTTCTTTTTTCCGCGAATGACCTATTCAAAGGCTTTCTGCCCAAACGCTTTTGAGGACTTGTTTCTCTTTTTAGCGACCAGCAATAGTCCGCTAGCATATGGTCATCCCATCGTCCTGGATACCGATTTTCTATGATTTTCAGATCTTGGTGAAAACGTTCCCCTTGCTCCTCACTGTAGTCACCAAGATTATCTGGGAAATCATCGATGTGGGAGTCCAGGAAATGTAATTTTAGATTCATTAAGCAACCTAATGTTTGAAAATTTTTTACCATTTTCTCGACTATTTCTTTGTACTTAGGACTTTTATTATTTCCCAAAAAGTTTGTTGCGACTTCTTTAAAACTAAGCCAAGCAGCTTTTTTTCAACTTTATTCATTTTAGTAACAAATAATGAATCTTGAAACAATTTTCTTATTTGTGGCCCGTCAAATACGCCTGCCTTAAATTTAGCTTCAGAAAATTTCGGAAATTTTTTATGCAAATATTTGAAACATGGGCCGTTTGTATCTAATACTCTCGTGAATTGATTCATAAGTCCAAGCTTAATGTGAAGCGGGGGAATAAGAACTTTTCCTGGATCTACCAATGGTGGTACATTATTTTCACCAGGAGTGAACGATTCTCTTGTTGGCCAAATTTTTTTCTTATAATGACGTTCCCTGTCTCTGCTATTCCACAGACATTTATAACAGGGATAAAGTGTAAACCCTGACTGTTGGCCAAGCAATATTGTTACAATTTTCAGATCTCCACAAATTTTCCAGTTATGATCAGCATATTTTATTTTTATCAAAAGCTACTTCATTTTTTCATATTGCTCTTCCATAACTGTGAAATGAGCAATCGGAATGGGAGCGTAAACGTTGGTATTATGCAGCAAAACTGCCTTAATGCTCCGTTTAGAAGAATCAATGAACAGTCTCCATTCTTCAGGATCGTATGAGTTATTTTGAAATTCATCCATTAGACCTTTTACATCGGTACAATATGAAAGTGACAATTCCTCGTCCATTGTGAAATATTTTCGAAATTCTTCATCTCTGTTTCTATAATAAGAAATCGTAGCTTCTGGCTTAAGTAAATGTCTTTTCTTTAAAAAGGAAGCAAGATGCTCTGAACCATCTTTGGATAAGCCTAAATCTCTGACTAGATCACTAAGTTCTGACTGTGATACGAGTATTGGTTCTGGTTTACGGTTGTATGGTAGAAATTCTTTATCTGTGTCACTAGTATATGATAGGTTGTCACTAGAACATTCATTAGTAACAGTGTTTTTCGACAGTCTCAATGTTTTCGGCATGAACTGATAAGGTGAAATCATTTGTTTCCATAACATCAGCATCAAGTGGTTCAGGAGGCGGAATTAGTTTAGTTGGTCTTGTTACTATCGAAACATCGTTATAAGTAATAGTGCTTTTATTTTTTCGGTTATGCCTAGATACAACATTCATACAAAAGTAGCAATCATTTTCACTGTATGGTCTATTCCATATTGCTGGTCTGGAATATTTAATCGCCTTCTTATTGATGTACAACATTATTTTGCAAGAACTGCAAATGATGTGGGGAACCCAATCTGTATCCTGGTGCTGTATTTCAATGTTAAAACAATCCTTATATAAGGTTTTAATCTTATCCGTTATCGGTGATCCCATTTTACTCAATACGTGTTGACAGCAAATATAACAAAATGAATCACTGTTTTTATCTATCGCACTTATGAAAAGTCCTTGTACCGTGAGACCGTTTTCTTGTAGCATTATACTCTACATGAGCCAAGTCACCCACACATGAAGAGCTACGGTCGCTGGATGATGACGGCTGCGGGCCCGCTTTCCCACCCTGACCAACCGCCGATACTGGGTTTCCGAGTCCCTGCATTGTAATTCTCTTTCTTCTACCTGCCATGGCGGCATCTAAGCCGTTATCCAGGGACTCTGCCGGCCAGTGGAGTAACACCGTTGCCCACCGTCACCACGTGGAGGTGCCCTGGATGCAGGTAGAAGAATAAAAATCGACCGATGAATTTTCTCGGCGTTCAAAATGGCGCGAAAACATCTGCCATCTTGAATTTTGCAAATCCAACCTCAGATTCGTGATCAGCGACCCAAAAAATCCCCGTGTACCAAATTTGGTAAGGATCGGTTGAATTTTAATTTGCATTCGAGAAGCACTATATCTGTCTGATTTATTGAGGTTAGAAAGAAAACAGAACTGTATGGCTCAATCCAACCGATGAATATTAGCTTAGCGTGTCCGAATACATATTAATACATCTTTGGATTCATGAAAAAGCTTGAATCAATTTTTTAGGAGTATATTTTTCTTAATTTTTACTAATTTTTACCTATTTTTTGAGGTTAGAAAAAAATTGAGATGTGATGGCGATATTCTGACGTCAGATTCGTGATCAGCGGGCAAAAATACTACGGATCTGATATATCGCATCAAAAGTATACCCCACTTTTTTGTGGGGCTGTGTAATCAGTAACCGGGGGAAGACATTCTTAAAAAAAAAAAATCTATCAAAGTTTTTTTTATTTTAGATTCGATATCTTTGATGATTAGTCGAATTATTCACAAAATTTACCAATCAAAAAAACTAATAGACAATAAAAAATATATCGAAACTTTAGATAATACGCAACTAAAAACCTTCTATGATAGATTTTTAATATCTCTAGTACAAATTTCACAGAAAGTGAGAGAAAACTGTCAGGAAAAGGACCGAAATATAATCCTAACTTCAATATGAAAAATACTACCGAAACACCGAAATTGAATCAGCCACAAGAAACATAGATGACCCAAGTATCAAAAAAGAAAAAATAAAACATAATGATAAACACAAAGAACACTACCTGCACTAATCAGGAACAAATAACGATAGCGTCCATCCAGTCTAAAACAAAAGAGAATAACCTAATAATAACAAAAGCAGACAAAGGCAACCCATTATAGCCCTTGATAAAAACCAGTATATTTAAAAAGTAAATGATTTTTTAGAAAAAGAAAATCCAATAAAATTAAAAAAAAGATCCAGCTTATAAAATTCAAAAACAACCCTGTTAACTGAAACCTTGAGCGTTGTGGATCAAAGAGAAAAGTTTAAATTAATTAACCAAAATCCTTCATCACTAAAGCTTTACGGCTTGATAAAAATACATAAAGAAAATTCGCCAATAAGACCAGTAGTACCGTTAAACGGGGTGAAGTCGATCGGCAGAGGTGAAGTCGATCAAACCAGTATTTTCATTTGCGTTTAAGCATAATGGCAACACTGCATTACAAATCAGCGATTCTTATTGACATTCGTGTGGCGAACAGATGAACATCTATTATACCGGTGTTGTTGGTTAGTCGTGTAAAGTGAGTTTTCCAAAAATAATTAAATAGTAAAAGAGCAAAAATTCTCAATCTGTAAAATATGTGAAATCAAATAGTTGCACAGCCAAATCAGTGAAAACTAAGCCCGTCCGAGCTCCTCTAGGTGATAAGGAAAATATTCAAGAAAAGGTATTCACAATCAGACATGCTAATTTATTTTTTGTGTGGTTTCAATTGCAATTTTTGTGTGTAGAAACAAAACAACGGGATGAAATGGATCACTTGGTTTTCGCTGTATTTTGTTAGGTTTTGAGATTGTGTTTAAAGCAATTTGTTTTTGTATGATTTTCTTATATATTAATTTTGTGTGCTAGCATATGAGGGGTGTCGGGCAGGGTGGGGGCGAATCGTATTTTATTATTTTCTTTTTTTATAGATGCCACGAAAATACATAAAGAAGCTGGGTGCTTATGGCAAAAAAAACTACGATCCCGTGTATTTAGAGAGAGCGCTGGATGCAGTGCGCAAAAAAAGACTGAGCATGCGAAAAGCGTCAGAAAGGTTTGCCGTACCATATACGACACTTAACAATCACTATCATGCGGCAGCTCTCTTGACATATGGTGGTCAACCTGCTCTTGACAAGCATTCTGAAACTTTGTTAGTGAATGCTTTGCAAACCTGTGCTGAGTGGGGTTTCCCATTAAAGCCCATTGATATTAGGCGAATCACGCAGCAATATTTAAATAGTCGCGGCATCACTTAAAAGCGATTTAAAAATAATATGCCAGGAGAAGGGTGGTTTAATGGTCTGATGAAAAGGCATCCTCAGCTTACAGTCAAGCTTGCGGAGAATACAAAGCGAGTGAGAGCCGCTGTAACATACGAGATTGTTGAGGAATATTTCCAAAATGTGGCGGATATAATCAGAGATATCCCACCACAAAAACGTTGTAAACTATGACGAAACAAACTTCGTTGACGATCCCGGAGCGGTTAAAGTGGTAATGAAGAAAGGAAGCAAACACGCCTACAGGACACTTGACACCACCAAAAGCAGCACAACAGTTATGTTCGCAATAGCTGCTGATGGAACTCATCTCCCTACTTATACAGTGTACAAAGCCAAACATATTTATGAAGGTTGGAAGGAGGGCGGATTAC
Organism: Pachyrhynchus sulphureomaculatus; assembly: GCA_019049505.1. Lineage (NCBI taxonomy): Eukaryota > Metazoa > Arthropoda > Insecta > Coleoptera > Curculionidae > Pachyrhynchus > Pachyrhynchus sulphureomaculatus. The sequence goes on along the minus strand of CM032447.1, from coordinate 222,218,992 downwards.
CAGGAGCAATTTACAACAGGTCTCCAAAGGGATGGTTTGATTCTGAATTGTTTGACGATTGGTTCAGGACCGTAGCACTTCCATTTTTCCGAAAATTAGAAGGAACCAAGTTGCTTATTGGAGATAACTTGCAAAGTCATATTACTGTCAGTGTCATTCAAGAGTGCGAAAAATAACAACATTAAGTTTGTCTTACTCCCCCCCAATTCGACCCACATGCTCCAGCCACTGGACGTGGCATATTTTCGTCCTCTCAAAGCATCATGGAAAAGAGCACTGGAGGAATGGAAACTAAAGAATAGGGGGGTTTTACCAAAAAAAACTATATTTCCTAGGATGTTGAAAACCACGGTTGAAGGACTTGGGGATCGCGAAATGAAGAATATTTTAGCTGGATTTAGAGCCTGCGGCCTAGTCCCCTTCAATCCCGATGCTGTTCTTGCAAAAATAAAAAGAAAAGAGCCTACTACACCGGAGGAAGGAAACGTGGCAGAAACTTCAATGACTGCAGTGCTTGTAGATTATCTACGCGAGCTCAAGACTGGGCCTAATGATGCTCCAAAGCGAGAAAAAAGACTAAACATAGCCGCTGGCAAAGCATAGGCACAGAAGGTTTGGAAAAAGAGAACCAGAGCAGTTGCAAGCAACCCAAAACACGTAAGAGGCAAATAAGCGACAGCGAAGAGGAAGATGAGTTACAGACATTGGAGGCGGAGGAACAGCATATCGACACAAATGATTATGAAATTGGAGAAAGTTCTGCTGAGCCAGCCAACATTATTCTTGATTCATCCAGGAACTGGGATATAGGACAATTTATCATCACAAAATATGAAAGAAATAAGAGAGATCGATTTTATATAGCTAAAATTATTGAAATATCAGGGACTGAGATAGTTGTAAGTACACTGCGTAAACATCCATCCATGAAATCTTTGTTTTTCATTTATCCAAATATTCCGGATGAGTCTGTCATAAACAGGGAACAGATTGTCCGACAAGTTAATTTAAAAATCACTAAAGCGGGGCAAACATTTCTTCTCGCTTAGAAAAAACGAAATGGAAACACTCCAGTGAGAAATTTTTGTGTGTTCATTCATTTCGTAATTTTTTGAATTCTGTTTTTTAGTTTTATTTTTGCCCGTATTTTTATTTTTTAGTATAGTTTGTTTATTTAAGGTTTATGTCATTAAGAAATCAATGGCTGTGTAAAGCTTGTCCAAAGAATAAACGTTTATATTTCCTTAATTTGTGTTTTATTGCAAAATTCTGCAAATGTAGGTGGTACCTTGGTATCTACATATATTTTTTTAAATTTTTTACTGATCGACTTCATCCCGAACAATCCTAAAGTGGGAAATATGCATTTTAAAATGGGTGATCGACTTCACCCCGAACCCTGGGGTGAAGTCGATCACCTTTTAATTCAAAATAAAAAAAAATATTTGCATCTATGACCTTACTCCAGTCACCAATCGACAACCTAAGTATCAAGGAAGTTATATTTTTAATTGCATTAAAATATAATTATTTGTTATTCAGTTATCTCAAAAAAATGTATTTTTTTGATCGACTTCACCCCGTTTGACGGTATCGTACAGAAATATCCCCTTAGAAAACCTAGCAACACATCTCAACACCATCTTTAGAGAAATAACATAATTCAATCTAAAACCCACCCCAAAAATTCTATTGACCTCACGAATAAACTTAAAAATATCTTATATTAGATATTTTCAATTCAATAATCAAACAGAGAGACGGTCTTGCCATGGTTTCTCTACCTAGTCTTTGCTAGCAGAAATTTTTATGTCAGAACTGGAGAAAAATTTTCTAAAAACTCAACACGCAAAAAATATATTTTCTATTGGTTTAAATATGTGGACGACATCTTAATATGTTTCCATGGAAATGATATTGAACTAAATTCTACTTTAAATCATCTGAATAATATACACTCCAACATAAAATTTACATCGGAAAAGAAAATAGATAATAAAATAAGTTTCTTAGATACAATTTCAAAGAATGGAAATTCGATATTTCCGTAACCAACCTTTTCAGATGTCACCATCCCAGCAGACTCAATACACTCTAACTCCCATAAACTGACAGCTTCTAAATCTATGAGCCTTCAAAATCCCTCTTAGTAAAAATAATTCAAAAAAAGATCAGGACACACTCATAAATTTAGCACTCAATAACGGCTTCCAACCTAAAATAATTAATACCCTAATAAGCCGTAAACAAGAGCAAATCACCTTCGGCTTAATTTATCCCATAAAAGAATACCAAGTAAAGAAAAACAATCATACCTCTGACATATTTTGGTCCCATTTCAGATAAAATATCTTAAGTTCTCACAGTCGATAAAACAAGAATAGCTTTAAAACCCCCTCAAAAATTATCCATTATATTTTTCAGTACCAAAGATAAAACTAATAAACATAAGAAATCCGGAGTTTATAAACTTAAGTGTCAAGAGTGCAACAGCTATTACGTAGGCCAAACAGGACGGAATTTCAAAACAAGATTCGTAGAACATAATGCATCTTATAGGCTAAAAAATGAAAAATCACACTTTGCTAAGTATTTTTAGAAGCTGACTATTCATTTCCTAATATTAACTTAAAGGGTCAAAACTTAATTGCTGAGAATCAATAGAAATTTACAGACATTCGAAGTACCATAATATAAATTTACTAAATAGTCAAGTTGACGTCGGAAATTCCGCCCTTTACCAACTTTTATAGTTCCTAAGATCCCCACATCCTTTCATTATATAAAAATAAATACAAAAAAATCTATTTTAGTCTTAGTTAAGCGTTTGAAAATGTAGTTGTACTACGAAACCGCGATAACGCATTTGTAAATTTTAAAAAAATATATATTTAGTATCAGTTAATACAGTAAATAAGTAATTTTATTGTTAAAATATACTGTCATAAAGCAACGGACCAATCAATCAACTCTTTATCAAAGTTTAAATCCTTCCAAACCCAGTAAAATCAAAATTAAAAATGACCGGAGAAAGACTTGTTACAAAAAATTCCTATTCAAAGTGAAATTTTAACAATTTAAATCCTTTCTAACTTTAATTAGAATAATCGATGATCAAAGAGAGAGGCATCTTTGCCTCAATTAAAAAGCTCTGTTTCTAAGAGAGCGCTATTGTTTACGTTTATAGGGGCGGTAGGACTTTTATAGGTAAATAAATTTGATCAAGATACAATAATAATGGAAATATCCTTTTAACAAGGTTTAAAAAATTTAAGACTGAATATCAAATAAATGCTGCCTGACTTAAACAATGTGTTCGAAAAGTATATAAATTATTTTGTCACGGATGATGAAACTTTTATATACTATTATGACGTAAGATATAAAGGGAACAGTGAAGTTTGACTGTTTGAAAATGAATATATATCGACAGAAGTGCTCAAATCAAGATCGGTTAAAAAGAAAATCGTGGTATTTTTTACAGCAGGAGGTGTTCTGACCAGAATTGTTATCGAAAATCGACATACTGCTTTATGGTAGGTAGGCAAATGCTTGAACAGGCTGATTGAGGAGCTAAAAATCCTGCATCCACGTCCAATATTAAACATCTGGCTTTTTCACCACCACAACATACACACTACATACAGTGCATATAACGTATATATTTTTAGCGAACTCCGGGTTGAAAGTATTCGAACATCCACCAGACCGTCCAGATCTTGCACCCTGTGATATTACCCTGCTTTTAATTTTAAAAAAGGAAGGGACGGGATGAAAATTGATAAGCGGTAAAGAGATGTTAGCAGATTGAGATAACACCTCGGCCTATTGACATGCGAATTTTGCACTTAATCTACGGGGCCGATAAATTGGGAAACAAATATTGCTACTCTACTCACGTCCCAATTTCAGTCCCAATATAATTTTCTGAATAACCACCGAAAATTCGCATGCGTTAGTAACCGTTCTCTCAAAATAACAAAAAGCGAGCATTGTTTGAAGTAGAGCTTTAACTACAATACCAGGCGAAAGAAGAGAGTATACATGAACATTATAAGAATTATGAAATCGGACGATTTTCTTAACTTCCTTCGAATAAGCTTGAAATGGTTCGACGAGTTACTCTAGTATAATTTGGTCATATTCCTCCACACTCCACATTTCTTCGCCATCAATGCGTAAACTCGCACTTGAATAAATTGTCTCAGGAATGATCTGTACTCATTATTCACTTCAAACCCTGGAACATCGGCTACTCTTGCAAATATCTGCAAATAGCAGGAAGTCGTTCAACTTAACAAAAACCTGGAAGAAGTTCTATCTTGGGGTGACAGTAAAGAAGTAAAATTTAACGCTACAAAAGCCCAGACGGCAATTCTTTCTACAAAAGTTATCGTTACTGAACCCGACGTAATTATACCTGGACACTTCATTCCTCTAACATCGTCACTCAATTTGTTGGACGTTAATTTGGGAGCAAATATGTCTTGGCTTGAACATGTTGCTTGCATAGCAAAGATAACTTCTCAAAAGCTGGGAATATTATTTTGAACGAGAAAGCTTTACACTCCACAACGACTTGTTAATTCTGTACAAAGTTCAAGTTCAACCAACGATGGGCTATTGCTCCCATGTTTGGGGCTCTGATCCTAAACATACACACCTTTATTAGAGTCTATTCAGAAGAGAGCTGTTTGCCTGATTAGAGACCCAAAACTCACCAGCAACAGTGATTCCTTAGAATATCGAAAAATGGTTGACAACTTGAGTCTATTCTACAAGTATTTTCATGGAAAATGTTCGATGGATGTAGCCTGCTTAATTCTTCCCAAAGCGGTGTATGCTAGGAATATACGTCGCGCTAGTACTTCACATCCGTATGACTCACTCAACGTCACTCTTCATACAGCCCTTTTCAAGAAGTTCTTTATATGTAAAATCTCAACCCTTTGGAATGATTTGCTCAGAACTGTGTTTCCCACCAAGTACAATTTACAACGATTCAAGACCAACGCTGCTATGCCTATAAAAGAAAAACACTTTGTGAATCATCTTGAAACAATTTCGCGATATTGGAAGTAGCTGTCTCAACCCTGACAATTGTCCCTACAAATTGGGTGCAAAATTGGCATTTCATTAAGCATATTTAAGAACTGCTTTCTAGCGACCTGAATATTTCTATCCCTTGGAACCAGGTTAGGCGGGATGGGGGGATAAAAATACACAGGGCGTTTTCTTTAAGGAAAAAGAGGACACTAAAGGCGTAGCAGCTTATAGCGTGTCCATTGACAAGCAATAGGCGTAAACAACAGTCGGCGAGTAAAAGCTTTTGATGAACAAAAAGATCCTTTTGCCCTGGAACTCTAAAAGCTTAGACCACCCTCAACACAGTCGACTTAAGAATCGACAGCAGAAGCAGGGAAAAATTTTTACAAAGTATAACTCCTACTTACAGTGGAACTCTAACACCATGCGCTTAATTTAAACATCAATAACCTCAAAGGGGCGGGGTGAACATTTTTCACAAAAAAGAATCTCCAAGAAACAAAAAAACTCCGGTTCTTAGGGGTGTATTTTCTACATCTACGAGGATGGATTGAAAAGTCAAGAAAACAAAATAAAATATGTACAAAAATATTTTTATTTTTCGACGTAATCTCCACCTAGTTCTATGCACTTCTTCCACCTACTTTCCAAAACTTCCACACCTGTTTCAAAAAAAGATTCCTCAAGGTCTCAAAAATACTGGTTAACTGCAGCTTCGACTTCTTCATTTGATGAAAATTTCTAGCCACCGAGGTGTTTGGAAACAGATCAAAGTCCGAAGGTGCCAAATCAGGAGAATAAGCCGGCTGGGGCAGCAATTCGAAACCACTATCACGAATTCGAGCCATAGACTCAACAGACGTGTGAACACTAGCGTTGTCCTGATGGAACAAAACTTTCTTTCTCAGTAATCCTAGGCGTTTCTCTTTAATTTCTTGACGTAAACGATGCAAAAGGGTGCAATAGTAAGTCGACTTTATTTTTTCGCCTTTCGGAAGGTAGTCCACCATAACAATACCTTTAGCATCCCAAAAAATTGACGCCATCACTTTTTCAGCCGACAGAATTGTCTTCGCTTTCTTTGGGGTCGGTTCACCAGATTTTTTCCACTGCTCGGATTGTTGTCTTGACTCTGGAGTATAGTGATGATCCCAGGTTTCGTCCATTGTCACGAACCTGTTAAGAAAATCTTGCGGATCAGCCTCAAACATCTCCAAACAGTCGTGAGAAATCGTGAGTCGAATTCTTTTTTGTTCATCTGAAAGCAATCTGGGGAGTCACCTAGCGGAAACCTTAGAAAATCCGAGTTCGTTAGCAATAATGTTTTGTATTCGTTCATACGAGATGCCTATAGTGTCTGCAATGTCCCTGATAGTTAATCTACGGTCTTTCAGTATCAGATCACACACTTTGCCGATGTTTTTTTCAGTCGTAGACATCGTGAGCCGGCCGGAACGGGATCATCTTCGATGCTCTCTCGTCCACGTTTAAATTCTGCAACCCATTTTTTTCACAGTGGTATATGACGGAGCAGATTCCCTAGTGTTGTTATATCATCGCCGATCTCCTTTAGTGTTAATCTTTTTTTAAACAGGTACACGATGACCGCACATTGTTCAATTTTTTCCAATTTCCAAAAAACCCTGCACTTGGTCCGACTAAAATCGTTCTAACCTAAAAACCACAAATTCTACAGCAAGAAAATTTTACACTGTGACAACCAAAGAAAATATGAACTTATTGAGGGTACTATAATAAAATATAATTATTTTTTGGTGAGGCCGCGAACTTTTCAATCCATCCTCGTATAAGGTCGGGGACACATGCCCTCTTGGCTCTTTCTTGGCTACTCCACAACCCCTAACTTAAAAAGACAGATACGTTAGCTTTTTTTAAACTGAGAGTTTGTAACGAAGTTATCTTTTCTTTTCTGGGGCGGTATGCGTGTACAAGTTCATTATGGCTTTAACAAATAACTATAAATGAGTTTTAATCCATCTAATCAATCTCTTGCCGAAAACACGGAAAATCGGCTTTCCAATTTCCCAGCTGCATCATGAGCCAGCATCATTCGCATTCCGTGGCTCTACTAATAGAACGCTGACGCAATCAGCGCGGGTCGATGCCTCAGTTAACGCATCTACACGGCCGCACCACATCTATAAAATCGCGAAACACGATCATGACCAGCGTAAATAATATTGTACGACTAATTCTGAAAATTTTAAAGTTGCAACAGCTCCAACACAGTTGTTAATAAAAGTCATTAGACATTGACCAGTGAGTACCGACCGACCTCTTGAACCGAAGCAGCCTAGAAGTACCTGCCGATTTTCCTGCCGAAAATAGACCAAAAGCTTAAGAGGTGTGAGCAGCCACGGCCAAGTAGCCAACCCAAACCAACGTGGCCAGTTATTGTATCGTTTGTATATATCCATTTCTTATTAGCGATATTTGCTTGTAGGTATCACAGACCGACTGATAGGGAGGAAATTACCTCCTTTCTCCCTCTGATACAGACACCGGCGCAGAGAGAGAAACTCGCTACAGACCCGTAATGACCCGCACTTCGTCTTTTATTAGCATGCAACGAAGAGAGTAATGCGGACCCATTTTAACAAGCATACTCCTCGTTACGGAACACATCCTTTTACACGATCATATCAGTTCCGTCTCAGTTTCAGTTTTCGTTTCATTTCAGTTTGTTTTTACACCGTCCGTTCAGTTCTCAGTCCGAGTTACACTTTCAAAGTGTTATGTGTGTTTCGCGTTCAAACACGTGTTGCCATACTGTCCCAAAGTGTACATGTGTAAAATAGCTCATGTATGAAGACTGTCTCACTGCAGTAGCCTTAGCTGTGACGTTGAAGAAAAGAACCCCACACCGTCAGGTGTCAGTCTCCGTTTCAGTTCTGTTTTCAGTTTTTCCTTTTTACACATAGGAAAAACGGACAGTTCGACTGAAACTGAAACTGAACTGAGAACTGACCTGACGGTGTAAAAGGACCAATAGACATACACCGGCAGAGAGGGCGGACTGACTTCTAACGCGTTATGTCCAACAGTTCATCACTGTCTAACATCCACCTAGGGCTGTACTGCGGACCCGTTAGACCTGTATGCGCCTTTTTCCGAACCTCCACTCACACACACACACACATATGCTCACATCTGCTAATAGGCTGGACTGATGCGGGCCCATATAAGCAGCAGTCCTTCACTGTCTAGCACACATTTAGGGGTATACTGAGGACCTATTCAAAGAATATGGTTTTTCTCATGATATACACATCAGCCCAGATTCACCTCGACTTTGAACTGAAAGAGCGATAGTCCAGCTCCCTTACAGACTAGCTCTTGCTGAGGTACCTATAGTCTATAATCGTACCAAAACTAACAAACCACGTACGCGCACTTGTGACACGGTGCTGACGACTTGCTGCCAATCCAGAGGAGCTTTCCCCAAGTAGAACAGTACTACTGTCTGCAACACCGCCGTCTAACGACCCATCCGCAGAATTGATTAATTAAGAGATCACGTTATCATCCTCGTTCCCGTTTACCGTCACTTGTGCATATGCCGCTTACCGTCGTCAGGTGGCGTTACACTAACCAGCGATTTGTGACAAAACCCGATAAGTTTTACCACGAGACTGAGTGTTGCTGAAAGAAAATACATTGTGCCGTTGGAGAGAAGGTACCGACCATAGTGAGACATTCTGGCATGGCGTGATAACGGAACGAGAAAATCTTGTGCCATTGCAAAAAAAAAGCCAATAGAAGATATAAGCCAATGTAAGGTATTCGGGTCTATCCGTTCATCGCGTCGCCACCTGCCGCTAACGATTCGCGTTCAGGCCCACCATAATCACCGGGATCGTTTGTGGCCATTTTGACGACATCACCAAACGTACCATTATCCGTATCGTACGAATTCCGCTCGATTCCAAGTCATGTTCTTGTGCATACACTCATATTGTCTTGCGCCCCCAAGTCTCGACCTAGTTACGCTTCTTCCGAACAGCTCGTTTTATTTCCTTCTAATATCCGTTCTACTTTTCAGTGCGTATCCATGATAGACTACCATCAGTTAGTAGCCGACATGTGCAGTAACCCCGGGTTTACTGTTTTTCTCTGTAACAAATTACCCGAGACCTGGTAGGCCCTTTGAAATGTGAATCCAAAGGGTAAACCGAAAGGCCGATACATAACCGATGAGGCTGTGCGTCAAACCGCAAACGTCTTTACAGGTTTCACAACCAGATTTTATCATGAGCCTAGTCCTTACGATACTATCCTGTTCACAAATACCCCTCGCTCCTCCACATGTTAACAATAATGCTTTGTCATCCTTATGTCTAATTAATTCGACCTCATCCGCCGATTTAAGATTACTAGTTCAAAAATACCATTGCACAATAGTTATATTAAAGTATTCAAGGACTTACTGAGATAGATTTGTTATCAAAGATTTTTTATCAATGAAAATGCGAATATTTGACAGTGAAATGTGCTTAGAAGATTATGACCAACATAAATATATAAAAAAGTGAGTGGCGAAGGCACTCGCATACTTTAAATTTTCGTAGTTCAACCGCGCTTTAAAAAAGTAAAAAAAGTGATCGTGTTTGTCGGTTACCAAAGCATTCAGAAAGGTACGTTTGGGACACTGGTTCTAGAACTAATATTATCAAATATATATACAACTTTTTGTGCAGTACTTTAATAGGGTAATAGCCTTAAGCTAGTTTGATATTTTTTTCAATTTATTAATAACTAGAGTTGGCGTTTTTTTTTTTATATATATATATATATTCTTCGTCAAATTTGGTAATATTGTTGTTACACTTTTATTTTTAATCTTGGTAATACGGTTTTAACTTTAGAGGTTAAATAAGAAATTGTGCCAGTCAAAAAAATAGGAATAAAAATACGCAAAAATCAATAAGCATCGTCTTAGAAATGTATTACTAATACTACATTATTATATTAAGTAATATAATTAATTAATAAATTATATTAATACTAAATTCTTAAGATTTTACATTCAGATGATAAATTTTGATTTCAAATGGCTTCTAGCTTTACAAAATACTTTCTGTTGCATTCTTGCATTAGATTTATAACATGATCACCTTTCTTGTAATATATTTTATATTTTTTTTAGTGTTCCGTACGGAACACTTATAAAATCACTTCGGTGTCCGTCCGTTTGTCTGTCTGTCTGTCACACCCGATTTTCTCCGAAACTATTTGACATAGAAAGTTGAAATTTGGCACTAATATAGGAATTGATGGCCTCATCAGGGCCGTGGAGTTTTGAAAGTTAAATCTTGACTTAAGGGGTTAGTTTTGGAGGGGTGAAATCGAAAGTAAAAAAAAAATTACCAGGTCATCGAGTGGGGTGTCAAATGAAAGTTTGTAAAAAGACGAGTTTAAAAATATTTATAATGCAATACTTGCGCTCATTTCTCTTTGTATTATTTTTAAAAAAGTGCGAAAAATCGTTGTCCCCTCCCATTATCGCGAAAAGTGCTCATCAAAAAATTTTGAAAAAATTTTAGAATATTCTCTACCTACAGGGTATAGATTGAACGAAAATTATCACGAGTGCATTACCTTTAATATTTTATTTGGTGTATAAAAAAAAAAATAAAAAATTCAAGGTCATCAGTTTTCAGTAAAGATCGGAAAAAAGCAAAAATGTTTATTTTAAAAACAATCAACGTACGAACACTACATGTGCAAGTCCAACTTGCACTTGACCGGGTATTTTCAATTTAAACTATTTTAACACTGTTTTTTGACGAAATAATAGTTTTGACCTAATGCCATTGACTGATAAAACTAAATTTTAATATGTACCAATATAAAATTTTTGGGGATTCTTGATAGGCTTGACAAGGTAGAAATCTGTCTCCCCAAAAATTTAACTTTGATTTGGAATATAAAAAACATACTTTAGATTAAGAGTTTGGTTTAGCTTTACGTGGCAAAGTTTAGAATTTATAATTCTGAGCAATTTTCTGAAAATCGGCCAACATCAATTCGAAGGAGCCTTCGTGATTTTTGAAAATCTCAGGAACCCAAGGTTGCCTGACGTCGGTATTACGACGACCTACTAAATTTATGTTGGGTAGAGCGACGATTGTATTTAACAATATCGCCACTGTACTATGATGTCTTAATAATATTTTTTTAGTGTTCCATACGAAACACTTATAAGATCACTTCGGTGCCTGTCTGTCTGTCTGTCTGTCTGTCTGTCTGTCTGTCTGTCTGTCTGTCACACCCGATTTTCTCCGAAACTATTTGACATAGAAAGGTGAAATTTGGTAATAATATAGGAATTGATGGCCTCATCAGAGCCATGTAGTTTTGAGAGTTAAATTTTGACTTAAGGGGTTAGTTTTGGGGGGTGAAGTCGGAAGTGAAAAAAAAATTTTTTTACTAGGTCATCGAGTGTGGTGTCAAATGAAAGCTTGTGAAAACACGAGTAAAAAAATATATATATAATATTATACTTGCGCGCACTTTTCTTTGTATTATTTTTAAAAATTCGCGAAAAATCGCTGTCCCGGGCTTTATCTCGAAAAGTACTTATCAAAAAATTTCGAAAAAATTCTGGAATATTCTCCACGGGGCGTAGATTGAACGAAAATTATCACGAGTGCATTACCTTTAATAATTTATATGGTATATAAAAAAAACAAAAATTTCAAGGTCATCAGATTTCAGTAAAGATTGGAAACAAACTTTGTTGAAAACTCATTTGGGGTGTGTTTTGTGTGAAGTCACTGATCATTTTATACCACCGTAACATAAATTTTGACTTAAGGGGCTTGTTATGAGGGGTGAAATCGGAAGTGAAAAATTTTTTTTTTTACTAGGTCATCGAGTGTGGTGTCAAATGAAAGCTTGTGAAAACACGAGTAAAAAATATATATATAATGTAATCCTTGCGCACACTTTTCTTCGTATTACTTTTAAAAAATCGCTGTCCCCTACCTTATCTCGAAAAGTACTGACCAAAAAATTTTGAAAAAATTCTGGAATATTCTCCACGGGGTATAGATTGAACGAAAATTATCACGAGTGCATTACCTTTAATAATTTATTTGGTATATAAAAAAAAAATAATTCAAGGTCACCAGTTTTTAGTAAAGATTGGAAAAAAACTTTGTTGAAAACTCATTTGGGGTGTGTTTTGTGAAGTCACTGATCATTTTATACCACCCTAACAAAAATTTTTATTTTAAAAACAATCAACTTACGGAACACTAATTGTGCAAGTTCAACTTGCACTTGACCGGTTTTTTTTTTACCTTGGTATCTATATGCAGTCGTATAATTGAATTATCTACGATGATTATTTTGGAAAAAATTAAATGATGAAATACAAAATTGTTACTTTCTCTCTCTCTCTCTCTAGTCTACCAAGATTAAAACTATAAAGCACAATTTTTTTGTTGACAACGGAAAGAAATTTATGGGAGTCTTAACAATTTTTTTTAACCCATTCTCATTCCATTTTAAGCGAAACATACAGAAATTTTGTACTAACGGAAATATTTCCCTGATTTTTTGAATTGCTTCATTTTAAGCGCTAATCTATAATTAGCGATAAGATTTTAAGGCTCATAAAATAGAAAACTCGTATCAAGCTCGAAATAATTGAAAATTTTCTTTTTCTTTCTTATGCCTAACCTGACAAAGAAGTGATGAAGAATGCCCGTCATGGCAATGGTAAACGTTTCAACAACAAAATCTCTGAACCAAACACTTACCAGGTGTACAAGTATGAAATGCGGATTTCAGACAACAGATGGTACACCAATGCAGTTTGTGCTATAAAGATTGGACACTGCGCCATTTTGTTGTGTCATCAACAAGTGTCAGACGCGCACGAGTGATTGGAAAAGTGTGTGCATAGTGTTGTGTCGTGTTCAATATCTCGAAATTTATACCGAACAAAGAGCATTCGCGGACAGCATTAATTTTTTGTTTTCATTTGAAGAAAACTGCTGTTGAATCATACCGATTACATCGAGAAGCTTATGGTAAACATGCTCCATCGCAAGATACGTGTGAACGGCGTTTCAAAAGTGGTGACTTCGATGTTGCAGACAAGGAACGTGGAAAACCGCCAAAAAAATAGGAAGATGTGGAATTGCAAGCATTGTTGGACGAAGATGATTCGCAAACAGAAAAACAACTCGCCGAGCAATTGGGCTTTAGTCAACAAGCTGTTTCCAATCGGATACGAGAGATGAGAAAGATTCAGAAGCCGGTAGATGGGTACCACATGAGTTGAAAGACAGGCAAATGGAAAAGCGCAAAAACACGTGTGACATTTTGCTCGCTCGGTACAAAAGGAAGGGGATGAAAACTGGATTTATTTTGAGAATCCCAAGCGCAAAAAACTATGGGTAGACCCAGGCACACCATCGACATCGACCGCAAGACCGAATCGCTTTGGCAGAAAGACGATGCTCTGTGTTTGGTGGGACCAGAGGGGCGTGGTCTATTATGAGCTGTTAAAACCTGGGAAAACGGTTAATACTAAACGTTACCAACAACAATTGACCGATTTGAACCGTTCGCTGCTTGAAAAAAGGCCAGAATACCGAAAGAGGTAACACAAAGTCATTTCTCTTCATGACAATGCTCCATCACATACGGCAAAACCAGTTCGCGACACGTTGGAAGCACTCAGCTGGGAAGTTCTACCCCATGCGGCTTACTCACCAGACTTGGCCCTTCCAATTACCACTGGTTTGCATTGATGGGTCACGCACTTGCTGAGCAGCGCTTTGGTTCGTACGAAGATGTGAAAAAATGGCTCGATGAATGGTTCGTAGCAAAAGGGGAAGATTTTTACTGGCGTGGTATTTACAAATTGCCCGAAAGATGGGAAAAATGTATAACAAGCGATGGAGCATACTTTGAATAAAGTACTTTTTATCATTCTTCCGAATTTAACATGTTTTTTTAGAAAAAAAAATCCGCATTTCATACTTGTACACCTGGTAAACAATTTTTAATTTTGTTAAAATTCTACTATTTATTTAAAAAGATAATAAAAATATAAAACAATATAAAATGTTTTAAACTAATATTGTTATTTCAGATTACTTTGAAACATTAGCTAAAAACTCTGATAGCTAATAAAATTAAAAAAGGCAATAAATATACCTATACCGATCACAAAATTTTAACGAGCTGTAATTTCCCATATTATTGAGTAATAAATGTTTTCTGCAATGCCAAAATGAAGTGATAAATAAGGTGTCTAGTTTATTGATCAATAAATTGTTTGAAAAAATATCCACGTAAAACCAGCTGTAGTTTTCTGTAATATAATTCACAAAAGTGTATATGTTTAGACCTGCGGTATAGATAAGGGATAACAAGGGGGGCATAAGCCATCTCCTCCGCCCTATTGATGTAGAAAACAGCGACCACTAAAAACAACGTCCCCTCTTTTGAAAAATGTTCACCCCCCCGGTCGTCAATTTTTAAATTTAGTGTTCAACTGTAAAAATGTTCCTCCCACCGCCTTTTATGTCACAATGCCCCCAACTCTTGAACCCGGTTACGTCACGGGTTTAAATCATTTTGGTTCACTATACTTGTTAAACATTTGTTATACTGAATTCACTTTTTTTTTAATTAAAAATTAATTCTAATTCTATTATGCACTGAAGAGCAATCGTAGAAGAACTCTTTTGTTGAGTAACGTTTTTTGTGTTTTAAATAAACATTTGGAAACATTATTTAAAAACAGAAAATTAATAAATATACATTCGGGTCAAATATTATCGATACCGAAATATCGATATATATTCAAATGATCATTGTCATCTCTTCTAACAACCTAACCTCACTTCCTCCTGTCAAAATGTCCTTATGATTTTAGAGCTATGAGGTATTTACAACAAAAATGAGCTTCTTTAATTTATGAAAAAACTATTTATTGAAAAAAATAATGGTGCTTTTAATGTAAGTATTAATTAATATACCGGTTTATAGGGAATAACAATGGATTCGAGTAAAAAATACGATAATAAAAGTCCTGAAGAATCAGCAAACTTTTTTTCCAGACTGTTTTTTTTGGTAAGTTAATTTATATCATTTTTACTTTATATTTTAGATATATTATTTCGTTATTTGAGTCATTTTTTTTTCTAAAGAAAAGGCGTGTATGTTTATACTAACAGAATATTTAAAGAAAAGTGTTGCCACAACTCCTCTGCATATTTGCCTACTTAGCAAATTGTTTTGGGTATTACATTAAATAAATTCTGTTATAAAAATAATTTATAGTCAGTAGGTCTGATAAATAATATAATTTATAGGAAAAATGTTTTAAAGTTGGTATTTTTTCCAGTTCCTTGCTATTAGCCAGATTTTTAAATATCTTAATTGTAAAAACTTTCAAAATAAACTGCCAAACCCATTAAATACTATCGATTTTATACATATTTACTAACAAGCTTTGTTAAAATATGTCTTTCCTTTGGTCTATCCAAAAGTTAATGTTTCCTGTGTCAAGATTTAAAAACTAAGTATGTGCTTAGATTACAATAGATAAGTGTTACCTATAGGTATTAATAATAGATAAATTTCATACATTTTATTAACTTTGGGGTTAGTAAGTTAATAATGCATACAGAATATTAATAGATAAGATCATCTGTTCTTTCTTTTATTAGTGCATATTTAAATAATTTACTTAATGTGTATCTAAGTTACATGAATTAGCACATTGTGGCCTTGGCAGCATTTGTTTTGTTAATGTGGTTTATTTTTATCTGTGGCCACTAATCATTGAATATTAGAATATATATTGAACATAAATAATGATGACTAAGGTGCTCTCCAAATGAAATATTCCTTTTACCATATGCTTATGATTAGGACTTTTATTTTGCTTGTCTATAAGTTGAAAAAAATTCTATCAATTTTTCTATATTCCTGTTTTAATACTCTCATTTTTTTAAGTGCCAATGGTTTAACCTACAACCTTCTGTGACACATTAGAAAAACAAATTTTATAACTTTTTGTTTGGTACAAATTTGGTACGCGGTCTTTTCAGAAAAAGGGAGGGAATAGGACTAAAATGACTTAATTTTGAAAGATTTACGAGAAAAAATCGGGAGGAGGTCATTTTTGCTAACCTGAACTAACTTCGTTCTCCAGTCACTAATGTAACACATACATCATTTATTCACATGAAGGTAGGAGATTTTTTTTTTCATTATTTAATGTATTTTATAATCACTGATTATTTAGTTCAGGTTGGTTCCGGTTAGTTCAGGTTAACAAAAACAGCCTCCTCCCGATTTTTTCTCATAAATTTTTTCAAAATTTGGCCATTTTAAGCCTATTTCAAAAAAAAAAACCTCCCTTTTTCGGAAAAGCCTGTTTACCGAAATTTTGCCATTTGTTTCATTACACTGTGAAACATTTTCAAGGTCATCGAATGTTAATTAAATTCTGACTTCAGTTTCTGGAAGTGCCCACCCAAACTAGCAAAACCCTATTTGGGTTTTGATAGTTTAGTTCGAATTTTTTTTTTTTTGGCATCATCAATTTTTTTGCTCGAGCTTTGGTTTTGCCAGGCTATATCTCGTAAATTATTGGGAATTTCTCAATGCAATCTTCAGACGAAATGTTCTTCACACTAAAATACACAATTTTTGTGAACATGTCGAGGCCAGATTTTCACTCTTTCGGGGTGTTTTTAGTGCAGAAAGCCTAAAAAAAAGCCATAACTCACAAACCGTGCATATTTTAGCATAACTGTCTTCAACAAAAATGTTCTCTGCATAAACACGAGTAACTTTGCGAAACATTGCAATAACCTACAATCGATCCTTATAGTTCTTTTGTTTTTTTTTCATTTTTGTCAAAGACAGTTATGCTAAAATATGCACGGTTTGTGAGTTATGGTCGAAAATGTGAAAAAATTGCATTTTTTTTTTCCTTTCGAGCTTTCTGCACTAAAAACACCCCGAAAGAGTGAAAATCTGGCCTCTACATGTTCACAAAAATTGTGTATTTTGGTGTGAAGAACATTTCGTCTGAAGATTGCACTGAGAAATTCCCAATAATTTACGAGATATAGCCTTGCAAAACCAAAGCTCAAGCAAAAAAATTGATGATGGAAAAAAAGAAAAAATTCGAACTAAACTATCAAAACCCAAATAGGGTTTTGCTAGTTTGGGTGGGCACTTCCAGAAACTGAAGTCAGAATTTAGTTTACATTTTATGTGTTGCATTGTGTTATTGAAAGGGTTTCACCAATGGTGCATTTCTTCACATGGAAAATAAGCAGTTTCATAACCTAACAGTAATGTTGTTGCTTGCAATAAATTTCTCCTGTATTATCATCAGTCAACAGCAGATATGAGACTACAGTTTAAATAATAGTATTTTTTTTTCAGTTGGGTTTTACCATTTTTTAAAATAGGCTATGAAAAAGATCTACATGTTAGAGATATTTATAATACTACTAAACATGATCTATCAGGACCTCTAGGTGATCTCTTAGAAAGGTAAGTTTTTTTTTTTTTTTTTTTAAATTTTTGAGTCATGGTAGAATATTTGCCTTTGACGGAATGAAAAATAATCACTAATGTACTTATTTACATAAAGTGTTCAATAAATTAATTTATCACTCTGATGTTCTTTTACACATTTTCATTGATGTCTCTGAGAGACTTCCAAGTGTAAATAAATTATTTATATTTGTAGGCCATTTAGGTGACTTTTTTTAATATCTCTTATACAGGTAAGACAAATCTTAAAAAGTAATGCATTAGGTTGTTTTCTGGATTCTCCAGGAATCTCTGATACTCTTCTACAATCTTCAAACATTTACTTACTTTGATTTTATGCTTATAGTGCTTGTAAATATAATTATGTTGATACTTCGCTTGGTAACTATGTACCTATTTATACCCCTTTTGGCTGAACTAAATAAATAAATAATTATAAGGAATATTGTAAATTATATGTTGTTTTTAATTTGTACTATATATATATATCGGGTGGCGCATAAGTAACGCTATGATTTATTTAATGAATAACTTTTTTCTTTCTGATTTTATTTAACGTTGGCGTTTATTAAAATTTAGAATATAGTTTGGAAATATGTTCACATTATGTTTTGAAGATAATATCTTTCAAATGGTGCCCATTGTTTGCTTCGACCTGACGTGCTCTTTCCAAAGCATTTCCCATAACTTTTTTTAGAATTTCAGGTCCCAACGCCCTCACTTCTTCTCGGATATTCGCCTTAAACTGTTGGATGGTTCTTGGCTTATTGGCATATTCCTTACTCTTTAGGTAACCCCAAAGAAAAAAATCGGGAGCCGTTAAATCGGGCGAACGCGGTGGCCAGTTAAAATCAGAAAAACGCGATATTATTCGATCGGCAAAACTTTCGCGCAGGAGAGCCATAGTTGGACGAGCTGTGTGAGCTGTGGCTCCATATTGTTGGAACCACAATTCTGGATTGTTCTCTACCTCAGGCCTTAAAAATTTTTCAATCATTGCCATTCACATTAACCGCAACTTGTTCGTCATTTTCGAAAAAATATGGTCCAATGATCTTTTCTGAAGTTATTCCACACCATACTGTGCATTTAAGTGGGTGCATTTGATGTTCAACAATTATTCTTGGATTTTGGGGTGCCCCATATTCTGCAATTTTGTTTATTCACATGACCATTGAGGTGGAAATGGGCCTCATCGCTCATTATGAGTTTGTGAATAAACCCCCCCCCCCCACAACACTCGTTGTTTTCTAGGCACAATTCTTGCAAACGGCGACTATATTGAATTCGTCTTTGTGCATCATTTGGTTTTAACTCATGAACCAATTCAATCTTATATGGGAAAAGGTGTAAATTATGTAAAATTCTTTGCAAAGACCGCCTAGACATCACCAACTGCTGAGAACGTCGCCTGGTGGAACTTTCGGGTTTTCCTCAATACTTGCTTGCACCCGAGCAATGTTCACGTCATTTCGAACTGTACGAGGTCTTCCAGCACGCGGAAGATCACAGACAGCCCCTTGTTGCCGAAAACGCTGAACCAATCGGTAAATTGTTGGAGCGCTAGGTACATTTTGAACATGAAAGAAATTTCAATATGATCTTTGTGTCTGAATAATCGAATGCTAACTTTCATAATAAAATTGAACAACTTTGGTTCTTTGTTCTGTGCTCAGCCTTTCCATCATAAATTTCCCAAGATTTTCAAAGTTAATTCTGAAAAAAAAAATAAAAAAAAGATGTTAACAAAAAATTTATTCACTTATTAAATCATAACGTTACTTATGCGCCACCCTATACTTATGAAAAATTAATTTCTGTAAATTAAATGCTAAAACAAGTCTTTTTACTTTTATTTGTTTTAGAAATTGGAATAAAGAAGTACTTAAACAGCAGAAAAAACAAGAAAAAATCCAAGTTTAAAAAAGGTAATATGGAAAACATTTCGAAAGGCATATATGTTTCATGGACTATTAATATTTATAAATTGTTTTTGTATCAAGTAAGTATACCTGTACATCAAAATATTATAACTTTTTATTTATATGAGGGCTGTTTGAGAGAAAGTGCACCTAACATGTAAAGATGCATGATAAAGGAAATTTAATGACTTTATTTTTCAATACATAAGTACATGTCCTACATCTTTTTTTTCTTTTAATTTTTTGATTTCTACAATCATCATTACTTCTACAACATTGACCGGGATCTTCACCATCTTCATTTGACTCGGAAGAATCTGGTCCATTATTTGACAGCAGAATATGATGGTGCAGATTTGTTATAAATAGTCTCTAATTCTTTTTGAATTTTCTTAACACCTTTTCACTTCTTTATGTATATTATTACTGTGTAATACTTCAATTTATATAAATTTTCATTATCAAACGTAATCATGTTGCTCTATGGACTTCTAAACTACATATTTACCTGCTCTTTATATATCTTGCGAAGTCATGTGCGCAGCATATAATGATATGGAGAGAAAGCGGAAATATCCTATATTCACTACCTGTCAGACATCACTTGAAGTTTTACTTTTTAATGTTATTACTAATTACTCTAATACTGCAGATATTCTCAGTGTAAAGAGAAGTGTCTCAGCCAGAGACAGTGAGCAACAAGGAGTTTCAGACCTCATCCCTGTTAAATTGTAGAAATATCTTACAAAATTTCTTTGCCAAGTATAAACATCTTACATTGACTATTGCAAATCATTAATAGAAATTGACTTTAAGTGTAGTAAAAGTGACAACCAATAAGTTTTTAGGGCTAGTGGATAAGAGTCTACAATTCGATCACAAGGTGGAGTTTCTTTATCTAAAATAGTCTTCGCTACCTATGGCATTAGGTATTTAGCTACAATAAGACTATTATAGTGTCCAGAATATCATAGAGTATGATTTCATAGAGACCTTTAATTAGTTGTATAAAAGCCTTGAATGCATTGCCAGAACAGCTGAGAAATATTAAAAAACTGTGTTCATTTAAAAAAAGTGAAGAGGTTTCATATTGAATATTTTACGCCTTATTTTAGAAAGTGTTGCTATCGCCATTTTTTTTATTACTGTTTCACTCTTTTACATATAGGCATAAGATTTCCTCAACATACTCTCTATTGAGCTCGATACATTTGGTCCAGCAATTTCTTCCCCCAAGCCAATTTTTGAGGTTAGGAAACAAAAAAGTCACCTGGGGCCAAATCTGGGAAATTGGGTGCGTAGGGCACTATTTTGAAGCCCAACTTGTGCACTTTTGTGGTGGTGTGTGCAACAACCAATGTGTGAGCAGGCTCATTTTTCTAGTTAAGACGCACTCTTTAGCTCACTAATCTTAGTCGTTCTGCTTCAACTCACTATGCAAACGGTCTAATAACGTTGCATAGTAAGAGCCAGTCACTGTTTTACCCTTTTCCAAATAGTCGATCATGATGAGAAGAAACAGTTGCCATCCCTTTTCCCGCCGATAAAACTGTTTTCGCTTTTTTCGTATACTTTCACCTTCGCCAACCCACTGTTTTTGACTGTCGGGCTGTAATAGTGAATCTACATTTCGTCTACAGTCACAATATGATATCAGAAGTTCCTCGGATTACGCACCAACTTTTCCAAAGACCATTTTTAAATATCCTTCCTCGTGTGTTTTTGTTCTGGACTCGACAAATGCCGCATCCATCCTGCACTCAGCACCAATCGAGCTTTTTCATTTTTAGAACTTCATGCAGGATATTATAGACCCATTCATATGAGATGCAACGATTTTCCACCATGGTCTTGTGTGCTGGTAGAGAGTCCCTATGAACTTCCTTTAGTTCAGTTTCTATCTGAATTGCAGTTAACTTTTTTAAATAAAAATGTTTTAAAATTGAACGATACGAACGTGCAACACCGATGACTTACGATAGCTGCCAACAAATACCTGCACGTTGCACCTGTTTGAAAATTTGAATACAACCGTTACAAGAATTACGCTTACCAGCAGTCATGCCATTTAACAAAATTTCCCGCCATTTCGTAGAAATGACTACCTAATTAATGATAGCGCTTTGCAGCGTATCACAGTCGTCAGGGATCTTGAAGTCTGGTTCGATGAGAGATTATCCTTTGTCGAGCATATTTCCAGGATAGGCCTGAAATGGTCTTCTAGGTTTTGTCACTAGGAATTGTGGTGAATTATCTGTAAATGTCGCCAAATTGTTGTACACCTCATTGGTGAGGTCAAATCTTGAATATTCCACTATTGTCTGGTCGCCCCACTATCAAGTTGACACTGACACTCTTGAGCGTGTACAAAACAAGTTCCTTCGCTTTGCTGCTAATAAGCTTAATATTAACTTTGATCATTACCATAGGTTGAACTGGGACACTCTGAAGGTGAGGCGGGTGCGATTTGATTTGTGCTTTATCTTCAGACGTATCCATAGATTGATAGTCTGCCCCTGTCGCTTGTCCAGAATTAATTTTAATACCCCCCGTCGTGACTTGCGTAACCTTCAGCTCTTTCATATATCATTTGATGCCCAATTATGGGCAACATTCTCCTGTCGATAGATCCCTCTGAACTTTAAACAACTTGGACATTGATTTATTCAGGTGCACTCTGTGTGGCTTTAAAGCACAGTTATCTAGTTCAATTTGAATGGCTGGTCACTCCTGTATTCTGTATATTGTTGTGTTATATTATACACTAACATCAGAAAGTATTTGCCCACCTACAGTCCCTGGCCAAATTATTAGACGCACTGCAAGATTTCATGTAAAATATTAATTACCGAGTGATATTGTACCGTTTTATTATTTTAAATTGATTTGTTTTTTATTTTTATATTATCCAATCAATTACCTATTTATTTGACATAAATAAAACAGCATTAATTTAGAAAAGCATAAGTTTATTAAGTTTTAAAGAAAAGTGAAATTAATGTTAGTAAAAGTCAATATTTAGTTGAGCCACCTTTAGCCGCTATCAAAGCTTTAATTCTGCGCGGCATGCTATCAATGCAAGATTGTACTGTCTCCTGCATTTGAGGATGATGATTCCACACATGAATAATCTTTTCTAGGAGCTGGGTTTTGTTGGTAATCACATCTTTAGCCACTTCTCTTTTCATCAGCTCCCACACATTTTCAGTGGGGCTATTACCCGGCCAATCCAACAGAGGGATATTTTTTTCTGCCAAAAAAGCTTTAACAGACCGAGCAGTGTGGCAGGGAGCTCCATCTTGCATGAAAGTGAATGGTTCCCCATTTGGAAACCATTCTCTGAGCTGCGGAATCAACCGATTTTGTAATACTTCTTTGTACTGATCTTGCCTCATTATTCCTTTGACGACGTACAGACGTCCAGTGCCCTTGCCGCTGATGACTGACCAAATCATCACTTTGGTGGGATGTTTAACCATCGGGACGACACAATCAGGATGAAACTTTTCTCCATGACGACGACGCACATACTGAGCTTTATTCTGCAAAATTTCGAATGTGCTTTCGTCACTGAAGCAGACCTGTCAAAAATAGGAAAAATATATAAACTTCCATGTTTATTTGCTTTATTTAACTGAAAATGATAATAATGTATCAATTATTGATTAAATTGCTGTATCTTACCGATCTCCAGGAGTCCACATCTTTGTCTTGCCATTGTTTGGCCCACTTCAGGCGCTTTGCTTTCATTGTAGCTGTTAACTTGGGCTTCCTGGCGGGGCGACAGGCCTTAAAATCTAATTCTTTCAATTTTTTTCGAACAGTGCGCTCAGAAGCATTTACGCTAGCATCCTGGAATTGTGATTTTATTACCTTTGTGGTAGCAAATCTGTTTTCTACACAAATTTTCTTCAAACATCTCTCTGACCGTGGAGTGAAAATTGGTTTTCTACCGCATATTTTCTTTCTTTTCGGGCTTAATTCCTTTCCTGACTCAATTTTCTTTTTTATGCGTCGTACACTAGCTTCAGAAACCTCCAATCTTCGTGATATTTCTCGGTTTATAAATGTTTTCGCAATCACAAGAGCCTTCACTTCAGCTTGTTTACGTGGTGAAAGGTCGCCTTTTCTACCCATAATGAAAATAGTCCAATTACTTTTTTAAAACACTACATACAAAATAAACTAATAACTGAGTAGTATAAAACTGTTAAACAAACAATCACAGTCCATAAAGCCACAGAAACACGTCCGTACCTGACTCGATTCCGTTCGCAACTGATACAGGTTTGTACTTGTTTACGTTCATGTATCACTTTGTCAACACAGTGTTGCCATATGTTAAAAATAAATACAAATATGTAGTCTACAACAATTCTTTTAAATAAAAATCAATAATATTGTTTAAATATACCATTATTGCATAAAAACTCTTAAGAAACATAAAATTACTAAAAAAAATACAGTGCGTCTAATAATTTGGCCAGGGACTGTAGTTATTTTAGTCCCAAGACAACAAAAACCCAGATAATATATTTTTTTAAATTTAAATGAATTATTATTTATTTTCACATTATTTACAGTCTAGAAAATCAGAAAAATAATCATGATTTTCCAGAATTTTTCTCATCTATGTGACCTCCTTTGTTTTTAATTACCGCTTTACAGTAGTTTCTTCAGAGTTTCTTTGGTTATTTTAACCCATTCTGCTTGTAAAAGTTCCCACAAGTGATTTTCTGATGTTGGATTGAGTTTTCGAACACACCTGTCCAAATAGTCCAACAGCAATTCGATGGAGTTCAAGTCAGGTGATTGTGGAGACCAAATCATCGGATTTCCATTGGTCCAAAAGTTCTCTAATTTGTTTAGCAGAATGTTTAAGGTCGTTGTCATGCTGAAAAATAAATTATTCCTAAAAAATATCTCTTCCAGAAGAAGCATTTGAGTTAGCAAATTTTCTTGATACTATTCTTTTCGCATGATTCCTTCTATCCTAAAGATTTTTCCAACTTTACCGTTGCCAAAACAATCCCAAACCATTACTTCACCATGTTTTACTGTAGGCAACTGACAACATCCTCTCTTCAGCTGACCGCCGCACGTAAACTCGTCGATTTGAACCGAAAATTTCGAATTTAGATTCGTCACTCCAGAGGACGGAATTCCATTGTTCTGATGTCCAATGTTTATGTTCTCGGGCCCATTCCAATCGTTTACGTTTATTCACTTGCCTAAGGAGTGGTTTCCTCATTGCAACTCCCCCGTGTAATCCACCTTCTGCTAACCTGTTCTTTACGGTTGTCACGCTGATGGGGATGGGTCGTTCCAGGTTTACTTGAGCCGTGATTTCTGGTGCGGTTAGGCGGCGATTACGTCTGCTGGACATTGTTACAGCTCTCTCTTCAGCGGGAGTCGTTTTTCGAGGCCTTCCTAAACGTTTTTGGTTGAAATTCCATGTCTCGCAGAAAACTTTTTTACGATGTAGTCCACCGTTCTCCTTGGCATCCGCATATCACTCGCGATTTGTCGACTCGAGTGACCATTTTGATGTCTCCCAATTATCAGAGCCCGATTTTCAACGGAAACTTCTTTCGTTTGTGGCATTTTAATGTTTGCGAACGGTTAATTTCTAAAAGGGCAATGGTATTTATAGCATAGTTTTTATCACAAAATGTCACTATGAATTTCCATAATCCCTAGAAACTTTAAATGAGTTCTTACTTCAACTAGAATTCTCAGAAATCGCCTCAAAACGCTAATTATGCAATACTTGGAAATTTGTTCTAATTGGTCTAATTTGTGATTTCTCCAAAAAGACTTATCTAAACAATTTTATGATGGACACTTGTTAAGAACAATTAATTTTACCTAATATAATAAAAGGGTTTAATTAGGTATTAAATTTTGACAGTTACATTGAAATTTCTAGGTGGGCAAATACTTTCTGACGGTAGTGTATTATTATTCTATTTGTTAGTATTGTTACTGTTATGCACTGATTGTTGTTGCCAACTTATAAATTATTTTATATTCCTATTATAAGTTTTTAAATTCTAAAAATGGGATAACCAGTGAATTTAATAAATAAAATAAAATTAAATAAATATACCAGACTTATCAATCCACCCTTGTATGTACTATATATTTTAGCATTATTATTTGTAGTTATTTCTATTCAGAATCATATTTTATTGTTACTACTTATTATCATATTATAATTCTACTTGGTAACGTTACCAATGTTCAATCGATGCATCTGACAAAATATTATTATTATATACTTCAAATAATATCTGTCTGCATCCTCTTTTTATTTAACCATATCAAACAACAATTTCTTAACGAAAACACATGTGCATAAGCTTAATTGATACCACATATAATTAATCGTGATGATATTTACAAACTATTAACTGCTCAAATTATCAAAGTACTTAAAAATAAGTGTCTGAATTTTCGACTCTAATTTTGTTTTTTGATTGCTTGTTGCTATTTTGATATTTTGTGAATTGTTTTATACGTACAATACAATTTTAAATTAAACAAACATGATTATGATTATTGTTAATTATTTTATTATCATGATTAACAACATAGCTCTTTTTAAGACAAACATGAGTCATCCCAGATATGCTGAGATATATGGATTAAGTTGTAAGCCAAGATGTTTCAAATGTTCATTTTGGTTGATATACCAGGTGTACAAGTATGAAATGCGGATTTCAAACAACAGATAGTGTACCAATGCAGTTTATGCTATAAAGATTTGACACTGCGCCATTTTGTTGTGTCATCAACAAGTGTCAGACGCGCACGAGTGATAAATTGGAAAAGTGTGTGCATACTGTTGTGTTCAATATGTCGAAATTTATACCGAACAATGAGCATTCGCGGACAGTATTAATTTTTTGTTTTCATTTGAAGAAAACTGTTGTTGAATCATACCGATTACTTCGAGAAGCTTATGGTGAACATGTTCCATCGCAAGATACGTGTGAACGATGGTTTCGGCATTTCAAAAGTCTTGACTTCAATGTAGCATGCAAGGAACGTGGAAAACCGCCAAGAAAACACGAAGATGTGGAATTGCAAGCATTGTTGGACGAAGATGATTCGCAAACACAAATACAACTCGCCGAGCAATTGGGCCTTAGTCAACAAGCTGTTTCCAATCGGCTACGAAAGGTGAGAAAGATTCAGAAGACTGGTAGATGGGTACCACATGAGTTGAACGACAGGCAAATGGAAAAGCACAAAAACACGTGTGACATTTTGCTCGCTCGGTACAAAAGGAAGTCGTTTTTGCATCGTATAGTTACAGAGGATGAAAAGTGGATTTTCAGAATCCCAAGCGCAAAAAATCATAGGTAGACCCAGGCGCACCATCCACATCGACCGCAAGACCGAATCGCTTTGGCAGAAAGACGATGCTCTGTGTTTGGTGGGACCGGAGGGGCGTGGTCTATTATAAGCTGTTAAAACCTGGGGAAACGGTTAATACTAAACGTTACCAACAACAATTGACCGATTTGAACCGTTCGCTGCTTGAAAAAAGGCCAGAATACCGAAAGAGGCAACACAAAGTCATTTTTCTTCATTACAAAGCTCCATCACATACGGTAAAACCAGTTCGCGACACGTTGGAAGCACTCAGCTGGGAAATTCTACTCCATGCGGCTTACTCACCAGATTTGGCTCCTTCCGATTACCTCTTGTTTGCAACGATGGGTCACGCACTTGCTGAGCAGCGCTTTGGTTCGTACGAAGATGTGAAAAAATCCGCATTTCATACTTGTACACCTGGTAATCCCTGTTATTGACAGGATTATTGAGATCCTTTGGATACTGTTCATTTTCCCTTGTCTTCCTATGGATGCTTCTAGTACTTGGAAAACTTCTTATGAGATTTCTTCCGTAGGTTGTCATTATTTGGGATGATGATGTCAAAAGATTGCTTCTAATATAACTAATAATAACTGTTCCTGCAGATACATCGACATTACAAATTACTCAGCTGAGAAGCAGCAATTGTGTTTTAAAGTTTTTTCAAGAATATATTCTTAATTGAGGCACCGGATTGCAGAATGCCCCTACGCGTGATCCCTGTTCTCCTACTAGGCAGGCGGGAGGATAACGCTGTGACCGCGTCGATCGGCGGACAAAGTCAATTTACAACGCAATAATCAACTCGTCGTTTTTCTCTTAATAATTAACGAATCAAGTTGATTTTGACGTAGAAACACTTTTTAGGCTTATGCGCTTCTTATGGATATAAACGTTTGATAAAATTGTTTGTTTAATTTGTTATTAACAGTAAATAAACTTTACGCTGAATAATTTTAATATTAATTAAATAATTGGCCAAAATAACCAATGTCGGCTTATTTTTCATACATTTGCTAGTATCATATCAAAAATTCAGGTCAGTATGTTAATCTTTGCAGCAATTAGGTTGCGCAAACGCGCACGAGCTCTTAGTACACGAGCGCGACTTCATGCAGCTAAGCGCAGTGAAAATTTGTTTTTTGAATGCTTTCAGTTGCCAAAAAAACATATTGTTTTCTTATTTGGTTATTCTATTTAAAAAATTTTTTTTTCATGATATAACACTGAAGTAGAGAGTTTTTCGTAAGAAAAACACTCAAGTTGAGGGTACGAAAATACGCTCAATTAGGTGTTTTTGCAGTGTTTTTTTTGAATGGTTTATGTAAGCGCATGTAGATATAAAATTTTTCAAGTAAAAATTATAAAAAGATATATACACGCTTTAAAATCATTGTAACAATTTTTCACCCCAAAATTCAAAAACCATTTAGTTTTACAATTTTGTTTTTAGAAGGGTTTAAAGGAACATGTAATGATAAATTTTTATTTTATATTTAAAAAACAAATGCCTACACAAAAATTTAGATTGTATTTTAATATATTTTTTCATGACTTCTCTGTCATTACACATCATTATTATCAATCCTAAAACATACATTTGCACAGCTTTGAAAATACTTTTAGGATACAGTCGCAAAATATTGATTAAAGAAGATCGTTTTTTTTCTTTTCCCAACTTCTTTGGTTCGGTATTCATTACACTTAAATAATCATTGAGAAAAGATTCCCCTTCCTCACTAAGGTAGTCCATTAAACTTTCCAAATCTTTTTTGTTTTCCTGCGTGATACCAAAAGTTTGATATTTTTATTTGGTTTTCTTAATAATTTACTCACACAAAAAAGTCAAATAGATTTTGAATTTTGGCGTTAAAAATTGTAAAAACGATTTTGAAGCGTAAAGCTTTTTATAATTTTTATTTTGAACATTTATATCTACACAGTTGCACCATTTAGTATTCGTATTTGATTTTGCTTCGACAGATTAACATTAATATTTGGTTATTTCATTTTCTAAGAAAACGAAATGTCTTTTTGGCAGCGGAAAGCCTTCAAAAAACAAATTTTGCATTATGATTACCTTCATGGAAACGCACGCGTGCGCAAAGAGCTCGTGCGAGTTGCAGAAATTAACATATTGACCTGAGTTTGTAATACTCGCAAATATATGAAAAGGCGTTGTTCATTTTGACCAATTTTTTAGTTAGTATTGAAATTTAGCGTAAAGTTTATTCATCATTAATAACAAATTAAACAAACAATTTTATCAAACGACTATATCCGTAAGAAGCGTACAAGCCTAAAGAGTGTTTCTACGCAAAAGTCAACTTGATTCGTTAATTATTAACAGAAAAACGACGAGTTGATTATTGCGTTGTAATTGGATTTATCCGTCGATCGACGTGTTCACAGCGTTATTCTCTCTCCTGCCTACTAGAAAAACAGCGGTCACGCGTAAAGGCAGTTCTGGTGCCTCAATTTTTCCTGCTAATCTGATGACTTCAATTGTTATCATATGTCATAGGAACAAAGCACAAATTTAACCAACGATGGAATACTGCTCCGATGTTTAAAGCTCTGCTCCCAAACATACACTGCGATTGTGGGATTATATTCAGACGAAAGCTGTTCGGCCTAATTGGAGACCCAGAACTGACGAGCAACCTTGATTCCTTAGAACGTCGAAGAACGGTTGGCGACTTGAGCCAATTCTTCAAGTATTTTCATGGAAAGTGTTCGATGGCTGTAGCCCGCTTAATTAATCCCAAAGCGGTGTATGCTAGGACACGTCGCACTAATACTTCACCTCTGTATGAAGTTCAGCTTGTCACTCCTCATACAACCCTTTTCAAGCAGTCTTTTATACGAAGAACCTCATCCCTTAAGCATGATTTGCAAAGGACTGTGTTTTCCACCGTGAATTGCTTTTTCTACACACGCGTCGCTCCTGTAGTGTTTTAGGGGATTTTCCCTGCAGCATGTGTGCTATGCTCATAAAAAAAAATAGTGTTTACTATGCTGTATCATGTTTGTTGGCAAAATTCCAATGAATACTGCACCTGTTATTTTTTACAACTATCTCATATCTATATATAGGACACACTAAGTTTCAACTGTGTTGGTTTAATGGTGTTCTTGTCAATTTAGGATTGCCAAATTAGACCACCTGAAATCTCATTGACGTCATTCTACATGTAAACATATTTCATTTAAAGATAACTTATAGGAAATAACAATATGCAATTGAAATACAAGATTATATATTAAAATTTAGGTACTTATTTAGAAGAGCTTTGGTTGTGTGAACAGTAAACACTCCATAATTAACAGTGTCATCACACATTGCATTAATTAAGGTGATATTGCAGTAGATTGAGATCTTCAATAAGAAATCTGTTTTTAGTATTGTTGAATGAAGAGAGGGGGAAGACCTGGTTGTTCAGCGAGTTACACGTTAATAATTTATAATAGTTGATGCCGGACAAACAGACTTTGCAAAGGGATTTAGTTAGAAAATTCTTTCTACAATTTAACACAGATCAGATGTAAAAGCGCGATTTCTATTATTCGTAAAAGACAAGTAACTTAACGAATTTTCTTTGGGTATCTGAACAGTGTATTAACCATAAACAGGGGTCATATAATTACACCATATTTAACTTTCAATAAGTAACTGGTGTAATAAAGGGTGATTCATTAGTCTTGAGACTAATTTCAGGCGCGTGTATAAGTGAAACCAGGAAAAATATTTCAATGCAGTTGCTTATATCGTATAAATTTATTCAAAATCTATCAAGCTTCACGTTTACATTGCAGCGAATGGAACATTATCTTCGATTTTTTGCAGCTTGCTTAGAACGCCATCCATCAGACGTTCGATCGAAACGTCGATTTTTTTCAACTTCCTCTATATTCTGCCAATCAAGTGCCGGTAGTTCTGTGCTTCGCAACCATTTTCATAAACTTTACGTGAAAGTATTGCGGTACAAATTCCATTTATTGACTTTCGAGCCATTCTTGTGGTTTTTTTTGCATAATGACAACGTGGAAGGTCTGCCAGAAGATTATTTTGTAGCGCGAATGATTTTCTTTGATAAACTGTTTCAATTTAGTCGAGAATTTATCGATATACACATCAGAATTGATTGCAACAGCATTGCTTGGTTGGAAATATGGAGCTGAAATACCTTACAATGAAATGGCAATCCACATCAACACTTTTGGTTTAAATTTCATTTGGACGTCGTCTGGTGCTGCTTCATAATCGTCGGTGTAGAGGGAATCATTTCCACTGAGAGAACTCTTCGAAAATGTGAATCATCCGAAACGATGAATTTCCCACGCGTGAAATGCTTAACACGAAGTGCACGGCAACAACTGTCTTGCGTTTTATTTCGGCGTCTTTTTACATTTTCGAACTTGCACATTATTTGTCCTCAAAATTCAAGGCACAGTTGATTGCGAAACACCGTATTTTCTCGAAAATTTCCTTTGCGACTGCCCAACTTTGTCTTTTACACTTGACAGAAGATTTTTCGTTGTTCTTCTGCTAAGAACAGGTGGTCGACCGCATTTTTTTTTTATTTGTTGGTTGTTTGTCTTCACGCAATCACGCAAAACACGAAATATGGTGGCGCGACATATTGGCTTATCTTCAAACGCTTCGAGAATTTGCTTCGTGGACAGTTGTCCAAACAAGGAAGCAACGCACTTTCGTAAATCCAGCTTGTATGACATTTCCAATGTGAATAATCAAACGCGCAGATACCGAAATCAGAGTAGAGGTACTGTTACACCTTCAGCATAAACAACATTGCTATCTGTCAGTTGTTCAGCATTTACCCAAACGCCTAAAATTAGTCTCAAGACTAATGAATCACCTGTTATGAAACATCACTCGGTTGGACTGTCAGTAAAAAAGATTTCTTTTTTAGAATGATGCAACCCATTGTTCTGGGTTACTACATAAAATATTTCGAAAAAACATCAGATCCAGATCTGGTAAGAGGATGGCTGTTAGCTGCGGGTGTTATAGGACTTGCATTTGCCAATGTAATTTTTATGCACTACACAATGTTCAACTGCTCTCGAATAGGAATGAAAGTCAGAGTTGCTTGTTGTTCCCTAATTTACAGGAAGGTTAGTATTCTTAAAGGTTTATATAAATTAACTTCATTCATTTATACATTTGTGGAATTGTACAAAATGCATTTCTAATATTTGAGTACTCTATTATTAGGGTTTTACTGAATATACTGAATAATAAGCGTTTCTAAGTGGACACTTTAAACATATAATTGCTAGAATAGATTTATGTAACAACAAATCAAACACTTTGTTTCAAGTTTCATCTCAAGTAAAACAAGGGAGTAAAATATTTATCATTTCAAATCATATGACCGCTTTATTAACACGTAGGCTGAAAAGTTTTTGGTCTGACACATAGATGTCGCCCTTTTCAAAAAATCCATATGATTTTAGTAAGTACCATTTCGACGATTAGTTAGTTACAGTGGTTTTAGTGACGTTACTTTTGATATTTTCAAAACAATGGAAAAAATCTAATTTCGTGCGTTGATTAAAACACTGTTTTGTAATGGAAAAAAATACCGTTCAAGCAAAGCAATGGCTTAATAAGTATTACGGGGACTACATTACCGTCAGAAAGTATTTGCCCACCTAGTTACTTCAGTCCCAAGACAATAAAAACCCAGATAGTATATATTTTTTAATTTTAATGACTTATTATTTATTTTCACCGTCTAGAAAATCAGAAAAATATTCTTGATTTTCCAGCATTTTTCTCATCTATGTTTTTAATTATCGCTTTACAGAGTTTCGGCAGTCTGTCCGGTAGTTTCTTCAGAGTTTCTTCGGTTATTTTAACCTATTCTGCTTGTAAAAGTTTCCACAAGTGATTTTCTGATGTTGGATTGAGTTTTCGAACACACCTGTTCAAATGGTCCCACAGCAATCGATGGGGTTCAAGTCGGGTGATTGTGGAGGCCAAGTCAGCACTTCCAGGACGTCATCGGATTTCCATTGGTCCAAAAGTTCTCTAATTTGTTAAACAGATTATTTAAGGTCGTTGACATGCTGAAAAATAAATTTCCCCTGAAAAATATCTCTTCCAGAAGGAAGCATTGGAGTTAGCAAAATTTCTTGATACTGTTCTTTTCTCATGATTCCTTCTATCTTAAAGATTTTTCCAACTTTACCGTTGCCAAAACAACCCCAAACCATTACTGAACCTCCACCGTGTTTTACTGTAGGCTTCCAACATCCTCTCTCCAGCTGACCGCCGCACGTAAACTCATCGAATTTAGATTCGTCGCTCCAAAGGACGGAATTCTATTGTTCTGATGTCCAGTTTTCTAGTTGCAGGAGTCTTTTTCGACTTTTCTAGAGCTTTCGACTGTGTAAACCATGAAATACTTCTGGGTATATTATCTTTATATGACTTTGGTTGCTTTGGAATGATTTTCGTCCTACTTAAAAATATAGAAAACAGCTAGTGCGGGGTGAATCTGGCATGTCTAAAGCGCTTCCTATTAAGTATAGCATCTCATAAGGTTCGATACTAGATCCCTTACTTTTCCTTATTTATACTAACAATTTGGCCACTTTCCATATTCCAGGCTACTTTATTTTTTTGCTCTTCTCTGGGTGGAAAAGAAGGCCGATCTGTTGATGAGCAGCTTGTCGACGTACAGAAAGTTCAATCGTGTTTTGAGACTAATTGGCTCAATTTCAACGTTGATAAAACGAACATAATTACTTTTAAAACTGAAATAACTTCAAGTCATATGCCCATTTCCAACAAGACTTCGAACTAGTTCTTGGGTGTTTGGATTGATGACAAACTGAAATTTAATGACTATATTCAGGCCCTTAATGCCAAATTGGCCTCTGGTTGCTATGCAGTCCGAGTAGTTTCAAATGAACTGGGAAGTGGCATGACAAGGAATGTTTACTTTAGTTCGATGGAAACCCATTTGAGATATGGTATATGTGGATTTTGCAGCCAATACCAGTTTAATTCGGTATTTATTTTTCAAAAAAATCGCAATATGTGTAAGGCAAAGGTGAGAGACCATTATAGACCATTATTTCACCAACAAACCTTACCCTGCTTGCTAATACTGGAAACTGCATCCCTTATTCACAAGTGGTTCAGGGACATTGAAGGGGTTCATCACTATGAAACAAGATATCTCTCTCTCTTTCTTTCTAATAGTACACTTTTAACTATTTCAAACCTACACTTATCAGAAATTCATTCTTTTTTGTGGGCCTTAAGATGTATAATCACCTTCCACCATAATTAAAATACACATAGCAAATATGAAAATGTTTAGGAACTGTTTGAAAAAAATTTTAGTGGAAAATGCCTTTTATTCGGCGTAAGAGTTTTATGATTGCAACCTTTGGTTGTTCAAATAATTGTAATTTATTTATTATTTAGTGTATTTTTCATGATTTTTCAATGACTTAATTGTTTTGGACATTTTATTCTACGTAGGCTTATGTTTATCTCTACATTATTGTTTTATTTGTAAAACTATTTTAATGAATTCCTGTTTATAAGTGCTTACTCTTTACAACGAATAAAATGATTAAAGAAAAATAACAATGCATTGTTTAATGACATTGATAATTGTGGAATGTTGACTGCCCACGCTACTACAGCTGTTCAAAATAAGTACCTGAATTTTAATATCTAATCATTTTTAATCACATATTGTTATTTCGTGTAAATTATCTTTAAATGAAGTATTTGTTTTCATTTTCGTTACGTTAAAGATATTTCAACTTCCTTAGTCACTAAGAAAGTTTTATATTATAACTGATCTAATTTGGCATTTAGGGGTATAAATTGTCACGAGCACTACTAACCCTTGGTGATATTTACAGTATAAACTATTACATTGTCAAGAACATATGTTAATTGGAGAGCTAGAGGTTTTAGAATCTATGATAATTAACCTACCCTACATATATATATATATATATATATATATATATATATATATATATATATATATATATATATATATATATATATCTATATCTATATCTATATCTATATATCTATATCTCTATATCTCTATATGTATATATATATATATAGATATAGATATATATATATATATATATATATATATATATATATATATATATATATATATATATATACAGTTGTGGTCAAAATAATAGCAGTGGTTGAATAAAAATAACTAAAACTGTTGAAAGGTAACTGCAAGATTCCATTAAGGCAAAAATATTTTATCGTTTAAAACTTATCAACTGTGCTGAGGTTTCAACAAAAAATATGTATATAAAAATAAATATAAACAAAGTATTTACGTTTTGTAGCAGGAGATGAATTTTGCTTGGTCAAAATAATAGCAGTGTTTACTTAACACTGGTGTGTTTCAAACCTAAATGGTTTTTGCTCCTTGTGTTCGGTTAAATTGTCAAATTTAGAATAGTTTTGTGTCAGATCCATCAACACTTTTTCTGTTTTCAATACAACTATGGGAAGGAAGAAGCACTGTTCTCAAGAAAGACGTGAATTGATAAGAAAATTGCGTCGTGCTGGAAAATCTTACGTGCAGATTCAAAATATTTTGGGATGCTCAGCTAAAATGGTAGCAAATGCTTTCAGATGGCAACCTACACCTGAAACTCGCGGTCATAAACGCAAAACTACATCCAGACAGGACACACTTATAGTGCGAGCTTCAAAAGCAAACCCATTTGCTTTGTCAACACAACTTCAGGAGATTGTGGGAGTGAATGTAGCTTCTAGGACGATACGACGACGACTTAAAGAAGCAAAGTTACTAGCAAGAAGTCCGCGCAAGGTACCCTTGTTAAATAAAAGACACAGAAAAAGGCGATTAGAGTTCGCGAAGGAACATATTGAATGGCCTCTATGTAAATGGCGCAATATACTGTGGTCCGACGAAAGCAAAATTGTATTATTTGGAAATGTAGGCCGCAGAACATACGTTAGACGCCCTTTAGGAACCGCATATCAGCCTCAGTACACTATTAAGACAGTTAAACATGGAGGTTCAAAAATAATGGTATGGGCATGTTTCTCCTACTTCGGAGTAGGGCCTATATGTTGGATTAAAAACATAATGACCGCCAGTGTTTATGTTGAAATTTTACAGGACATTATGTTGTCCTATGCAGAATATGAAATGCCACTTAAATGGGTGGGACAATGATTCAAAACATAGCAGTCGATTATGTAAACAATTTTTAGAAAAGAAAAAAATTAATGTCTTAAATTGGCCAGCTCAAAGCCCAGATCTGAACCCGATAGAAAATCTGTGGAGCGATATTAAAGATAGCATAGCACGTGAAAAACCTAAAAATCAAGACGAGCTCTGGGCTGTAATCAGAGATTCTTGGAAAAGCATTCCTGTTTTTAGATGTCAAGATTTGGTTAACTCTATGCCGCGACGTTGTGAAGCTGTCATAGCCAATAAAGGGTTTACAATTAAGTATTAGGTGTGTCTGCTGCTCATAAAAGAAAAATATTGTTAATTAGTTGTACAGTTTTTTTTTAACAGTAATTTTTAGAAATTTGTCGTTTTTCTTTGATTTTTAAGAATTTAATTAATTAGCATTATATTACTTTGATGCATTTTAGGTGGGCTTCAAAGTTATCATATTTATGTTTTAGTTCTATTAAAAAAACTTAATAAATATGTTTTGATAAAAATTTAGTAAGCACTGCTATTATTTTGACCACAACTGTATATATAAGCTTTCATTTGACACCTCACTCGATGACCTAGTAATTTTTTTTTTCACTTCCGATTTCACCCCCCAAAACTAACCCCTTAAGTCAAAATTTAATTTTCAAAACTACACGACTCTAATGAGGCCATCAATTCCTATATTGGTACCAAATTTCAACTTTCTATGTTAAATACTCTCGGAGAAAATCGGGTGTGACAGACGGACGGACACCGAAGTGATCTTATAAGTGTTCCGTACGGAACACTAAAAATGAATCTAAAAAATAATAATCATTTTCGTATAAATAATGAATGCGAATTTTTATCGAGTATATACACTCTCAACCCTATGGGTAAGTTTACTCGATTCGAGTGAAAAATACGGTCTCGTGAAGCTGATCGAATGAAAATTTTATTCGAACACAGTAAAAATTTTCTGGTACTTTTGGATCAAAAATTAAAAAAAAATTCTGTATAACAATTTTTTAGCAAATTTTCTAAACTTTTAGATAAAAAATAGAATAAAAATTTTCGAGCATATCTAAACCATTTTTCAAAGATCTTAAGTATGAAAAATTGATTTTCATTACATTCGAACATTCAAAATTTGTCTGAAATTTTTTCACATACTTTTTAAAACATCTAAGAAGTGCTCCATAATTTTTAGGGTATGAGACCTAGTAAAAACATCAATTTTTGACTTCATATCAGTCATCAGTGCCTCCTAGAAAAAGGTGGGAAACATGTTTTATGCCAATTTTTTACATTTAAGCATTTTTCGTCTGCCATCTTGGATCCGCCATCTTGGAATAAAAAATAATCATTTTCTAACTTCAAATTCGTATTCAGCACCTCAAAAAACTCCCTAGTAACGCGTTTCACTCGAATGTCTCATTATTTAAGTCATTTATCTACATATTGAAAAAATTTTTGACGCCATTTTTCGTTTTAGCCATATTGCAGTCGCCATTTTTGAATTATTTATTATATTTTTAATCATCCAAAAATGGACAGAGGGGTTCGGTTGACAAAGAATGACCCATATACATATATATATATATATATATATATATATATATATATATATATATATATATATATATATACATATATATATATATATAAAAAATACATACACACACACACACACATATATATATAGACTAGGACTAGTCGTTTTTCGTAATATCACTAAAATATGAAGGAAAACAAGAATTAAACCTTTTGTTTATTTCAAGAATTTCCTTGTACCATTAATTTGCACTAAAATATTATTTACATATACTGTCATAGATGTAAATATACTTTAAGCCTTCAACTGCCTAAACACTGGACCTGTTTCTCATCTGATGACATCTACTATGGACACGGAACACTGTTAAGAATCCTAATAATTTTTAAATCGAAGTCTTTAAACTACCATCAAATTGACACAATGAGTGTCATTGGCAGTGAAGGTTTTGCGTATGCATACTTCTTTGATACGGTTATTGATTTGAGATTTATGCTAAACATATTTTTTAGCTTCTCAAACTAAACCATATTTCTTTGGGCAAAACGGCCGCTGGACAACTGGTAAACTTAATGTCCAATGACGTGGTCCGTTTTGACGTGGCAGCGCCTTTCTTGCACTATATCTGGATAATGCCCTTAGCGACTATTGGAGGATTTAGCGTTATGTATAGTTATATTGAATTAGCCGCAATACCTACTATGGGTGTTATGGCTTTACAGGCCGTTATGGGACAGGGTAGGTTATATATTAAGTTTAAAATAATCTTTTATATCGAAACCATTTATTAACGGCTTTCTTAGAAGTTAAAACTACCTTGTTGTACAAGGCAGATGATTTTGAATTAAATAACCGTGACTTAAACAGTCAACAAAAAGGGACTATAGGATATCTACAGGGTGCGTCACCAAAATCCAGACAATTGGAATCTCTCACCATATTATGCTTCCGCCAAAGGTCGCCGTTCGAATAGCAAACTAACTGAAGTAAACAGTGTGTGTCGCGATATTAAAAACAAGTGCGGAGTATAATCGAAGGCCTTCGCGCTGCGCGGTCAGCACCTGAAATAATTCGGTTTTTCAGATACTCGAAATCAACTATTTATGGCGTTGTAGCCAACGCTCAAGAACAGTCCAACGCAGGTTTTATTACGTCGGCGAGAAAGTGCCACTTGAAAGAAAGTACCGTGAGGCCCCTTAAAACCTTCAAAACGACTCAAACGCTGTTTTCGGAGGACCCAGGGCAATCGTTACGAAAATTGGCTTCGATTATGGGTCTAAGCGATCCGACAGTGCGTAGAATTGTCGAAGAGGACCTTCGATATCATTCCTACACAATTAAGATAAGACAGATGCTCTCTGATGATGCCAGGACAAAGCGAGTGGCGTACTGCTGCTTATCTGTTCTTTGAAACACGAAGCGGTGGGATGAATTCTTCTCCTTCTCCGACAAAATAATTTTCACTGTTGATGCAAAAATTAACTGGAGAAATGCTCTTTGGCTTGCCCAAAACCCCGAGGATGTCTCCGTTGTTACTGTCCGTAGTGAGGATGATTGATGTCGTGCTACTCCATTTTTTCCAAAAAGGAGATACTGTGACCAAAGAGGTATATTGAAAAGTTCTGACAATAGAGTGAAGCCGTGAAGACAACATATTGCGTAGGGAAGGCCATATGTTTTACAACATGACGGTGCACCGACTCACACGAGCCATTTGGTCCAGAACTGGCTCTTAGACAACTTTGACATGTTTTGGTCCAAGGAATTATGGCCTCCGGATAGTCCAGTTTTAAATCCTTTGAACTACTAGTTGACAGAGTCACAAACAAGTGTCGACATTCCAATGTGACATCATTAAGGACCGCAATTGAGGCAGCGTGCCGGCGCTTCGGACCGAAAATGGAGGCCGTTATTCAAGCTAATCAGGCAACATTGAATGATTGTTATTAACATAGACGCCTTAAATGCCATGTGAAACGATTTTTTTCAAACTTCATTTTTCATTATAAAACATGCCCTTAAAAAAGTTGTTTGATTTGTCCGGGTTTTGGTGACGCACCGAATAGTATATAGTAATATAATACCTAGTATATTTGTGAATTATGTTGTAGTGTTTATTGATACCGTTTAAATGAGCTACTAACATAACATTTTTTAGGTTATTTATCAAAACTACAGGGTAAATACAGGGCGAAGATAGCACAATTAACAGATAGTAGGGTGAAATTAATGAGTGAGATAACATCTGGAATCCAAGTTATTAAAATGTACGCCTGGGAAAAACCTTTCGAAAAGGTTGTGGAATTTGCTAGAAGGTAAGAGATAAACTATAATAATAACTTTATTGTATTACATATTATATGGGCTTGCCAGCTAAAAGAGACCATCCGAGGTCACTCGGTAAAAAAAAATGTTTTTACGAAAAACGATAAACGCATAAAAAAATTCTTACTGCAGGACAAATGTTACAGTGTTTCTATTGTGAATTGATTTCATTTCCTCGCCCTCAAACCTGTCCTTTTTTTGTGAAATGAAACGCCCTGTATATTTTTCATTCAATTGACAGAGCTCCAAAAATAAAAGCAGTGGTTTAGAGTTTGATAGGCTTAAATATAAAAGCTCTTTTTTAACGAAACTATGTGTGCGGCATAAGAGAAAGAGACATTTATATACAGGGTGAGTCAACGATAGAGTAAAGTTCATTATCTCATTTGTTTCGGGAATGACGAAAAAATGTTAAATATAATAGTTTTAGAGAATGTTAAGTTAGATGCTACAGGGTGTTCAAAATAAATTTATGCATTTCGACTATTTTAAATTGAAAAATCTCAAATTTTTTAAATGGCACACCCTGTATATTATTATTTTTTCTGATAGATTTTACATAACCCTCCAACTTGTATTAAATATGTCATATACCTATTTCTAATAGTTTTCGATTTTTAAATTTTTACCCTTGTTTTTAATACACTTACGCTATAACATCATAGTTACCAAGACAAAACATAAATGTAGGCAATAAAACTACTTAATTACTTTGTTAACTGTCACTAAAGTGTACTGGCACAAAGTAACGGACCAATGAATCAACTCTTTAAAAATGTAGACATTGTCAAATTTTGACATGTCTTTTTTTTTAAAAAAAAAAGGGCGAACCCCTTTTATGGCATTGAAACTAAGCCAACTAGCCAGCATCTCTCTTTATTGAATATATACACATATTTTACTTAAACCTAAACTAAACCTAAAGACACACACAAACACCCAGGAGTCCAAGGCGGAATCGAACCGCCGACCCTTCGATTCATAGTAGGATTCACTACCTACTCCTCTAAAGGTACCACTTGACATGTCTATTAAACAAGTAAAAATAGTTTAATTTTTGTTGTAGTAAGTGACGTATAAAGGTAACAGTTATAGATTTTCCTAAAAATGAATTAGTTCATATGGTTTATATACTGGGTGAGGCGGGAAAAAATTGTCTTTAGGCAGTAAGGCTTTACCGAGCGAAGTAACCTAATAGATGTATACCATCTAGAAAATCTTTTCAGTGCTTAATGGAACGGTTTGATGGTAGTGGTAGCGTTGGGTATACGAAACGAAAAGTAGTAAACCAGAATGCTACCAATGAGGAAACAGAAATGGAGATTTTACTTCATGTTGAAGATAATCCCCAGGTCAGCAGCCGTCAATAGCTAACTTATCTGACACATCCCAATCTACGGCTAATCGCACCACGAGAAAATACAAGTATCATCCCTTTTATATGAAACTACACCAAGAACTTCAAGACCGAGATTTTGAACGACGAGTAAACTTTTGTACCACCATGAATGGAGTAATAGCGGCCGATCCAAATTTTTTATCCAAAATAATGTTTTCTGATGAAGCTACTTTTCGCGGTAATGGATCAGTTAACAGCCATAACATGCATTATTATTCAACAGTTAATCCATTTTGGGTCCAGGAAGTTCAAAACCAAAACCATTGGTCGCTTAATGTACGGTGTGGACTATTAAATTTTCGAATTATTGGTCCATATTTTTTCCGCGAACCGCTTAACGGGCCTAGATATCTAAATTTTTTGCAAAACGAATTACCCCAGCTTTTTAAAGAAGTTGATAACTTTGAAAGGGAACAAATGTAGATTCAATAAGACGGAGCTCCTGCTGATTACCACCGGGAAGTTCGGGAATTTTTAAACGATCGTTAACGACAAAAATGGGTCGGTAGGGATGGATTCATTCAGTGGCCCTCTCGATCATGTGACTTAACACCTTTAGACTTCTTTTTGTGGGGCTACATTAAAGATCGTGTTTATGTGAATCCTCCTACAACACCAGTAGATATGGAAAATAAGACACGGGATGCGTGCAGGACAATAACGCCCTTTATGCTAAGGAAAGTAAAGGAAAATATAGTAAAACGAGTAAACATGTGTATTCAAGTAGACGGACATATTTTTAAACATTTATTACTTCATAATAATTAATCATTAGATAAGTTAAACTATATTAAAATTATTATTAACTATTTGTTTATGTTTTCACAATAGCGTAAGTGTATTAATAACAAAAAGGTAAAAATTGAAAAATTCAAAATAAATCGAAAACTATTAGAAATAGGTATATGACATACTTAATAAAAGTTGGAGGGTCAGAAAAAATAATAATATACAGGGTGTGCCATTTAAAAAATTTGCGATTTTTCAATTTAAAATAGTCGAAATGCTTAAATCTATTTTGAACACCCTGTAGCATCTATCTCAAATTTCTTTACATATATCTTTTTTTTTTCATCTCTATATTACGCTCGTACCAATTATGAGTATTCCACCTTCAGAAACTGAAAACTTTTTTTTTTTAAAAAATTGAAATATTAGAAAAACTACTAGGTTTAGGTATATAACATTATTAATAAAAGTTATAAAATTTTACGCAGAATTTAAAAATAAATTAGAAAAGAGGATGTTCCATTTAAAAAACATGTTATATCGGCCACACCTTTTTGAAGTACCCTGTATACTCAAAAATAATTTTAAACTGTGTACCTTAACATTCCCTAAAATTATTGTATTTAACATTTTTTCGTCGTTCCCGAAACAAATGAGATAATGAGCTTTACTTTATCGTTGACTCTGTACACAATCGGTGACAGAATACTTTTTAACTGGTTATGCAGGAACAATCGTTTTCTTCTGCAGAGCCTGTTCGTCCGGCTGATTTATACTGGTAATACAAAAACAAAAGATTGTACCGCGACGGTACCATAGACATAGTGTCGGTGGGTCTTACTCTATATATTCAATAAACCATATTGTACAAGAAAGCTAAACATTTTCTTAAAACTAAATCGAGCTGTCCACTTTCTACTCACACTATATATTGAGGCTCTTAAATCACTACATAATTTTCTTACCTTCTGTACTTCATAGACTAACATCTTTCAGTCTTACGGTCGGTCAGGTAATAACGTATCGCCTATAACTTGTAATCGGTAAAAGAAATTATTTTTTTTGAGGTTATTGTTGGCACCCCTGCACAACGCTTTGCGGAAGTAGATTCATTTCTAAATTATTTATAGTTAAATAGTACATTATGTAAATTAAATACATATATGAAATGCCACCGCTCATGTTAAAACACAAACTAACCAATCCACCAGCAAATTTCGAATCGAAAGGGGAATGCGGCAGGCGTATCACGCTCTCCCCTAAGCTTTTCGTAACACTTCTAGAAAGTATTCTACAATCAACAAACTGGCAAAGAATGGGACTTGAAATTGACCGTGAAAAGTTAAATCACCTCTGTTTCGCCGACATTGTCTTAATCTATAATATATATAAAATACAACGTCTCTCTGCCTGTCTGTCTGTCTGTCTGTCTGTCCGTTAGTGCGCTTATCACTGGAAAACCACTTATCCGATTTACGTACTTTTTTTTTAAAACATACATATGTTCTCTGGCCAGGTTATAGGCTATATTTTATTACGATAGGTAGCATAAGGAATGAGCAGAGACGATAATAGTGAGTGTAGTCGGAAAAAAGTTTGTCGCTACCGCGTTTCCTTGCAATACACAGCCTAAACCATTAAATATAGAACAATATTATGTAGCAGAGAATATCTATAATTTATAATATATATAAAATACAATATCTCTCTGTCTGTCTGCCTGTCCATTAGTGCGTTTATCACGCGA
Source organism: Pachyrhynchus sulphureomaculatus (assembly GCA_019049505.1). Taxonomy (NCBI): domain Eukaryota; kingdom Metazoa; phylum Arthropoda; class Insecta; order Coleoptera; family Curculionidae; genus Pachyrhynchus; species Pachyrhynchus sulphureomaculatus. The sequence continues at coordinate 222,175,107 of CM032447.1, read as the reverse complement.
GAACCACTTATCCGATTTACGTGTCCTCTTTTAAATTCATACATATATTCTTTGGCCAGGTGATATAATAATAATAATAATCTATACCTATAATATATATAAAATGCAACTTCTCTCTGTCTGTCCGTTAGTGCGCTTATTCCTCGAGAACCACTTAACCGATTTGCGTGATTTTTTAAATTCATACATATGTCCTCTGACCAGGTTATAGATATATATTTTATTACATTTATAATATATATAAAATGCATCGTATCTCTGTCTGTTTGTCTATCTGTCTGTCCGTTAGTGCGCTTATCACTCGAGAACCACTTATCCGATTTACGTGTTTTTTTTTAAATTCATACATATGTTTTTTTTTTTTTATAAAATACGAAGGGAATAAACAGAGACAAACTGCTAATATGTAGGAAAAATGATGAAAATTTAGCAGAAAGGCTGAATAGATGGGCGGAATACTTTAAAGAAACATTAAATGGAGATAAAAATGAGGAGTTGAATGAGAAATAGGAAGCAGAATTAACTGAAGGGCAGGAGGGAAAAAATAAGAGAAATACTCAGAACCCAAAAAAAAAATAAGGCCCTGGGTGGAAATTGTATAACAGTAGAAATGATAAAAGCTGGAGAAGTAGATCTGGAAAATGAAATATGCTGGTTGGTGCAAGAAATATGGGAAACAGAAAAGATGCCAGTGAGCTGGAGAGAGTCGCTCATTTGTCCAATATGCAAAAAAGGAGAAAAAACTATATGTGCTAATTATATACCAATAGCCTTACTGGATGTCGTATACAAGATATTAGTGGTGACTATCAAAAACAGACTAGAAGAGAAAGCCGAGTCTGTTCTGGGAGAGTACCAATAGTTCGGTTACAGACCCGATATTTTCGATTAAGCAAAACCAAGGTAATACCTTAGAACAAAATTTGGCACTACACTTGGTCTTTGTGGATTTTCAGAAAAGCATATGACTCTGTAAATAGAGAAAGACTCTACAAGATAATAGAAGAACTTAAAATTCCAAGTAAATTGATTCGCATGATGAGAATGACCCTGAATGACACAGAAAATAGAGTGTTGGCTGAGGGCAAAGTATCAGACAAGTTTAAGGTGAAGAGAGGATTAAGACAGGGGGATCCCGTGTCGACATGTCTATTTAATTTGGTACTAGAGAAGATTATCCGGGAGTCAGAAATAAAAACAAATGGAACGATATACCAACAAACCTGCCAATGCTTGGCCTATGCTGATGATGTAGCAGTGATTGCAAGAGCAAAAGAGAACCTCAAAAAAGCCATAAGTAGGATAGAAGAAAGGGGAAGGATGAGAGGACTAAAGATAAATGAGGAAAAAACAAAATACATGGAAATTACAAAGAAGAAGGATAATAAAAACAACAAAAGTTTAGATATAATAAACAACTTAGGGAAAAGATATATGTTTGAAAAAGTAGACAAATTTAATTATCTGGGAGTAACACTAACAGAGAGTGGACAAGAAAGGACGGAGATACAAGAAAGAATAGCGAAAGGACAGATATGTTTGGGGGCAATGAATCCAATATTGAAATCAAAGAATGTATCAAGAAAAGCAAAAGAAAACATATATGCGACAGTTGTCAGACCCACGGTGACATATGGATGCGAAACGTGGAAACTGAATGCAAGAGAAAAGGAGACGTTGGAGGTGTGAGAAAGGAAAGCTTTGAGAAGAATCTATGAAGGAAGGAAAGAAGAGGCACTGTGGAGAACAAGAACAAACTACGAATTAAAATGCCTATATACGTTACCCCTTATAAGCCAAATCATAAGAAGCCAGCGATTAAGATGGTTGGGACACGTGGCAAGGATGAAGGAAGAAAGACAGGCAAAGCAAGCCCTAATAAGACTAGGGGTTGGAAGAAGAGGCAAGGGTAGACCTTTATCTACATGGATTCAGGCAGTAAAGCAAGATCTGGAGTTGATGGGAATCCCGCACTGGGAAAAGCTAACAGGAGACAAAAAGAAGTGGAAACGCGTATGCAACCAAGCCATGGGCCTCTAAGGCCTCTCGAGCTATTTAATAATATAAACATAACGAATAAGCAGTGACGATAAAGGTAAATCAAGTTCACGCGAGCGGAGCCGCGGGCACGGCTAGTAACAGATAAAATGCAAGAAGCACAAACTATGCCACCCATACTTCAGGATGCCTCAGGAAAAGTTGGTTTGGAAATTAATCTATCCAAGACCCAGTATATGATAAATCTTGTATTAAGCTACACTATAAAACTAAATAACGTAAAGATCGAGCTAGTGTACCAATATAAATACCTAGGACATGAAATCAGCATAGGACGAAATAATCAAACATATGAAATTCAACGGAGAATAGGCCTCTCCTGGGCTGTATATGGCAAACTGGCCTATGTATTCAGATCTAACTTTCCTATGTGTTTAAAAAGAAAGGTATTTAACAGATGCATACGCCACGGAGCCGATACTCTCACAATGACCAAGAAAAACATCAGTAAAATATGTGTCATGCAACGAAAGATGGAGAGTCAATGTTAGGCGTTACTCTTAGAGATCACATCCCAAATAAAATTATCAGGAAGAGAGCGGGGGTACAAGACGCAGTGAAACGCATTCTACATCTTAAATGGAAATGGCTGGGCATATTTCTAGGTTTAAGGATGGACGATGGACAAAGAGAATTATAGAGGCAACCAAGATCCGAAGCCTATCGGAGTAGAGATAGACCACCAAGTCGGTGGACTGATGATTTGAAAAGAGTGGCTGGAAATTGGACATAAGTGACCCAGAACAGGAAAAAGTGCAAGACTTGAGGGAGGCTCCAGCAGTGGACAGTATGAGCTGATGATGATGATGATGATGAGTACATTATCGAACATGAGTGCTGCATACGCTTCGCGCTTCGAGCCTGCGTTCCTATGTAATCATCCAAAATGTCCCGAAATGACGCCTACAGCGGTTGTTAGGTATATGGGCAATTCGAGGATATTCGTTAGCAAGTAGGTGAAACGATATTCTCAATTAACTTTGCTCCAAAGTGCTCAAAAACTAAAGAAAATTTAGATATATATAGTATAAAACGATTCGCGCACTCATCTCCGGTCTAACGATTTAAAGTGACGGAGTACAATCAAGTACAATCAGTTGTTGAGCGAAAAACACAGAGAGAAACCACTCGTGTGGGCAGAGGAAAACATAGATCGCGACTGGAGCAATGAAATTTTCTCCGAGGAAGCTTCATTTTGGGGTTTTGTTATTACGCCACAAGCCTGGGTAGTTTCTATTAACCGATTGGTTCAGCGCATCGTGAAACACCCATGTTTGGGGATGTTCTTTGGAAAAAGGCTTTAGGAGACTCTTCATCTTTACCTATAGTTTGAACGCTGAAAAAATGCTCCAGATTTACAAGAAGGCATTAGTACCGATTGCCAAACGGTGGTTTGTCGATAAAAATGAAGAGTGGATTCTTCAAGAGGATAACGACCCCAAACATCGAGAGTAAAATGTGTAGCCAGTGGAACAGGGAATCCGGTATCGTCACACTAGATTGGCCATCTCACTCCCCCGATGCAAACCCAGGTGCAGTCAAAAGATGTACACAGTAAAGCATCTGCCACGGCAAATTTGGCCAATTTGGCCAATTTGGAAATATTGGCTAAAAGAATACGCGAAAAATCTCGTCGAAAGTATGCTCCGAAGATGTCAGGTGATCATCGACGCTGATTGAGACTGGACGAACTACTGAATCCATTTTAATGGCAATCCTTTACTGTCGAATGATGCAAGAAAAATTTAAATAAATAAATTTTTTAAGGAACAAGTTTTTACTTGACCGACTTTAAACCTTCCTTAGAAGGAGCTTTACATCATAACGCAAAACTGCATTAAAATTGATTCAGTAGCCTACAAGATTTGCGTAGACATCTACAGAAAGTAAAATTTCTGGTCAGCGAGTGTCTTTCTGTATATTCGAGCTAATATCGAGAGGCTGTAAGTAATTTTTAACGTGGTTTCACTGATCTGTAGAACATGTTTTCAGGTATGATTAGCAATGTAATTTTTTTTTTTTATTTGAAATACGTTTTCAGAAAAGAAGTTAATGTTATCACCAAGACGTCATACATTAAGGGTTTCTCTGCGGCCCTAATGGTTTTTGTGGAACGAGCGACTCTCTATATTGCTGTGATATCTTTTGTATTATTAGGAAATAGAATTTCAGGTAAGCAAAAGTTATGAAGAAAATAATATTGTCAAGTATTTTGTTATTTTAGATAATGTCATGTGTGAAGTATACTTACTTTCTTTACTTTTTCGGGTCCGGATTGTTGTATAGTTTCTCAGCCCAATAATGAGCCAGGTCCAATGTTTCTGGCTTGTCCAACCATAGGTCATTGAGGGTGCAGTAAGTTAGGCAGTTTAGGCATATTAAGAGACGGTCCGTGTTTTCAGTTGCACCACAGTGGCACTTGTCGTCAACGACTCGAAGTGGGTTTGTCTTCACTGGGACAGTCCCAGTTCTAATACGGTTTAGCGTTTTCCAGATTTTTCAGCTGCAGGTGGCACCACTGGACGCGTCTTTTGAGAATGGGTAACTGGCAGGTGGTTCGTCTAGGGTGTGTTCGAGGAAACGGTGTCTTGATTTTATTCTGGGGTCTGTATTGGCTTCCAAAAAGGGGGTGGCGATCATCGAAGGTATGCTTAAATTTTCCGCTGAACTCGTGTGCTGCTCTCCGTGATTCTGGGCTATCAAAACTAGCCGCGCTATAAAACTTTTCTAGTCGCGTGGACTTCATATATCCTGTAGCCAATCTACACGTTTCGTTAAGGCTAATGTCGACTTTCTTAGGCTGTGGAGGAACAAAGTGTTTGGACGATGGTCCAGAGCACCGTTTATTTGGCGTCCCATTTACTGTTTGTGAGTTTCTTTAGAATGTTATTCCTTGCATGGTGCGTTTGTGGATCGGGGTGTTGGTTGGTCGTTTGTGTATACGTTGAATAAAATTGGCGCCAAGACACTTACTTCCCTGGGTCAGGTCGTTTTTTTCGGTCCTTCAGCGACTTTTCTTGCTTTCTAGGGTAACATAGAATTGCCTATTTTCTAGCAACGGCTTTATTATTCTTACAAGCTGGAAATCCTTGCTGGTTTCGTAGACTTTTAGCAATAGTTTCTTGTGGTTAACTGTCTCATAGGCTGCACTCAGATCGACCTAGGCTAGGCCCGTTATTTGTTTGTTATCTCATCCTTCCTCTATGAGGAAGCCCCCTGTAGACTAAGACTTGACTGGTACAAGATTTCTCCGGTCTGAAACTAGCTTGCTGTGAGATGACCTTTAGGTTTACAATGTCTACTGTTTTATTGCTTCTCTAAGATCAGCCTCTCATATAGTTTATAGATATGGATCTGATGCAAGTTTTTTTATATTTTAACCTTGCTTCTGTTCGCATGTATTGATTGGTCCATATAACATCTCTTAATGAGATAACTACTGCTTTATTAATTAATCCTCTAAGGTCTCTGACTGGGTTATGATAGCTGGATAGATCCACACTAAGGTATTTGAACTGGGTTATCTGTTCTATAGGTTTATCTTACACTAAGAGTTTGCACCTGATGGGTCTTTGGCAGTAGTGATACTTTTGGTCTTTTCTATAATGTATATAAAATGCAACGTCTGTCTGTCTGTCCGTTTGTGCACTGGAGAACCACTAATCCGATTTACGTCCTTTTTTTTTAAAACATACATATGTTCTCTGGCCAGGTTACAGGCTAGATTTTATTACGTTAGGCAACATAAGGAATAAGCAGTGACGATAATTGTGAATCAAGTCGGAAAAAAGTTTGCTGCTAGCGTGTTCTCTTGCAATACACTGCCTAAACCATTAAATATGGAACAATATCATGTTGCAAAGAATATCTATATTATATGTAAAATGCGACATCTCTCCGTCTGTCTGTCTGCCCGTTCGTGCGCTTATCACTCGAGAACCACTTATCTGATTTACGTTTTTTTTTTTTTTATTTCATACATTTGTTCTCTGGCCAGGTTATCTATAATATATATAAAATGCAACGTCTCTCTGTCTGTCTGTCCGTTAGTGCGCTTATCACTGGAGAACCGCTTATCCGATGTACGTGCTTTTTTTTAAAAACATACATATGTTCTCTGGCCAGGTTATCTATAATATATATAAAATGCAACGTCTCTCTGTCTGTCCGTTGGTGCGCTTATCACTGGAGAACACCACTAATCCGATTTACGTGCTTTTTTTTTTTAAAACATACATACGTTCTCTGGCCAGGTTACAGGCTATATTTTATTGCGTTAGGTAACATCAGGAAAAAGCAGTGACGATAATAGTGAATCAAGTGGGAAAAAGTTTGTCGCTAGCGCGTTCTCTTGCAATACACTGTCTAAACCATTAAATATGGAACAATATCATGTAGCAAATAATATAATATATATAAATTGCAATATCTCTATGCCTGTCTGTCTGTCCGTTAGTGCGCTTATCACTCGCAAACCACTTATCCGATTTACGAGTTTTTTTTTAATTCTTAACTTTGTAACATTCATTTTTTCCTAGATTTTAAGACCATGTAATGTTACTGATTTTTCTCTTAATAATGTACTTCTTTTCATTTTTGTATCGAGCGGTATATTAATCAGAAATTCTTAGCCGCTCGTTATATAGTGTGCTGTGCGGGTTTGCGACCGAATCTATCGATGCGCCGGGATTGGTCAAATGTTTGTATCCGGAGTTTTGGTTCCGGCGTCGCCATATTACAGACAGAGTGCCCACGGCTTATTTAAGGGTCCGGAGGACACGAATCTAGGCTGAGTACCATCGAGCCGCCGCCGGGCTTAGAACACCGAGCCGCCGCCAGGCTTAGTAACATCAAGCCGCAGCCAGGCTAATTTCCACCGAGCCGCTGTAGAGGCTTACGACAATATCTACGAGAGCCAAGTTAAGCACGAGTTTTTTATCATAAAGCCGTAGGAAGACCGTAAGTTACCAGAACATACATCAATAAATATATTCCCCGCAAATATAGTGTTTTAACAGCAATTTGAACTGAAAGATCGCGAAGTGAAAATCACGACTCTTCGATTTCGGGTGTAGTCACGATTTAGAAGTAAAATCTCTGATTTAGGGACTCTAATTTATAAAAACTACTTTTAGGCTAGAATTTTTTTTGTATTCCTTAAAACTGCAAAGGTTGGAACTTTTATTTTAAATCATGAATAAATTTTCTTTTTTTGTTGATTAAAGCTAGTGTCTCACTGAATACCTATTTTTCTTTTCAGGATAAGAAAAGTTGTACTAGTATAATTCTTTTTAGTAATATCCGTAAAACACTTCAGTATTTTTTCATTTTTTAACTGAAGTTAGATCCTTTCTATTTTAAAATGAATGGTGCCCAAAAATTTGTACGACTGAAGCTTTTTTAAAAAATAGAAAATAATTCCAAAAAGACGTATAACAATTATCTCTTACCCATATTTCTCTACCAAGGAAAACTGAGCTAGTGTTTGTTTAATTTCTTTAGTTCTTTTAAAATCATTATTCACTCAATTCATTCTCAGAAATTAAAAAGAGGTTGCAAGAAAATTGTGCCCAAGCGTGGGAAAAACAATTTTCACAGGGTACAAAATGACGCCGCAAAAAGCGGACCAAGTTGTCAGCCTACAACTTAATATTTATCAAAAAAAATCTCTTTCTGTTTGTCCGTTAGTGCGCTTAGCACTCAAGAACCACTTATCCGATTTACGTGTTTTTTTTATAAAATACATGTATTCTCTGACCCGGTTGTAGGATATATTTTATTATGTTAGGTAACATAAGGAATAAGCAGTGAAGCAATAGTGAATCAAGTCCACGCGAGCGGAGCCGCGGGCACGGCTAGTCAGTATATATGTTCCTATTAAGCTGATAAAAAGCTTTATAAAATCTAAAAAAGTTGTCTCTTCACTTTCGGCGAGTAGCGCCGCATCGTCTGCGGAACACACAAGACAAATTCTGTTGTTACTCATTATGTATCCTATTCCTAGTGACTTTATATCTTTTATTATTTTGCCCATTAAAAGATGGAATAAATTAATTTAATTAAATATTAAAAGTACGACGAACTTAAAAACCTAATTAGTTGTGATCATTAGAACATCTTGTTACATACTTTAAATCATACTTGATGTCAGTCGTATATAAATTATTTATTGAATCTTGCAAGTTATAAAAGTATAAGTTTAGCACGTTTTAGTTTGTTGATGATAAGTAGAAGAATTTTCAGAGCAATACATTTGCTTATTTCCAATATAAATCCCGATAAATCCCAAACTGTTTCATTTTGTTTTTAGGTGAAGTGGTGTTTTCAATGGCCCAACTGTTGAACACAATTCAATTGTACATGTCCATATTCTTCCCATTGGCACTCTCCGCCTACGAAGAGGCTAAAGTATCAATAACAAGATTAGAAGAATTCCTTTTGATGGAGGAAAATAATGAAATGTTGGAATATACAGACACTGGTAATTAAAATCCGATTTATTAAAAATTCTAATGATTTAATATTTTCTTCGTTACCTAAGCAGTTTTTACATTTTTCAACCTCAAATTTAGGTAACATTTATACATAGTAAATGTATTTCAGTTGCTCCACTACTAGCCTCTTATTTACTAATTGATTCAATATTTTCTGTATGCATTGCACCCGAGCGCCATCTGTGGTGTGTAGAGTCACCAGTTAGACCCTATGAAGCACTTGCCCATTCGTAGAAACTACTGACGTTCTAATACGCAAACAACGTGTATTTGTTTTTAGTGTTCCATATGGAACACTTATAAGATCACTTCTGTGTCTATCTGTCCGTCTGTCACACCCGATTTTCTCCGAAACTGACGCAAAAAGTTGAAATTGGGTACTAATATAGAAATTGATGGCCTCATCAGAGCCATGTAGTTTTGAAAGTTAAATTTTGGGGTTGATTTTGGGGGGTAAAATCGGAAGTGAGATGTCAAATGAAAGCTTGTAAAAACACAAGTTTAAAAATATATATAATGTCTTACATGCGCACACTTTTCTTTTTATTATTTTTGAAAAAATCGCGAAAAATCGCTGTCTCCCCCCTCTATCTCGAAAAGTACTGATCCAAAAGTTTTGAAAAAATTCTGGAATATTCTCCATGGGGTGTAGATTGAACGAAAATTATCACAAGTGCATTACCCTTAACAATGTATCTGGTACATGAAAAAACAAAAATTTCAAGGTCATCCGTTTTCAGTAAAGATCGGAAACAAACTATGTTGGAAACTCATTATGTTTTGTGAAGTCACTGATCATTTATACCTTCATCAGACAAATTTTTATTTCAAAAGCAATCAACTTGCACTTGACCGGTTATTTCACTTTTGATGCATTTTTGTTATCGTTTTCGGAGCGGATCGAACAAAGAATTTGCATTATGTTGTTTCAAACCTGGAAAATCACGTGCGGAAACGATGAGATGATGCACAAGACCTTCGGAGATGGCACAGGCGATTCAAAAATGGTTGCATGTAATCCTCGATTTTTTTTTTTCGATCAAGGTGTTGTGCACCATGAATTTGTTCCAAAGATGATGGCGTCACGCATTGAAAAGGAAACGATGGAATTTGTGGACGAGTGGTGACTGGCTACTTTATTACGACAAGAGTCGGCGCACTCATCGCATATTGTACAAACTTTTTTGGTAAAACACGGTATAACACAGCTTCGTCACCCTTCAAACAGTACTGACATTGCTCCCAGTGACTATTGACTCTTCCCAAAATTAAAATTACCACCCAAAGGGAAACGACTGGACGATGTTGAGACGATCCAAAAAAATGCGACCAAGGCCATCACAGCAAAAAACATGTTTCAGTACTTGGATATGCCGATGGAATCGTGTTGCGCAGTCTAATGGGGACTACTTTAAAGGATGCCACCTGCCGGAACCCGTAGAATAACGCCCGTACGCAGTTACTAGTGTAGTTCGGATAACTTTCGGGCAGAGCTCGTATTCCTATTTTAATTTATTTTACCACTTTTATTGCAATAGAAACAAACATTGCAACAAGATCAAACTTAGTACTTAGTTTTTGACACGTAAAACACGCAGCTATAGAAAAAGAGCTGTAAAAATACAAAAATGAATGCATCGGTAATGCCTTGCATTTGTGGCCGAAAAATTATGACATTACAACTCCTTATTTTAAACAAGTATACGCCTGGAACTTTTGTACGTGCAAAAGTATATTTTGAATATTTCTTCTTCAATCTTTTTGGTGTAGTGCAATTTTGTGTTGGGATTGTATTTCTCTTTTAGCAGTCTAATGTTTCAGAAAAATCTACGACCGGTATAAAGCTGGTAAAAGCACGAGCAAGTTGGTTACCTAATCCTATTGCACACACACTCATGGATATAGATCTGGAAATTAAACCGGGAACTTTGTGTTGTATCGTCGGTGCGGTTGGATCTGGAAAAAGCTCTTTATTAGAGGTAAAATATTTAGTAAAAATTTTTTTCCCACATTAGTGTGTTTAAATTTATATATGTTAATATAGTTAAAAATATACTATCAAAGTATTAATTTCTCAATTTCTTGAAAATGTTACCTTAGTAAAGTCAAATATTAATATATCGAGATTGGTGAAATTGTGTTTCAAACTAACATAGATTTAATTCTTAGATTGTAATCATACTCAAATCGTAAGCTTAGGCTGTATGAAGTTGCTTAACGTTTCGTGTCCCCGTCCGATGTCCCGGACTGTGGGACCAAATAGCACGATGAGGCAGCGGGATACAAAAAATTCCGAAGGTACAATAGCCCCCCGTTCGGATCTCGGGGTGGAGGCGTCAACATACAGAGATCATAATTTTAAAATAGATTTTTGCAACATATGAGGTTTAAACATAAATTCAGTGCACCAACACCTGCAATCAAATAAATCGCATGTACTCGCTCTGTGTGAAACCAAGGTCAGATCATCGACCAGGACAGTCAATTATCTTTATCCTGGGTACGACTTCTATTCCCGTTTAGGCGTAACTTTGGAATCTGTCGTTTTGTCAAAAGCGACCTCTCTTGCCAACGAGAAGAGGCTCTGCAGCCCCCAAACTTGGATGTTATGTGGTTAAAAATAACGACTCAACAAACCACAAGGTTCATCTGCATCCTCTATCGACCACCAAGTGATACTAACCTTAGAACACTTCTCACTTCTCTTCCAGACACCATCGATCATTTACAAACTAACTATCCAAATGCCGAAATTGCCATCCTGAGCGACTTTAATGTCCACAACATCAACTGACTTAAATATTCAAATACTACCGACGAACAAGGTCGTGAAGCTGAATCATTCTCAATCAGTTGTGGCTTAACTCAGCTTATTGACGAACCAACACGGATCCCTGATCGAGGCGGGGAGTTCGCCAGTCTTCTTGATCTGTTTTGAACCACCAATCCGGAGATTTACACGGTTACTGTAAATCCGCCGTTAGGTTTTTTTCGATCATAAACTGCTTTCGACATCGAGTATCCTGCCAATCAGTGACAGAGAGGCGCCTTAACAGCGCAAAATTTGGCACTACAGATCTGCTAAATGGGAAGATATCTTGGAATATTTTCGAACTTTCCCTTGGTTAGACGTTTGTTTTCGATCCGACGACCCATCTGACTGCGCCAAGGAGGTTTCCGATGTTATTTTGGCTGGTATGGAAGCTTCGAAGAAATGCCCTTCCAACGGCAAGCCTTGGTTTGACTGAAAATGTAAAGAAGCGGTTGCTTCTAACCATCTTGCCTACCGACAATGGCGTGAAAATCTTAACACCATAAATCGTAAGACCTTTGTTCGTGCCCGGAACAGATGCAAAAAAATTATCGACGAAACCAAGGGGGCACGCAATCAACAATTCCAGATCCTTTTGGTCAGTCGCTAAGGCAGTTAGTCAAAATTTCACCAAATCCACCATACTACCACTCACACGGCCAGATAATTCTATTGCAACACCACCTGTTGAGAAAGCGAACTTGTTGGCTGAACTCTTTCTTCACATTCTACTGTCGATTTCCAAGGAAAAACATCACCTACTATTCCCATAGTGCAATCAAGAATGCCCGATATTGTCTTCAGACGGCGTAACATAAAACGTATTTTAATGAATCTAGACACCAAAAAAGCTTCTGGCGCTGACGGAATACCTGCCATAGTTCTCAAAAACTATGCGAGGGAACTAACACTAGTTTTCTGTAGACTTTTCAACCTATCCTACGGAAAGGGAATATTTCCTTCCTGCTGGAAATGTGCCACAGTTCAGCCGATACCTAAAAAAGGCAAGAAGACCTTGCCAAATAACTACCGACCAGTCGCACTGCTTTCAATAATATCGGAAGTCATGGATAAGGCTATTAATCAGCATCTTCTAAAAGATCTTGAAGGATTTAACATTATTAGCGATCACCAATATGGCTTTCGTAAACATAAATCAACAGGAGATCTTCTGACTTACACATGGTTGGAACAACGCAATTGAACGCTTTGGAGAATCTCAAGCGTTTGCTCTTGATATATCCAAGGCATTCGACCCTGTTTGGCATGATGGACTCTCTCTAAGCTACGCTCTTCTGGTATGTCTGAAAAAGTCTATTTGTGGCTCTCATGTTTCCTTAGAGAGCGTTCTTTACTAGTGGCAGTCGACGGATTTCTTTCTAACACCTTCACTATCAACGCCGGTGTGCCCCAAGGCTCTATACTGTCTCCTACTCTCTTTCTCATTTACATTAACGATCTGCTGGAAAAGACCAGGAATCCAATCTACAGCTTTGCAAATGACAGTACGCTTATCTCTTCATTCACTTTGAACGCTCGGACATCGGCTACTCAGACGAATATCCGCAGACAGCGGGAAGTCTTTCAACTTAACAGAGACCGGAAAGAAATTCTATCTTGGTATGACAGTAACCAAGTGGAATTTAACGCTACAAAAACCCAGGCGGCAGTTTTTTCTAAAAAAGTTAACGTTGCTGAACCCGACGTAGTTATGTCGGTGCACTCCATTCCTCTAACATCGTCACTCGATTTGTTGGGCATTAATTTGGAAGCAAATATGTCCTGGCATGAACATGTCGCAGGCATAGCAAGGAGAGCTTCTCAAAAGTTGGGAATATTATTTTGAACCAGAAATTGTTAATTTTTTACAAAGCTCAAATTCGACCAACTATGGAATACTGCTCCCATGTTTGGGGCTCCGCTCCCAAACATACACTGCATTTGTTGGATTACGTTCAGAGAAGAGCTGTTCGTCTGATTGGAAAGTCGGAACTGACCGGCGACCTTGATTCGCTGGAACATCGAAGAACGGTTGGCGACTTGAGCCTATTCTACAAGTATTTTCACGGAAAGTGTTCGAAGGATGTAGCCCGCTTAATTCCTCCCAGAGCGGTGCATGTTAGAAATACACGTCGCGCTAATACTTCACATTCGTATGAGGTTCAGCTTGTTACTCCTCGTACAACGCTTTTCGAGCAGTCTTTTATATGGAGAACATCATCCCTTTGGAATAATTTGCCCAGGACTGGGTTTCCCACCGAGTACAATTTACAGCGATTCAAGAACAACGTGAATTGCTTTTTTTTTTCCGCACACATGTCGCTCCTGTAGCGCTTTACGGACTTCCCTGCCGTACGTGTGCTAGACTCATAAAAAAAAACATTTGCATGCTTATCTCATCAAAGTAGGTAAAAGTTCTAACTACCAAATTCCAAGTAGTATTTCGTTTCCTCAGTATCAGTGTGTTAATCCTTTTTGGGTCCCGTGATGAGCGATGACTGTCACTGCCGCAACACTGACACCGAAGAAGTGAAACAGCGGACAGGAAATTTTCAGAGCTTCTTTATAATTTATACAGTCGGTCAAGTACGAACGTATCCCCTGTAACTTGTACTCAATAAGAGAAATTCCTCTTTTTTTTTTGTGGTTATTGTTAGCACTCCTGCAAACAATGCTTTATGGAAAGAGATTCATTTTTAACCTTATCTATGATTAAATAGTAAATTATCGAACATGAGTGCTGCATACGCTTCATGCTCCGAAGCTGTGTTCCTATGTAATCATACAAAAGGTACGAAAATGACGCCTGCAGCTGCTGCTAAGTATATGGGCAAGTCGAGGGCATTCATTAGCAAGTGCGTGAAACGATACTCTCATCTTTGATTGTGTTAGCCGATACTTGTTGGAAATTCATAATAAAATTATATAAAAACAACACTATGTTTTAATTTCCAATATATTTAAAGTCACTTGACAATTGTTTCACCATACACTTCTGAAGAAGCCATTGTATGGTGAAACAATTGTCAAGTGACTTTAAATATATTGGAAATTAAAACATAGTGTTGTTTTTATATAATTTTACGATACTCTCAGTTAAAAAATGGTGATGATCTACCAGAACATGGTTTGAAAGGAAAAGTGTCCGACATGGAAAAAAAAATTACTCTAGACATATTTTCCTGTAATACTCAATTAACCAGTCAAGTAGCGCAAAAACTAAAACAGAAAGGTTTAGATATATCAGTTGAAATGATTCGCACTTATATCCGAGCTAACAATTTAAAGTGACGCAGTACAATCATTGCTCAGCGAAAAACACAGAAGGGAGAAACGACTCGCATGGGCAGAGGGGGACATAAATCGAGACTGGAGCAATGTAATTTTATCCGACGAAGCTGATGTTGTTGTCCCTCCACGAGCCTGGTCAATTTCCACTGGGAAGCACCCTGTAAAGATCTGTGTTTAGGGATGTCTTTGGGAAAAAGGTTTTGCGAGACTATTCATCCTTACCTACAATTTCAGCGTTGAAAAATGCTCCAGATATACAAAAGGCATCAGTACCGATTGCCAGATGGTGGTTTGTCGATAAAAATGACGAGTGGATTCTTTAAGAGGATAACGACCTCAAAAATAGAAGTAAAACGTGTAGCCAGTGGCAGAAGCTTCGGAGTAAAAAGGTGTACACGATGAAGCAGCTGTCACGGCAAATTCGGGCAATTTGGAAATCTTTGCCCCAAAAATACGCGGGAAATCTCATCGAAAGTATGCCCCAAAGATGCCAGGCGATCATCGACGCTGATGGGAATTGGATGAACTACTGAATCATTAGCATTTTAATGGCAGTCCTTTAATGTCGAATGATGTAAAAAACTTTTAAATAAATATATTGTTTTAATGAACAATACTCGGCACGTTCTAACTTGGCCGACTGTACGTGTTTCATAATTCCATAAATAAATATAAACAAATTTTAAGACTTTAAAATGAATAATAATAGGTTTGATTTTTTAGGTTATGTTAAAGGAATTACCATTAAATATGGGAAAATTAGAGGCACCAGAAAGAATATCATTCGCGTCTCAGGAACCGTGGCTTTTTTCATCTAATGTAAGGCAGAATATTTTATTTGGGATGCCTTACATTCAAAATAGGTACAGTGTTTTTTTTTTGCATACAGTTTGACAAAAAATATTATCTAGTCATTTCTAATATTATTAATTTGGATTAATTTATTATTACGGAACACTTATAACATCATTTCGGTGTCTGTCCGTCTGTCACACCCCATTTTCTCCGAAATTATTTGACATAGAAAGTTGAAATTTGGCACTAATATAGGAATTGATGGCCCAATCAGAGCCGAGTAGTTTTGAAAGTTAAATTTTGACTTAAGCGGTTAGTTTTCGGGGATCAAATCGGAAGTGAAAAAAAAATATTAACCAGGTCATCGAGTGGGGTGTCAAATGAAAGCTTGTAAAACACGATTTAAAAAATATATATGTTAATAATAATAGCTTTATTACCCAACAGTTTCCTATTAATAGGGTAAATATTTAGACATGTACATATTCAATGACAGTCTGTAGTAATTGCTTCTTAGTACAACAGTCACAAACATTACAAATATTATTAAAATTAGTACACATTACATGAATAGGTGAATTCAATAACAAATTAGTATTAGGTCTGTTACATCTAAAAAAATGTTTGATCGTGAGTGTATCCGTGCCACATTGATGTTAATCCGATACACTATATCCCTGCAATCAATCATATTGTGCAATACTCCATATAGGAATAATATTGAGGCACAAACTCTCCTGATTGCCAGGCTAAGAATATTTGTCTGTTCACACAAATAATCGCTGCTGATTCCCCGTTTAGGATACATTCCATTAATCTTAAACAACAGAAATTTCAGAAATCTCCACTGCACTTTTTCGAGTGAAACTCTATACACCTCATACATTGAACTCCAAACGATACTTGCATATTCAAGTTCCGAGCGAACAAAGCAAAAATACAAAACCTTCAGTGATGCAATATTAGTGAAACCCCTACAATTCCTAATGATGAACCCATAAAACTTCATTGCTTCAGAAACTTTCAATGCTATATGCTGAGTAAATGTTAGTTTTGCATCAAAAACAACTCCCAAGTCCTTAGCTGTGCTACACCTACTTAAATTATGGTCTTAAATTCTATATTGAAACTCTATTGACGCTACCCTCCTAGTATATGTTAGAACTTTGCATTTTTGAGCATTTAGATGTAGTTTGTTGTCACAACACCAAGAATGTATAAAATTCAACTGGCTCTGTAGAGAGGAACAATCCTTAGTTTTTTCTATTGGCATAAACATTTTTAGATCATCAACATAAATTAGTCTGTTACATTTTAAATCATCGCAAAGGTCATTTACGAACATAATGAAGAGCAGGGGTCCCAGATTTGAACCTTGTGATGTAATACTTGCGCACACTCTTCTTTGTATTATTTTTAAAAATTGTTAAAAAGCAATCACCGTACGGAACACTAATTGCGCAACTCTGACAAGGTACTTGGCCGGTTTTTTTAAATACCAACTCTTTGTCCTTGTCAAAAATTCTTCTATCGGTGTGTAGCCTGAACGGTCGCCAGCAGAAGGCTAGATATACTTTTAATTTAGAGCTCACGTCAGCCATGGAGAGTAATTGTTGTATCTTACTGATTTGTAATATTTTCCAGTTAACCTGTTTTTATATTATGTTACAAACTTTATTTTTATTGCTAAAAATACTTTTATTGTTTTTTGTTTGCTTGTTTCTGTTTGGCGACAATTATTGTTTTTTCAAATTAATTAAAAGAAGACGAGACAAACTTACGCAATTTTTTATAAACATATCTCACAAGTTTGACTTAAAGATCTCTTTGAAACACTCATGATTGTCGCCGCGGTTGGTGCTAAAAATAGTAAAGTAACGCGTTTGAAAAATGTCTACTACAGTCCGTCAATTCGGTTAAAGCCTTGAAGCAATTTCCGACAATAACAGCTTAAGTGCGAATAATCGAAGAAACGCCCTTCCAACAAGCCATAATTTGACCGAAAATGCAAGAAATTATCGAATGTCTCCTTGGTTTCGTCGAAAATTTTGACGAATTAAAAATTTCTTGCTCGCCTCAACAATTCCAGAGCGTTTTGGTCAGTCACTAATGTCATTAGTCAAAATTCCCCAAATCCACTATACCATCAGTGACACGGACAGATAATACTATTGCAACAACACCTGTTGAGAAAGCCAACTTGTTGGCTGAACTCTTCGCTTCGCATTCTACTGTCGATTTCTATGGAAAGACACCGATTACTATTTCCATAATGCAGTCAAGGATGCCCGATATTGTCTTCAGACAGTCTATCATAAACCCAATTTTAATAAAGCTAGACACCAAAAAAGCTTCTGGCGCTGTTGGATTATCTACTCATAGTACTCAAAAATGCGCGAAACCTATCCTACAGAAAGGAAATATTACATTCTTGTCGGAAATGCGCTACAGTTCAACCAACACCCAAAAAAAGCAAGAAGAGCTACCGACTAGTCGCACTTCTTTAAATAATATCGAGAGTTGTAGAAAAGACTATCCAGCATCTTTTAAACTATCTAGAAGGATTTAACATTCTTAGCGATCAACAGTATGGTTTTCGTAAGCAAAGATCAACAGGAGATCTTCTAACTTATGTAACACATGTTTGGAACAACGCAATTGAACATTTTGGAGAATCTCGAGCGGTTGCACTTGATATATCCCAAGCATTCGACCGTGTTTGGCATGACGGATTGTTACGCTCTTTTGCTATATGTGAAAGGTTTTGTTTATGGCTCTCAGAAAGCGTTATTTACGAGTGGCGGTCGACGGATTTCTTTCTAATACTTTCACTATCAACGCCGGTGTGCCCCAAGTCTTCATGCTGTCTTCAACTTTCCTTTTTATTTACATTAACGATCTGCTTGAAAGGACCAAGAATTCAAGCTACAGCTTTGCAGATCACAATACGCTTATTTCATCATTCACTTTGAACGCTCGAACATCACCTACTAATAAAAATATCCACAGACAGCAGAAAGTTATTCAACTTAAAGGGCCATCTTTTTAGATATTATTTATTAAACTTTGGAGTACAGTTATAATTTTTTTTAGTCGGTCTGATTCTTATATACAGTGCCATTCATAAAGTTTGCACCATATCGGAAAAATTTTTATTGTAACAATTTTTGAAAATTTAACTTTAGGATTACACTCAAATAAGGTCATGACGTTACAAGCCTTGCCTGTCAAATTTGACATTTAAAATTGGGAAAAACGGATTTTTTAAAAAAAGATATTGAAAAAGGTTATAAAGAAAAAAAGATTGAATTTTAGTTTTACGTCTATATGCCAATTTTCAAAAAAAATTGACAAAATTCACTTTTTTCAATTATGTCCCCCGAAAATGATAATCGAAAGTCTTTTCTTATAAATTATATTATATACTTTTTTAATGGTTAACGTTTTACTAAATGTTACGAAACAAAATTAATTAGGCTGAAAATTTATTTTTTTCAAAAAGTTGTAATTTAACAATTGGGGCAAAGCTGCTTAATATTTATGACACGACAATTTTTAAGGATTACTATTATAAAAAATTAATATTATTTACTAAATAACAAAAAGTTCTTAAGTTTCTACGCTTTTTCCTTCCTTTTCAATGCACATAATAGTTCTGTTATAAATTTCATGACGAACATTCGCATAGAACTCTGGCTTGATTTCATTTACATTCTGGTGGATAGTTTCTTCTAAGTGTGCGAGCATAAACTAAATTTTTTAAATACCCCCCCCCCACAAAAAAAAGTCACAGGGTGTAAGAACGGGTGACCGCGGCGGCCAAGGTACTTCATAGGGAAACCTACCAATCCATTTCCCAGAAAAGTTTTCGCCCAGCCAATTTCTAATTTCCAAGGTGCTGTGACTAGGTGCCCAATCTTGTTGAAAGTACATTTTTACATTCTTTACTCTAAACTAAAATCTTCCAGTTCATTGGAAAGTTCGTTGTTTAGAAACCGTAAGTACCTCGCGGGTATAAGATCTTCTCTAAAAAAAAACAGGCCAATAATTCAGTTATTAAAAATACCGCACCAAACGTTAGTTTTAAAGGAATATTGATCTCTTGTATCTGTCGAAAATTTGGATTGCTATCCGCCCACCATCTACAATTTTGCGACGAGGCAACACCATTAGAATTAAAAGTACATTCATCACTGAAAAAAATATACTTTGTAAATGACGGGTCTTCTTCAGTTTTACTTTGCAGCCAGAAAGAAAAATACATGCGCCTATAATAATCTTGTTCTTTAAGAGTGTGGACAAACTTTGGTTTAAACCTATTTTTCTTAAGCACCTCTCTGAACTGAATTATAAGATAAACCTACATTGTGCGATATTTTGATAATTGAAGTTCTAGGCGTTTCAATCACACTCTGCATAACTGCAAACTCAGCATCCTTATTAGTAACCCAATGTTCATGTTGACGTTTAAAATTATTCTCCACACATCCAGTATTTTTAAAGTTGGTAAGAATTCTTCCTACTCTTGTATGCGTTATAACTTTTTCCAGATGTCGTTGGTTAAAAATGACGGTAGCTTCTCTTTGAGTTTTGTAGTTACCACCCACGATCAAAACTATTTCTATTTTATCTTGCTTAGTCAATTTAATTGGCATTTTTATTAAAGGAGAAAATTTAGAAAACTGTTATTATTGTTTTACTAATAGTGAACAAACTAAAGTCAGTTTGATGTTTTATGCGACAAAGATTAAAAGCCTATCATATTATAATTTTGTTTGACTTAATAGCAAAATATGAATGTATATTCTTTCCACCAATATTGCGTTGCAAAACGTTGTAACAATTTTTAAAAATCTTGTTTTTGACCTTTTGAAAATATGTTAAAAAACATTTAGGTGAAACTATCCTCAAAACCTGCATGTGAAATTAAGAAAGAGCTTCTCGCGAATGTTCGCCATATATTTTATAAAAGAACTATTTTGTGCATTGAAGAAGGAATTAAGAAACTTAAAAAACTACAAATTTGCTCAAATTTTATACATAACATTAATATTTATTATATTAGCCCTTAGAAGTGAGAAAAATTATGTAGCTTTGCACCAAGATTACATCGTTAAACTACGACTTTTTGACAGAACTCGTTTTTCAGCCTATTATTTTTTTTTCTTATCATTTAGTGAAACATCAACTAATAAATAAGTACTTAAGATAGTTTTTGTGGAAAAACAGTTGATTGTCATTTTAGGGGAAAATAATTGAAAAAAGTTAATTTCATCAAATCTTGTCAAATATTGGTACATAAATGTAAATCTGCAATACAATCATTTTTTCTGTATAATTTGTTTCGATATTTTCAATAAGAATACGATTTTTTCATATTTTAAAATGTAAAGGCATGTAACTTCATGACCCTATTTGGGTATATACCTAAACATAAAACATGCACTAACATATTTCGAAGTTAAATTTTCAAAAACCCTTATAATAAAAATTTTTCCCATATGGTGCAAACTTTATGAATGGCACTGTATATAGATATACACATCTGCATACGGGCGTGTTAAAAAAAAAGTACGTCGCTCGGCTCCACGATTCTGACTTCCAGAATTCTTTTATATGGAAAATCTCGTCCCTGTGAAATGATTTGTTCAGGACTGTTTCCCACCGAGTAGAATTTATAACGATTCAAGACCAAGGCTTGCAGCACGGCTATGCCCATAAAAAAATGAAAATTTGTGCGCAATATACTTCATAAAATTCTATAAATACTCCTCTCCTCCCATTTGAAACTTGTTGACTGTTATGTCGATATATATTGCACAACCTGCCTCGTGTGCTAAAAAACATTTAAAAGAACTTTTACAACATTGTCTCTCATTATAATGTACCTTAGATTGCCCAGTCATCAACTGACTTTCACGGCAAATAGTTCTGCTAGCCAGCAAAAAATGGAAAAGCAACTGGACCGGACCAAGTGAGCATTGACATTTTAAAACTGTTAGGTAATATAGGAATAACAGCTCTGAGAAAACTTTTTAACGCCATTTATGAGACCGGAATACTACCGACTGATTAGCTGAAATCAACATTAGTCATGATTCCAAAAAAGAACAGAGCAACCAATTGTAGTGACCATCGCACAATTAGTCTCGTGAACCACATTTTAAAAATATTTTTGAGAGTGATACATGGCGGAATAAACAATAAAATTGAAGAAAGAATTAGAAACAATCAGTTTGGTTTTCGAAACGGATTAGAGACTAGAGAAGTACCGTTTGGTATCCATGTGTCGTTCAGAGATGTCACGATGTCGACCAAAATCTGTTCCTTTTTTTCATGGGTCTAGCACACGTGCTGCAGGGAAGTCCCTAAAGCGCTACAGGAGCGACATGTGTGCGGAAAAAGCGATTCACGTTGTTCTTGAATCGCTGTAAATTGTACACTGTGGGAAACACAGTCCGGGGCAAATTATTCCAAAGGGATGCGATTCGCCATGTAAGACTGCTTCAAAAGGGATGTGAAGTATTAGCGACGTATATTTCTAGTATGCACCGCTCTGGGAGGAATTAAGCGGGCTACATCCTTCGAACACTTTCCATGAAAATACTTGTAGAACAGACTCAAGTCGCCAACCGTTGTTCGATATTCCAGCGAATCAAGGCCGCCAGTCAGTTCCGGATCTCCAATCAGACGAACAGCTCTTCTCTGATACAGAATCTAACAAATGCAGTGTGTATTTGGGAGCGGAGCCCCAAACATGGGAGCAGTATTCCATAGTTGGTCGAATTTGAGCTTTATAAAGAATTAACAGTTGTTGTGGAGTGTAAAGCTTTCTGGTTCGAAATAATATTCCCAACTTTTGAAAAGCTCTCCTTGCTACGCCTGCCACATGTTCATACCAGGACATATTTGCTCCCAAATTAAGCCCCAACAAATTGAGTGACGATGCTAGGGGAATGGAGTGGAGAGTTTTTTAGAAAAAACCGCCGCCTGGGTTTTTGTAGAGTTAAATTCCACTTGGCTACTGTCATTCCAAGATAGAATTTCTTCCAGGTCTTTGTTAAGTTAAACGACCTTCTGCTGTCTGCGGATATTCGCCTGAGTAGCACATAACATGATTACCAAGGATCGTTGAACGGTCATGGTACCCGAAAAAGAAGAAGTTCTTCTGTATTGTGAGTTAAGAATTTTGATCAGTTATCTTCTGAAGTAGGAAGAATTCAGAATTTAACAGGCTAAAATTTTTTTTTTTTCAGTATAAGTGAACTCCTCTCATGTTTTATTTAAATTCGAAAATCTGTAGTTTTTATGTTTTTAAGTTTTAATATTTATTGTAATGACTGTTTATATAAAAAAAGCCATTAAATTTTATTTTTAGATACAAAGAAGTTGTAAAAGTTTGTGCTCTAGAACGCGATTTCGAAGAACTTTCATTTGGAGACAAAACACCGGTAGGAGAACGAGGCGCTGCTCTCAGCGGAGGTCAAAGAGCCAGAGTAGCTCTAGCCAGAGCGGTATACAGAGACGCAGATGCATATTTGTTGGACGACCCTTTAAGTGCAGTTGATGCACATGTAGCAAAACATTTGTTTGAAGAATGTATTCAAGGGTATCTAAAAGGCAAAACGAGAGTTCTGGTGACCCATCAGGTGCAGTTTTTGAAGGGGGCCGATCTTATTGTCGTGATGAATAATGTAAGTACATTTTTTTATTCGTTTTTAAGCAGATTACTTTAGTTGCTATCCGCATGATTAAAGCATTATTCAAATTCAACAGCTTTAAATTTCTTTTGAACGAGGAATTTATCGTGGAAATTTTTGTATCAAGGACAATCACAGACAAATAATGATAAATTGCGCTCCTCTATAATTAATGAGAAAAGTAAAGTTTCATGGTTTTTTAAGATGTACGCTAATTGGTTTAGCCAATAGATACATTAAAAACAGTTTACTCGGATTTTGATAATAACTTGTGCCGTCGCATTGTGGCTAAATTTAAAATCAAACTACAGTGGTGAGCAAAAAAAATCGATTTAAACTATTTGGCTTCATTTAACACGGATTCTAGAATTTAGTGTTCATATATTTTCACGGATTTTAGTATCATTTGAAAGCCCATTCTATTATCTTTCTAATGATACCAGATTCCATGGCATACCTCATGCTTTTTACCGATTAAAATGATTTAAAGGGGTAACAAGGAGAACAAGGATTGAAAATAGGGGTAAGAGAAAGGAAAAATTAAACAAATTTTAAGTTTCTACTCAGTATATATCACCACTACACCAAATTTTTGCACTCGACGCGCGATTCGCTAATCATGTTAACTTCATCAGGAGCGATGATTGACTGAGCGACTAATTGAGAGGAGTCAGTTATCGCTCCTGATGAACACATGATGAGCGAAACGCGCGTCGAGTACAAAAATAAAGTGGTTGGTGTAGTGGTAATATAACACATGGGCTGAAAAGTCCCGGGCCTAACAAAGAAAACACGGTTTTTTTGGTTCAAAATTAGCTTTATTCATCAACGTAATCTCCATCAAGAGCAACGCAATCATTCCAGCGCGCCGCTCTAACAATGGCCAAACACTGCTCAGAATCATCAACACGTTCTTGTTTTTGATAAACAGTGAGCAAACGCGGCACCCACTTTGAACAGAGCTTTCTCATAGTCAAATGCTCATGCAATATAAAGCCAACACGTTCTTTGATATCTTTACGATGTCAGCTAACTCACGCAACTTCACTTTTCGATCATTCAAAACGATTTTATGGATTTTTTTGATGTTTTCTGGTGTTACCGCCTCATTTGGACGTCCACTGCGTTCTGCATCATCGGTGTCTCTACGACCACGTTTGAAGTCAGCAAACCAACGTTTTATTGTTGTTTCTGATGGAGCGGAGTCCCCATAACACTTTTCAAGCCATTGCTTCGCTTGAACGGTATTTTTTTTCCCATCAAGAAGCAGTGTAAAATTAAAACACGAAATTGTTTTTGATCCATTGTTTTGAAAATAACAAAAGTAGCGTCACTCTTAGCACAATAACTCACAAACTAATGAATAGAATATCATGAAATTTTAACAGCTGTCTTTTGAAGGTTAGTATTAACTGAAAAAAAGGTGACTGCAATAAAACTAGCGCCATCTATGTGTTAGGCCCGGGACTTTTCAGCCCATGTGTTATACTGAGTAGTGTCATTGTGCCAAAGATTTCACATTCCCAACGTAAATTTTAAGTTTAACAATTAAATTTTTCGATAAAAACCAAAATCGTTATTTTGTATTGGTCCCCCTAGCCCTTATTCCGCATCCAGTGAGATGCCTTCCCACACCATGACGGAACTTCCTCCGTAGACGACCGTTTCAGTAATGCAGTACTGCGCATAGCGCTCCCCAAGCCTCCTATAGACTCGTCTTCTTCCATCATTGCCATGTAAGCACATTTGGGACTCGTCAAAAAATAAAACGGAACGCCATTGCTCGAAGGTCCAGTCGACATGTTCTCAGGCAAATCTGAGTTGCGCTTGTCGATGAGCTTCTGTCAATTTGAGTCTGTTAGCTGGTCTCTTCGTAGTTAGGTTAGCCTCTTTAAGTCTTCTTCTGACTGTCCAATGATTGACAGTCCGACCACACGCTTGTCGGAGTTCCTGCTGGACCTCAAGGCCGGTCAAGTGACGATTTCTTAGAGTTGTGTTGACAATAACGCGGTCATTTCGCTCCGAGGTACACCTTCTTCTTCCTGATCCTGATCTCCGTGTAAAGGCACCAGTCTCTTGGTAACGTCTGTAGACTCTGGGCACAGCTGCCTCGCTCAGGTGCAGTTGCGCAGCGACTACACGGCTGTGCTCTTCTTGCAATAGGGCAATGACTTGATCTGTTTCTTCCGGCATGGTATCCATTCTTCGATGACGTAATTGGTGAGCACGTATAGCAGAGATATTGACGGTTCAAGTTCCGATAAAGGATTGATGGGAAAAAGGTATTTGCATGTGTTTTTATAGGGATGAATAGCGCGCAACGAGTACGTTGCTGTGCGAGCTAAAACGGTTCTATTGAGTAAAACCGTTTTAATCAGAAAAATTTTTGAACATCCAAATGTTTTTGGTATTATTAGAAAGATTAGAAAATCGGCATTCTAATGATACCAAAAATAATACCACTGTTTGAAAATTAAATTCAAGGATTGGTAAATGAAGTAAAATCGTTTGAGTCGATTTTTTTGCTCACCAGTATATATTTATAATATAACAAGTTAAAGGAATTGTATTTTTCAGTTCAGAAAAGGCACCTAAAGCAGCAAAAATATACTACATCGGAAGTTCATTGTTTTAAAAACAATTATTTACGAAAAAATTATACACAAGTAATCGATACATTTTCGTTAAAAAACTGTTTAATTTTTATTAGTTTATCGATTTCATTATTGATTTAACCCCTACAATGGAGAATTAAACTCTCCTGTTAATAAGCATGGCGTAAACAAAAAATGAAACCCTTTCCGCGCTAAATCAATACTACAACGTTTACTAACTATTTTTAAGTTTAAAAATCCTATTTAAGCCGTGAATAGCTTAAATTTCTAAAGAAAATTGGCGGCGTTCCTTTTATCTTACCGAAAGACCTGCCATTTTACGATATTTAATTTTACTGCCATTTTTCGAGTTCACGCCGGATTACAAAGCCTACAAATAAGATGGAATTTTTAGACCCAGTTATATTTATATTATTTATTGAAAGTTGTCATATAGTTATCACAGTTATATGTTATTGCTAAATGTAAGATTGACCATATTTTAGGTTGACGAGAAATTTTTGTGATTTTAAATTGACAGGCAGATTGTTTTAAGGAAATAATTAGTCGCGAAACGTGATTCTTTAAGAAAAAGAGCAAACATTTGGCAATATAGTAAATGGGCGTCCGAATGGGCTAATAAATGTGACTCCCAAATTTTAAATATGTGCGTATTGAGAAAAAATAAAAAAAAAACGGGCAAGTCGGACCTGACTTGTGCAATTAGAGTTCCATACGTTGATTCCTTTTAAAATATAAATTTTTTGTTACGGAGGTATAACATGATCAATGACTTCACCAAACACAACTGATATTTTTTTTATATACCATATAAATTATTAAAAGTAAGGCACTCGTAATACTTTTCGTTCAATCTACACCCTGTGGAGAATATTCCAGAATTTTTTCAAAATTTTTTGATCAGTACTTTGCGACAGAAGGGGGGCAGCGATTTTTCGCAATTTTTTAAAAATAATACGAAGAAAAGTGTGCGCAAGTATTACATTATATATATTTTTGAACTCGTGTTTTTACAACCTTTCATTCGCACCTCACTGGATGACCTGGTATTTTTTTACTTACGATTTCACTCCCCAAAATTAATCCCTTAAGTCAAAATTTAACTTTCGAAACTATACTGCTCTAATGAGGCCATCAATTCCTATATTATTGCCAAATTTCAACTTTTTATGTCAAATAATTTCGGAGAAAATCGGGTGTGACATAGACATAGAAGTAATCTTATCACTAAAAAGTGAATGTTCCTTTGCTCAATCAAATGAATTATTCATTTCTATATATTAAACTATTTTTATAACACCCTGTATATAGACTACTAAATAAGATAAATAAAACGCTAGTATCGTTATTTTAAAACGATAAATAAAGCATTATTTTTTTTTCTTTTTAGGGTCAAATAGAAAAATTGGGCACGTTTAAAGAATTAGAACAAGAAATATCATCAATATCCAGAGAAGTAGAACAACAAAAGGAACAGCAAGAAATATTACATAACGCCGAGGGCGAGCCTAAACGTGAGAGATTACAGTCTGTATCTAAACCTAGAGCTGAGAGGTTACAATCTATATCTTCAGCAATTGTAAGTACCTCGATTTACCACACTGTTGTGAATTTTTAAATAAAAATGGTGCCAAATACTTTTCCAACCACACAGCGCAACTTCCTCGGATGGAATGACATCTTAATTATACGAGGCGTATTCGAAAAGTAAGGGCCGTTTTCTAATATTTAAATATTGGCTGGTCTGAACAAAGTTGTACACATGCAGCGCCATATATTGATTACTTCCGAAGCCACTGAAGTTATTGTTTTGGTATAGTCGTTTGCCTGTCGGTGAATGTCGACGACAATGTCCGCAAAAATCCACACTCCCCGCCAGTTGCGAAGTGTGTGCTGTGATTCGATTTTTGTGGATCAAAAGGATTATCAGCTGCTCAAATTTATCGGGAGTTGTGCCTAGTTTATGGACCTACAGTAATGAGTGAACGAAAGGTTAGACAGCGGTGTCGAGACTTCAACAATTGCCGCACAAATGTGCATGATGAAGAGCAGAGTGGCGGGCCCAGTATCCAGATCGATGAAATCGTTCAAGAAGTGCACTTGAAATAGTGACTTAGTGGACAACGGTTTAAAGACGACAAACTCAAGTCCGCCGTTGTCAGCTGGTTCAGTTCCCAGGCGGAGAAGTTCTGTGCCCCCCCCCCCCCCCCCCCCCCCCCCCCCCCCCCCCCCCCCCCCCCCCCCCCCCCCCCCCCTGGGATTAAAGAAGCTGGTGCAGCGTTACGAAAAGTGCTTAGAAGTGAACGGCGATTATGTGAAAAGGTGAAGCAGGTTTGTAGGAAATTAAAATCGTTGATAAAAACTTTCTAACGAATATATTTTTTTGATGACCAATGGCCCTTACTTTTCGAATATGCCTCGTAATATGCCTCTCATTTGACCGTCACCTATTAAATTACCGAAGCTTTAAAAACTCAAAAAAAAAAAACAGTAACGCAAAGCTTTTTTTAAAATTTTCAAAATAATATTCCTTTTCTAGAGTATGGTGGGTTCTGAACCGGATGAATCTCAGGAACTTCTGGAGAAAGGATCTATAAAATCATCCACATATGTAGAGTATTATAGAGCCGGAGCGTCCATTTTTATTTTATTATTCCTAGTATTTCTGTTGGTAATTGCTCAGACTACTTGTAATGCTTCTGATATGTGGGTGACATACTGGTAAGTGTACGAATTTGTCTCTTCTCCTACTTGTAACTAAGTCAAACTTAACCCTTTCTGAAAAATTGTTACTGTAACGCATTAGTGCAACAAGGATGTTCAACGCATGCCGAATTGGTTTTGTTTCGTAGGGTAAATCCACATGATTTCGGCACTATAAAACAGAAGTGTAACGTAAGAAAACAGACGTAAGTCGAAGTTTAAGTACTCGAATTGGCTGATTAAAAACAAATGATAGAAATATGTCTTTATTTAAATTTTATCTATCACAATAATTACATTTCATCTGGTAGAAAAGATTTTTATACAGGCGCCATTAGTTCGCAGACATCTAATGCTGCTGACTCCGATTGAATTAGTTTGCAAATGTTGCGGCTGTGTGGTCATTATATCGTACCTTATATCGCACATATATTTAATACATATATTACGGAAAAGCATTTTCCGTGATGAGACCCTTGCCGAAAGTAATAAGCCCTAGCCAGCTATCAGACCTCCGCCCTATTAGTCTACTGCCAGTGTTATCAAAAATTTTTGAGAAAGTCATATATGATAGAGTGGTGCAGTTCTTATCCATTAAAAATCTCTTCCCTAAATTTCAGTCAGGGTATCGTAGAGGGCACAGCACAATCACCACTCTCGCAGCCATAATGGAGGGTATACTTCGGGCTGCTGATCATGTCGAATCGTCAACTTTACTCCTTTTGGATTACAGTAAAGCATTTGATACTGTAGATTATAGTCTCCTCTGTGCAAAGATTCATTATTACTGCTTCTCTGACGAGGCAGTAGAACTTCTCCGGAGCTATTTGGTGAATAGAAGACAAGTTGTTAAGATGAATGACAAGACTTCCCAGCCTGGGGTCATGAACAGTGGCGTACCACAGAGCTTTATTCTGGGACCATTACTTTTTATAATATATACCATGGATCTGGTTGAATCAGTTAATGATAATTGCTTAATCCATCAGTTTGGTGATGATACACAGGTGTGTGCTAGTTACAATAGAGATAATGCTGAGCAAGTGTCCCATCGCTTCAGTGCCACACTCAAGAATATTCAGTCATATTTGGCGAGGCAGAGTCTTAAATTGAATCCATCTAAATCAGTGGCAATTAATTTTGGTAATGCGCTGGCGGGACTTGACTTGGGTGTTGTTCTGGATGATGTTCCTGTCCAACTGAGGGAAACTGTAAAAAGTCTTGGGCTTGTGTTTGACAAGGACCTACACTTTAGAGGTCATGTTAAGCTTATAATGCAGAAGGCATACACAGCTTTAAGAACTTATATCGGAATAGAACTATTTTGACCACAGACCTAAGGAAGAGGCTCTGCGAAACACTAGTGTTCAGTCATGTTAATTAGGCGGATGTGATTTTTGGACCATGTCTCGATGTTCATTCTAGTTCCAGAATACAAAAGATTCAGAACTCTTGTGTTAGGTTTATTTATGGATTGCGGAAGAAAGATCATGTTTCTCCTCAATTGGTGGGGCTGGGCTGGCTCAATATGTTTAGTAGGCGAAAATTGCACATGGCGGTGTTTGTTCATAGAGTCTTCGCAACGGGTTGTCCTCTCTATCTTAGACAGAAATTGAGGCATCGGGTAGATGTGCACGGTTTAACTGCTAGGAATATTTACCTTATGTGTAAAATTTTTCAGCTGTGAGTGTTTACAATTCGGTACCGCACGCTATTAAAAGCAGGTCAATTAATGATTTCAAACTAATTTATAAGAAACTTCTCCTTGGGAACCCAGCTTGACTTTTATTTTTATTCTTATTTCTATTAGTCCTATCTTTTGGCGATGGATTGCCGTTGTCTTCTTCTTTACTTCTGTACATTACGTTATGTTTGCTGATTATTGTATGTTGTATGTTTTCTTCTTTTTTTTCTTCCAATACTATGTTACCTTTTTTTTTGTATTTTTATTTTATATATATATATATATATATATATATATATATATATATATATATATATATATTCTTTTCTCTGTAATGATGCAATGTTATTGTATGTATTTTTATTTAGTATTTAGGCATTACTTGAATTTTGCATTGACGAATTTGTACTTTTATATTTGTTTGGCTCGGTTGAGATGAGCAGTTCATAACTGGACTTCGCCGAGTTAAAAATAAAGACCTTTTATTATTATTATATGCAACGCTTCCATTCAGCGATGACGGAATCATATGGCGGATGTACAAAACGGTAAATAGGAATGTGTTTTTCTTGTTTCACCATTAGGCTTACTAGACAGCACATTAAGCTTTTAATATGGTTTAGATTGTCAGGATGATGTTACTGTTTCACATTATAACCTTTAAACTCAGTAACCTTACTTTTAAAATAAAAGAGTGGCATAAAGTGATTTATTTATTTTTTATTCGATTCTTTCCGCATCGATTCAAGGCCACGATAGCGACACACTCCATGTTTACCCGTCTTCCCTGCTAAACACTCCGAGCGTCGCCATATTTCCCAATTCTAAATTACCTATCTCCGACGTCTTGGTGTTTTACTGACAGAATTTTTGGCATAATGTATAAATCTACCCATTGTACTTTAATGCAGCTAAACGTCATTATTTTCACCAGCTAGTTGCTGTATCTTGGCGATGAAAATATTGTGTTAATGTTCTAAAATTTTTCAATTCCCTATTAGAAATAATAACCCATTTACAAACTTCCGTCAGTTTTGAAATGTATAATTTTCTGCGCTATATTTTTTTTTGTTTAAAACTTATTTCATATACTTTTACTCTTAGATAATTTTAAAGATAAAAAAAGTAACTTCTGTGCTATTAATCCTAACATTTTTTAAAACAATTTTAGGACAAATAAAGAAGAATTAAGATATGCACGAACCAATTCTTTACCAACTCCAAGTGCCTTAACGGACAATCTAACTAAACTTATAGGTCAAGAGAATTTAACGGCTACGTCAGATCTCGACGTAACTACTATTTTAACTACAACACTATCGCCAAGTATTAATAACACAGTAATAGAAAATTTGGCCAATAATATAACAGATTTGACTGATGAAATTATTAGTACAACGTTACCTACACCCACTATGATGGATGAAGAACAATTGTTATCGAGAGATACTTACATTTTAATTTATACTGTTTTGATTATTGCTGCTTCTATATTAACCAGTCTTAGGTGAGTATTTTCTGTTTATAATAAATTTTACTTATTCTTAAAATACTCGCCTATATCAACTGTTTATACAATTCCTTTTAAGTTGTTTTTAACTATTTTATTTAAAACATATTTATGACAATTGAATATAAAAATTAAATGTCCTCTTCCCAATATTAAAAAAATAAAAAAACCGACCAAGCGCAAGTCTGACTTGCACAATTAGTGTCCCGGACCAAGATTGCTTTTAAAATAAAAAATTTTATTACGGAGGCATAAAATGTTCGGTGATCTTTGTCGAAAACTGATATCCTTGAATTTGTTATTTTTTTTTATATACTAAATAAATTATCAAAGGTAATCACTGGTGAAAATTTTCGTACCATCTACACCTTATGGAGATTTATCCAGAATTTTTTCAAAATTATTTTGATCAATTGTATAATTGAGGTGTCCGTTACTTGGTGACAGTACATTTTAAATTTCTAAATGAAATAAAACGAATTACTTTGTTATTTGTCACTTATTTTTTATTTATCTGCTACTGCAGTTTCGTAGGTTTACTACATTGTCAAGCATAATACTACAAACTAAGGTGGTTTATTTATGATTTATAACAAATTTCCAGGTACAATTTGGAATTACCCATCATTAAATTACCGTGAATTTAAATTAAATTATTTTATTACAGAGGGTTAAATGACATTATTGTTTAAAATTTGAAGAAATACTTTTCAATATTTTCTTAAAACTTTTTATAAAAATTCCTTTTTCAAAGATAACTTCTAAAATACGCCAATCAGGGTTGAATTCTGAACATCTGTTTGATTATTTAATAGGATTGTATCTTTATTTTTATTGTGCTTGTAGATCTCTATAACTTCTAAAATATTTAATTTTCTTCCTTTTTGTGCTTTATGTAATATTTGTAGGTTATGTTATGTCTAGAAAAATATGATTTGTTTGGTGGACGTGGTTAGCACATTTGGAGTTTTCTTTGTTTAATCTAAAGGATGTTCGGTGTTCTTTAAATCTAGTATCGAAATTTCTCACTGTTTGGCCTGCATAACAGCTATTATATTCATTATATGACAGTTTATAAACTCCACAGTCTTTGTATTTATGAGTTATCTCTTTTACATTGAAAAAGAGGGAGAAAAGTTTTTGGGGTGATTTAAAAGCGATATTTATGTTGTCTTTTGCGAGTATATATGCAATTTTATTAGAAATTGGTCCGAAATATGTCAATGAGGAAAAAGTTTGTTTTTCATCGTTTTTAACGTGTGAATAAATATGTCTAATATTTAGTTGTTTTTGTTTATTTTTAATTAGGTTATCTATGGTTTTTTTTTTCTGAAATCCGTTATTGTGGGCAATATTCTTGATTATATCTAATTCTTTTTCTAAATTTTGTTCATTTAAAGGGATGGAGAATGCTCTGTGAATCATTGGCTGCGAATTTATGTGAGTTGGGGTGACATGAATTATTGGGGATAGTGCTGTCTGTAAAAGCGGGCTTTCTAAAAATATCGAATGAGAGTTTATGTCATCTTTGGTGATGGAGAGGTCTAGGAAGTTTATTTTATTATTCATTTCTCATTTAAAACAGACCAATATGTCATATACATACCGACGCCATAAAACTATCCCTTGCCTGCTGTGACTCTAGAAAATTGTTTTCAAAATCTGAAAAAAATTTCAGCCATCAAGGGGCTTAGTGGGGATCCCATGGCAAGGACCTCTTTCTGTTTCAGAAATTGGTTGTTGAATTGAAAATAATTTTCTTCTATACCCAGCTCGAACAACATCATTATTTCTTGTTTTATAATAGGATTTGTATTAAGTTTCTCAAGTGAATTTTTAATGATTTTTAGACACTTCTTATTTACATCGAATGATGCAAGGATGGACTTGTGAGGGATATTAAAATTTTTAAGTTGATTACACAATTCTGTGGAATTTTTGATGCTGTATTTGGGTTCAAACTTAGTAATGGTTTTGAAAATCGTGTTAAGTTTTATGGCAAGTTGTCCTAAGGGACTGTTTGTATTTTTATGAGACCGTATAATTTGGCTGGAGATGGATTCATGTTTGTTAAATTGAATTTTTCTTTTTCGGATAAAATAACATTGACCTCTTTGAGGGTAGATTTGTATAAAATTGGTAGGGTTCTTTTTTAATTGTATTGGTTTTTCTTGTTGTAAAAATTGATTTATTTTTTCTTTATAATCTTCTTGTTTTAATATTACAATAGAGTTGCCTTTATCCGCTTTAGTCATTACTAGGTTATTTTTTGGTAGTTTGGATTGAATCGATTTTATTTCTTGTTTATGGTTTTGGATGTGGTTGGTATTTTAGTTATGTTCTTGGAGGAGCTTTTTAATTTTTTCTTTATTAAAATTGCTGGTTGGTTTCTTATGTTATAATTTGGATTGTATTTTGGACCATTTTCTAGCAGGTTTTTCTATTTTTCAGTAAACTGTGTATCTGACAAATTGATTAACCGTTTATGAAATTGAGTTGATTGTGTTATTCTTAGTTGATTTTTATTATTACTATTTTTAGATTTTTTGAGATTGTTTTATTTATTTAATTGTATTTGGTATTTTTCATGAATAATTTCTGATATTTTTGATCTTGTGTAATCATCTAATAAATCAAATTCTATTGGATGGAGTTTATAAGAAGGTTCTGAATGTAATACCTTGATGTGTAATAGCAATAGCCAACGCTCACGCCCTTCGCGTTCGCGCAAATAAATAAACAAATTTGAGCATTAATGTGAAAAAATAAACCTTCATTTATTTTATATTTTTTTCATTTAGATCAATACAATTTTATAAGATCTGCATGAACGCCTCGAAAACCCTACACAATAGAAATGTTTAATTGTTTACTGAAAGCACCAATGGCGTTTTTTGATACAAACCCATCCGGAAGAATATTAAACCGATTTTCCAAAGATATAGGGGCTGTCGATGAGATATTACCGAAATGTACCTTAGACACTCTGCAAATATTTTTGGTTATGAGTGGTATTTTGGGCATGGTGAGTACTTCGAATGATTTGTTCTGAAAACTCATAAATATGTGATCTACATGGGCTGTCTGGAAAGTAATGTCACTAAGTCGATACATTTTTGCCAGCGCGATTTTCAAGCTGCGAAGGCGTTGTACAAGCTGCTTTCACATCGTCAATTGTTCTGAAACGATGTCCTTTCAGGGGGGATTCCGAGCGGGGAAGCAAAAATAAATCTGGGGGAGCCACGTCGGGCTGTAGGGTGGCTGGGACAGCCTTACGATGTTAGATCTGGCCAGGTAACTGGTCACGACGAAGGTGGTGTGGGCTGGCGCGTTGTCATGGTGAAGTTTCCAGTTGCTGCTGGTGTCTGGCCTGACGCGCGGGATCTTTGTTCTCAGTTTCGTGAGTACTTCCACGTAAAATTTAGAATTGATGGTTGTCCCGAGAGGTACAAACTCACGGTGGACGATCCCCCTGATGTCGAATAACACAGTGAGCATGGTCTTGATCTTTGATTTGCTCATTCGCCTTCTAAAACGCCTTGTGCCATCTGTAGACTTGCCTTTGTGATAAAAACTCATCCCCGAAGGCCGGCTGAACCTTTGGAAAAGTTTCCACTGCGGACTTGCCGAGTTTCACACAAAACTTTATCGCGTATCTTTGTTCCAGTGAACGATGCATCACGACTTGTACAAGAGACTAAACAGAGGTTCACGAAATCGCCCGTTTTTACCCTCCGAGAGCTCGGAGATAACTAAGCAAGCACTCGCTCAGTAGCTGACTTCCCCCACTACCGATCCCCGGCAGGCAGAGCGCGCTGCGACGTACAGTTACTCCAAGATAAAATCGGTGACATTACTTTCTGGACAGACGCTGTATTTTAAAACAATTTCTTTGCGTTTCAAAGTTTATGTTTAACTAATATTATTGACAACAAATAAACATAATTCATAAACGGTACTTGTTATCACCCGAACGCCAACGACGTCACAAAAAACTCGCTTTTTAACACTTAGAAGAGTGCTATGTGGTTGGTAAAATGCTTTTTTAAGTAAATGAATGCAATGAAATAATAGTTTTGTCCAATATTAATAAGAATTAAAAACAATATTTTAATTTAGCAATTGCACATATTAATTTTAAACAGCATTTTGCTACGTAGCTTAGTTAAAGGTGATGTATGCATGTTTTTGTTAAACATGAACACTAAAACTTAATATTATCAAGTTTTTATGATAAATGTAGATTCAGAACATTTAAAGATGTACGAAATAATAATTTTATTCCATAATTTTAATGATTATACAGTTTTACATTGTTTATTAAAATGTATTTTTTTCAATTTCTGGCAACTTTAAGTGTGTTTTCTGAAAAGACCTTACGGTGGATGTTTTTTTTTATGATTTTTTTTTAATTCGGCATAAAAGAATACTTAAGAAAACACATGTCTCACTTAAAAGACAGAGATTTTTTTGTATAACTGGCATACTTAACCATGAAATGAATGAAGAAGAAAGTTTATAGAGATGAATACTAACCTAACTTTGCAATTTCTTCGCGTTAATATTGCGCATGCTTGAGAGGACAAAGGCATGTGAAAAATAAGCGTTGCAAAATCTGTCTATTATCTAGTAAATAATATACTACATACAGGGAATTTTTCATTACACATTTTATTATTTAAAAAAGATTGATAACAGACTTTTTTTTAACTATGCAATGATATTTTCACGTCGGCTTTAAACAAACATTTTAAATACTCTGGAGCTCTTGTTCTTTTGTAGGTGTTTATAGTGAGCCCTTGGATGATAGCCCCAGCAATAGTTCTTGGGTTCTTATTCATTTATGCAAGAAAAATTTACTTGGCTTCAGCTCAGGACGTTAAGCGATTGGAGGGAGTGACTAAAGCTCCGGTATTTTCACATGTTTCGGCCAGTTTGTACGGAATAAATTCAATTAGAGCTTTTAAGTCACAAAGTATGATTATTAGGGAGTTTGATGCACTTCAGGTAAACGTCACTTTTAATCAAATTTGTTTACTCATGTTATTCTACTAATTGCGAACCAAGTCTTGTTAATGTGCTACGATACAGTACAACATGGTAATGGAATGAAAGTTAAAGAAAATAATATTACTCGGCAAGTGAGAGTTATTAAATAGGGATAAGGTATTTCTTTCGAGTAACTGTTAAAAGTAGTTTTGCTTGAAATTTTGAGAAATAATAGATTTTAGCATCAAGCATTCACTGCTTCAATATAAAGATGATTTACCACGCCGTATTGCCATAATTAATTGTAAAAGTTTCAGATGTTTAACATGTAAAATATACGCATCCATATTTTTTCTTCTAGCAAAAGCATGTGTTTTTTACAATTTTTGTTGTCGTATGTGCATTAAAAAGTCACTAAAAAAATATATACATAAAAAAATTACTTTGTTTTCGTTTATTAAGATATGAAGGCAGTTTATCTCTTAGTTATTGCAAAAATATTACATAAATATTACTTTTTCATGTATTTTATGAAGTGTATTTTCGCTGTGGCAGCGTAGCTTGAAGAAGACAGCGCGCGAGGACGCTAGTGTTCTTTCAAATTTTGAATCACATATACAGTGGGATCTCCATTATCCGGGGTTCCAATTAACCGGGGTCCCGAGTGGTCGACATTTTTTATTAAAAAATGAATAAAATTCATATTACATATTTAGATTATTATTAATACTTATTACTATTACGTATTTAAAAATATGTATGTATTATTTTGATTTAAAAAAAAAATAGAATAAGGAATGGAAAAAACACGGCAAGCTGGTATCGAGAGAATCAGATATTTTGGGAAACTATCAGAGTTCAATTCATATTCGAAGAACGGTAATATTAAAGTCGTTTCAATGAAACTACCACTGGGCTGTTTGTCTGATGAACAAAATTATTTACTCAGTTATGCTTTGCTCTCCATGCTAAAACAACCAAAATATCTCAAAAAAGGAAACGTGTCGTGTTAAGAATTGAACCAAAATTAGTTATAATAAACCGAGTTGAAAAATGTGAAAATATAAAAAAATTATCCACTGAATTCGGAGTTGGCGAGCAAACCGTTTGCGATATGGTGAAGAAAAAAAAAGACATTTCCTACTTCATATCGTTGTCGGCCCAAACGACGTGTCCTTCTCGGAAAACAATGAAGACCTCTACATTAAAACACGTCGATCAAGCGATGTATCAATAGTTCATGCAAAAACGCTCGGAGGGAGTTCCTATTTCCGAGCCAATGGTGAGTAAAAAAGCATTATGGTTTCATGAAAATTTAAAAATTGGGAACCATTCTCCGCTTCCCACGGATGGCTTAAGAAGCTTAAAAAAATACACTGTATTAGGCAGTTGGATATTCAAGGTGAGAGTCTTAGCGGTGATTGTTACAGCCACATTATTTATTGAAAATTTTAACTTCTTGGTTACAAAATTTAATTTAACACCGATCAGATTAATAATGCGGATGAATCAGGATTGTTTCGGAAAATGCTTCCTTCAAAAACCTTAGCAGCTCAGTCCCAAAAATCTGCTCCTAGTCACCAATCCAGCAAAGAAAGACTTACAATTATGACTTGTTCTAATGCTTCAGGAGAACACAAGTTAAAATTAATTGTTATAGGGAAGGCAAAAGAATCTCGATCGTTTGAAGGAACCGAAATTAGAAGTCTTCCTTGCGATTATTATAATCATCCAAAAGCTTGGATGAATCAAGCAATTTTTACGTCGTGGTTTAAAGACAAATTTGTACCTTCAGTACGTCAGCACTTAAAAGAGAAAGATCTACCCCTTAGAGCTGTTTTATTGCTCGATAATGCTCCGTCCCATCCAGCTGAATCAATCTTGGCCACCGAAGATGGACAAATTTTCGTTCGTTATCTTCCAACGAATGCAACGTCACTACTCCAGCCGATGGAGCAAGGGGTAATATAAAGTTTAAAATGAACATACAAAAAAATATTCCTTTGATTTCTACTCGACGAAAATAGTAGCACCGAGTCAATAAAAGCAATCCTAAAGAAATGGACAATAAAAGACGCTATTTTTGCTGTGTGTGATGCCTGGGTAAATTTACCCCCTACAACAAGAAGATTTA
Organism: Pachyrhynchus sulphureomaculatus; assembly: GCA_019049505.1. Taxonomy (NCBI): domain Eukaryota; kingdom Metazoa; phylum Arthropoda; class Insecta; order Coleoptera; family Curculionidae; genus Pachyrhynchus; species Pachyrhynchus sulphureomaculatus. Next base: position 222,136,322 of record CM032447.1, on the reverse strand, counting down.
CTGCAGCAAACCTCAGAAGATATGGAATCTGACTCATATCTTGACATCGCTAACGCTCTCCCGGATTTCATCCATGTTGTCAGGGATGATATGATAAATTGGCTGGAAAGTGCCATGAACGAAGAGGGTTTCGAAAAACTAACAGAAACCGAAATAGCAGATCTCCACAGAAAATACGGGCCATCGACCTCTTCGCAGATTGACTGTGGGAACGAGAGTGATGACAACGAAGATTCGTTTATTGTTTTGGAAACGAAGAAAAGTAAACACAACCAAGCGTTAGAGGTCACGGAACTTCTGTTAAATTATTTTGAACAGAAGAACGCTTATTATAGCAGAATCATCGCGTTACGGGCCATTGGAAAAGAAATCTTTAATAAAAAACAAAGTAAAATTACCGATTTTTTCTCTAAATGAAAATTGAATGTATTGTGCACATTCGTATACATATTGAAAATTAATAATAATATAAAACGCTTGTTTCTTGTTAAAAAAAGATCTTCTACCCAGTTTTTCTTAATTAACATTCCTACCTAGCACATTTAATCAATAAAAAATTGTGATTCGTTTATCGGGGGATTTCGATTATCCGTGGACCCCCTCCCCGTCATTACCCCTAATAACGGAGGTCCTACTGTATGCATTACACTGATCGAATCTTCTTTTAAAAGATACTAGAATAAACGAACGAATAAGTAATTCAGAGTATCGTTTTAATTAATTATACATAATTTTTATTGTATACCATGTAAAAGTATCAAGGTTATCATAAATAGCACGTGATTGCGATTATTTCGCGTCTTTCTCTAACCTAACGCCCTCTCTGTCTTCTCGTAAGAAATACCTTAATGATTCCGTTATTACGAAGGTTTTCCGGAAAAACTATAGAAAAAAATTGGCTTTTGTTTCTTGGGTTTCGATATTGATATTACTGCAAATTGCATGTGATACATTATATCGTCGTCGCCAGAAAAACTATCGCTTTCATATATCACGTGCACTCTTACTAGTCTCTTTTAGGCTATATGTCAACAAATTTGTGCCAAGACATATTTGCTCCTAAATTAACGCCTAGCAAATTAAGTGACGATGCTAGAGTAATGGAGTATCCCGACATAACTATGTCGGGTTCAGCAACGTAAACTTTTTTAGAAAAAACTGCCTCCTGGGTTTTTGCAGCGTTAAATTCTACTTGATTACTGTCTCCCCAAAATAGAATTTCTTCCAGGTCTTTGTTAAGTTGAACGACTTCCTACTGTCTGCAGACATTTGCATGAGTGGTCGACGTTCGAGCGTTTAAAGGAATGAAAAATAAACATACTGCAAAGCTATAGATTGGATTCTTAGTCCTTTCCAGCAGACAGTTAATGTAAATAAGAAAGAGAAGACAGTATGGAGGCTTGGGGCACACGGGAGTTGACAGTGAAGGTATTAAAAAGAAATCCGTCGACTGTCACTCGGAAATAACGCTCTCTAAGGAAACATGAGAGCCACAAACGAAACTTGTCTCACATACCATAAGAGCATAGCTTAACCATAGACATATGACGCGTAGGCTGAAAAGTTTTTGGTTTAGCTACTTAAAACACATTTTTTTTTGCAAAATTCGACCTTATTCATCAATATAGTCTCCTTTAAGAGCGATACAATCAGTCCAACTCCTTTCTAACATTTCTATACCTTTCTTGTAGAAGGATTTGTCTTTGCCTTCAAAATAAGCCTCAATTTCGGCGATAATTTCTTCACTGGAGCCAAATCACTCTCGCGAAAATTTTTAGAGGTCTGCGAATGGATAATAATCGCTGGGGGCCAAATCTGGAGAATACGGTGGATGAGGAAGCAATTCGAACTTCAATTCATACAATTTTGTCATCGTAACCATTAACACGGTGCATTGTCTTGATGAAAGAGCACTTTTTTCTTGTTCATTTGGGAACGCTTCTTTGCGATCTCTGCCTTCAAACGCACCAATAACTTTATATAATATTCGCTACTGATTGTTTTCCCTTTCTCAGCATAGTCGATCAAAATTATTCTATGCGCATCCCAAAATATAGAGGCCAAAACCTTCCCAGCCGACTGTTGTGTCTTTGGTCGCTTCGGGCGGCTTTCACCGTCTGCTGTCCATTCAGCTGATTGCCGATTTGCTTCCGGTTTATAGTGGTGGATCCATGTTTCATCCATTGTCACATATCGCATGAAAAAAATCCTTTTTATTGATCTCAAACAGGTCCAAACAGCGCCCAGAATCAACACGTTGTGGTTTTTGGTCCAGTGTGAGCAAACGCGGTACCCATGAACGGAGCTTTCTCATGCCCAAATGTGACCAACACGTTCTTTTGATATCTTTAGGGTGTCAGCTGTCTCACGCAATTTCACTTTACGGTCACCCAAAACAATTTTGTGGATTTTTTTGATGTTTTCCGGTGTAACCACCTCATTGAGCGTTCATCATTTGTATCTGTACGACCGCATTTAAATTCAGCATACCAGTAATTGATAAGTGATTTTCCAGAGGCAGAGTCCCCTTAACATTTATCAAGCCATTGCCTTGCTTAAACGGTATTTTTTCGCGTCACAAAACAGTGTTTAATCAACAGACGAAATTTGATTTTTTCCATTGTTTTGAAAATATCTAAAGTAGCGTCACTTAAACCACTGTAACTTGTAAACTAATCGTCGAAATGTGATAAAATTTTGATACGTATCGTTTGAAGATTAGTACCTCCTAAAAATCATATGGATTTTTTTTGAAAAGGGCGACTTCTATGTATCAGACCAAAAAATTTTCATCCTACGTGTTAGATATTAGACCGAGCGCAAAGCGCGATGTCTACTATCCAACATATGAAGGACAGAAGATATAGTGAATTGTATCCCTCTCTCTCCCACAATGAATATGATTGATAGTAATTTTGGAGTCATTCAATACTTACAACAAAGTAGGTTATAATTTAAATGATAAGAATTGCTTTTGCTATTGTAGATTAAAATCAGTTTTTGTTGATAAAATAAAAGTAGTTTAAAATATTTCTTTTAATCATAAACTTGAAATAATTATTGTTATATAATTATTTCAAGTTTATTATTAAAAGAAATATTAAAATACTTTTATTTTATCAATTAAAAATAATGTTAATCTACAATAGCAAAAGCAATTATCATTTAAATTATAACATGCTTTTAGAGTGGGCGGCGGTGACCTCATCAATTTAATAGAAATTTCACTTTTGTAGACATAGTTGACTAGTCGTCCAACCCCTATCCTGGTGCGAATGGCGTGAGAGAGTGATTCCATCCCCCTCTGAGACTGTCCTATGACCCATGTAGATAATGAAAAAAATTATGCTAATCTTATCACATTTAAGTCGTGTTACGAAATAAAAAAGGATCGTCCGCCTGATAGGGTGACGAGGGCCGACTAAAAAGAGTGGTAAGCCCCGAGAGTTACCTTAACCTATCGATTTAATGAAATAATCAAATGCCAAATTAAAGGTAAAATATTCTACTTATTAATTTTTATGGTCGTCCAGGTCTTAGCCTGGTAGCATTTTATGGCCAACCAAATTTATCCGCGAAAGTCAGATCGAGCGTTACTCGTCATTACATGATTCTAATGAATTCTAGCCATGTAGTACGTGCATAAATAATTCTAGTTTTTAAAAATTAATTGATTTTCATTACTACCGTGATTTTTTAAAGCATATTTAGAGTGTAATCTGATTTTAATATATTGTATAGTATAATAATAACGCTTAAAGTAATTTAATGATTAAAGTATCATAAGTTTTGGAAAATAACAATGTTAAGAATAGTTTTAAAATTTTCAAATAACGTTAGGGACGTTTTTTCGACGCATAAAAAGTAGCCAGGTACACATAAGTCTATGCACCCACCAAGCTATCACGCGGACGACCATTTTTATTGTCCAGTAAATAAGAATTTTAAATACTCATTCATAGTTGAAGCCTGAAGTTTTAATCAAAAATTAGTTTTAATACGTACATCAAGTATTAATAGTCAAAAATTGGAAATTGAATGGAAGAGGTTGTAAAAAAAAACAAAAACTACTCCAAAAACCACTTTGTTGCAAATTTCTCGGAAAATATAAAAATTATAAAAGAATATTTCGAACAAAATCGATAAATAATACAATTATCTACAAAATCGTTGTGAATCACTTTTCACGTATTTGCGATATAAAACGAGATATTTGCGGTTGAAACTTGTTATTTGACGCAGAGCTAGTTAAAAAATACCGGAATGGAAAAAAATCACAAAAAATAGAAAAAATCATTATTTTTGAACTTTTATTTTAATCATATCTATTTAATGTAACTATTTTTTTCAGAGAAATTTTTTTTATTAACTTTTTGAATATATTTTTTAAGTTATTTTTTATTGCTAAAATTGAAAAAAAAATTGCCTTATATAGATGTCTATATATAAATAAAACTTCAAAGAATGTAATAAGACAAAAAAAAAATCAATTTTAAAAACTTTTTTTTGTATGTTACATGGCACTGGTGAACACCAAATGGCCAGCTTAATTTTTTATAATTTAATATATATATATTTAATATATATATATATATATATATATATATATATATATATATATATATATATATATATATATATATATATATGGGACAAATCTCAAACACCCAGCCGACACACGGAATCGAACCGTTAACCTTCTGATTTACAGGCTCCTTAGCCCACTGCGCCAGATAGGCCGGATAACAATATTAACAATAAAAAATTAAATTCAAAAAAATATAATTATATATAACTTTTCAAAAAGTTAATAAAAAAATCTCTGAAAAAAATAGTTACGTTAAATAGATACGATCAAAAAAAAATGTTCAAAATCAATGATTTTTTTTTTATGAATTTTTTCAGATTCGGCTATATTTTAGCTAGCAGTGGGTCAAATAACAATTTTCAATTGCAAATATCTCGTTTCATATCGCAAATACGTGAAAAGTGATTCACAAAGATTTTGTAGATAATTGTATTATCTATCGATTTTGTTGGAAACATTTTTTTTGTAATTTTTGTATTTTCCGAGAAATTTGCCAAAAAGTGGTTTGTTAGTTTTTATTTTTTTTTTTTAGTAACCCCTTCCATTCAATATCCAATTTTTTACTATTGATACTTGATCTACGTATTAAATTTGATCAAAAATTCAGGCTTCAACTATGAATGGGCATTTAAAATTCCTGTTTACTGGACTACTAAAGGCGATAAGTATAGTTTTTTTTCATTAACGTCATGGGTCATGGTGCAGTCTTAGAGAGGGGTGGAATCACTCTTCACGCCATTCGCAACAAGATAGGGGTTAGACAACCACACGTTCTTGTATCTATTATTAGTCAACTATGCCTACAAATGTGAAATTTCCATTATATCGATGGGGTAACACTTTGGTGTCACGGCCATCCGGACTATTTGTTGTAAGTGTTGAACGACTCTAAAATTACCACCAATCATATTCATTATGGGAGAGAGAGGGATACAATTCACTATATCTTCTATCCTTGATATGTTGGATAGTAGACCGGGCGCAAAGCGCTTGGTCTGTATCTGTTAGTTTATGAGCTTAATTAACAAGGCCGTTATGTCAAACGCAACTGCTCTAGATCCTCCAAAGTGTTCAATTGCGTTCTTCCAAACATGTGTTGCATAAGTTAGAAGCTCCTCTGTTGATCTTTGCTTACAAAACAATATGGGTTTTGTAAACAAGGATCAACATAGGAGCTTCTAACTTATGGTCGCTAATAATATTGGATCCCAGATATTTCAGAACATGCTGATTGATAGTATTTTCCATAACTTTCGATATTACTGAAAGCAGTGCGACTGGTCGGTAGTTGTTTGGCAAGATAGAAACCTTGGCCTTTAATTTGGAATCAAAAGCAAAATAAAAACATACAAAGATGATCCACATGTTAATTTTAATAATTTCTTATAATATATCCCAGTACTAATTTGTTTCAGAACTGTCGAGAAGTTATAAATGACCCATTTAACTGTCTCATATTACATGCATAAAACTATTTAAATTGAAATACAACGAAGTCTGCTTATAACGAACCAGGTTTATAGCGAATTTCCGGTTAAAACGAACTATTTTATAATGCACGAAAACACTTCCATAAGACCAATCCAAATTTTTATCTGTTATAACGAACCTGGTTATAACGAACTTCCGGATAAATCGAACCAAATTTGGTTGTTTTGTGTCCGTTTATAACGAACTTCCCACTCCCTGTGCGCGATATCGCGCGACTTGATTTAGGGAATTCACCGAAACTCGCAGGGAAGCCCTATTCTACTTGTTTCAGTATTGTTGCAGTATTATTTTCAATTCACTTGTGTTAATGCGATTCTAAGGCATATTTAGTCAAAGTAGCAAAGTGAATGTTTAAGTTTTCATTTTAAAATGAGTATACAAAAACTTAAAGCGTTTACTTTAAAAGCCAAACACCACATTATAAGGAAAATAGAAAATGGAGTTAAACAAAGTGTTGTTTTACAGTTGAATTTAACTAAATTTACGGTTTCTACCATATGGAAGAAGAGGCAATCAAATCAATGTATAATAAAAGAAACTTTAGTTGTAAAATAGTAAGAAAAGCTACATTTGACCAAGTCGATAAAGGACTCCTTAAATGGTTGAGCCAAAAACGACATGAACATGTTCTTATTACCGGCTATACTTTACAAGAGAAAGCTAGTGAATTGGGAAGGAAAATAGAGAACACTGGGTTTAACTGTTCTAGAAGTTGGATTGAACGATTTAAAAAGTTACATAATATTAGTGGGGGTAAGATAATAGGAGAAAAACTGCAGGACTGAATATGACTGTTGTTGATCAGTGGTTGGTTGGCCAATGTATGGCCCGAAATTCGAGAAAGTTATGAATATGTGGACATTTTTAATGCGGATGAAACGGGTTTGTTTTACAAGATGACGCCTGATAAGACATTAAAGTTTGTCGGAGAGAATTGTGCTGGTGGAAACTTATCAAAAGTAAGGATTACTGTGTTGGTAACTGTAAATATGTCTGGAACAGAGAAAAAAAGATTGTTGGTGATAGGAAAGTCCGCCAATTCCAAGTATTTTAAAAACACACATTTACCAGTAAAGTACAAATCAAGCAGTAAAGCCTGGATGACATCAGAAAATTTTTAATAATGAACTGATCGAATGGGGACAAAGAATTAAAATTCACAAACAGAAAAATATTTACTTTTGATTAACAAACTGTCCAGCGCACCCTGAAGTTGATCTACAGCAAATAAATTTGTTTTTATGCCTCCAAACACAAGTGCAAAGCTCCAGCCTATGGATTAAGGTGTGATACATTCTTTAAAATGTCATTTATAGAAAGATTTTACTTATGAAATTGTTAGAGACCATCGATAAAGGTAACATTTTTTCTGTAACTCTCGTGGACGCTATAAACTTTATCCATATGGCTTGGCAAAGAGTCAGTAGAGAAACCATTGCAAACTGTTTAAGCATAGCAGATTTTTAAGGAAGGAATATAGATATGACTCAGATGATGAGCTACCATTGACTCAATGAATTGAAAAACATCAAGAAGATCCTATTGATTGTCTAGAATTTGTTTTACGATGCTGACATTCAACAAAGTAAAAATCGAGATTAAAAAGATGTTTAATCATTTTAATTTTGAAGAATATGTATGTGCTG
>CM032447.1:222125222-222128497 GCA_019049505.1 Pachyrhynchus sulphureomaculatus | reverse complement strand
TTTCACACTTCATTACGAGACATTACATTATTACTATAGTTCTACCCCATTTCAAGAGATGTTTTTGGCCAAAAAAGACACGATAATTTTTTTTTTTAGCTACGGATTCGAATTCAGCGTCGAAAAATACACTAGATCCATGTATTTTGGTTCCTGGTAATGAACTTTTTTTTTGTGGGGCTGTATAATTAAAGTCGAATAACTGAATAATGATATGATGTTTCTTTTGTCATCTGAACAAATGTTTGTTGCTACTCTAAGTTCATAATTTCATTTATTCCAAGCCAAGGTCAAATTCTAATGGCAACAGTTTCAAGTCCTGTTAAAGTACCTAATAATATGATGTAGGTGCGACCGTGTTCACCAAAATCGTACATACACTGCGCAGTCTAAAAACCAAACTACGTTAAAAGTACATACAGACTATGAACTACTTGAACGATTTTGTAGACCACGGCTGTACAGGGACATTTTTTAAGTATCTGAACTAACTCAATATTTTCCCATTCTACATACCAACAAAATTCTTTCAGTACTAAATTTAGTTTTTTGTGAGGAAGCCAAATATGTCACTTTTCAAATTTGACAGTTGACACACCCAACCAGAGTTATTTTAAATGGCACCCTCTACATATAAGCACACCTTTAAATTGCGTTTTTCCAATCATATGTGGAGGATGCCATTTTAAAAAATCTAGTTAACTTTGTAATCTGTTATTGACTAGTGGCGAATTTTTTGTTATTATATTTGGCTTCCTCAAAAAAAAAACTATATTTGACAGAGAAAGAAATTGAGCTTCTTGAAAGAGGAAAGTCTGTTCAATAACTTTAATAGCTTGTATATCGGTAAGGACTGAAAATAAATATCAGGTATTACATATTTTGAACTGTGTGAACTGACTGAAAAATGTCATTTAATGGTGTGCGTACATGTAGAGGGTACCTTTTTAAAAAAAAATGTGGTTGGCTTTGGAAACTGTCAAATTTGTCTGTTATCATACTTCGCTTTCTCACAAAAATCTAAGTTAACTAGCAAAAGAATTTTTTTTAAACCCTAAATAGGAAAAGAGTAAATCGAGTGAGCCATATAAAACGACTGAAAATAAATAACAAGTGTTATATATCTTGTAAACAGACTGACAAATGCTATTTAATGCCCATATGTAGAGGGTGCAATTTAAAAATCCTAGTTGGCTTTGTAATCTGTCAAATTTGACCAGTTACAAAATTTTGTTGTCATATCTGGCTTCCTCATAAAAAATTAAATTTAGTATTGAAATAATGTTCTTGGTACGTAGAATAGGAAAACAGTAAATTAGATCCGACACTTAAAAAAATGCCCCTGTACATATAAAAATTTGGTTTTGTTAATGTTATTCTGTAATGTCATCTCTCATGGGGTGCGATAAAGAATAAAATCCCGGTACCTTTGACCGAAAACGACTTTTTTTCTGTAATTATAATTTATAAATATGTGATGTTTTAGAAAAATCTACAACTGGTATAAAATTAGTAAAAACAAGAGCCAGTTGGTTACCTAACCCTATTACACACACTCTTACAAATATAGATTTGGAAATTAAACCGGGAAGTTTGTGTTGTATCATTGGTGCGGTTGGATCTGGAAAAAGCTCCTTATTACAGGTAAAAATATGTATTAAAAATAATGTTTTTCCAATAAGACTTCCAGAATTTATATAATATAACTGCAACTTTAAAAAAATGTTATTATAAGAAATAAAGTGCAAATATATATTACTATTTAATAGCTGACTTTTCCGTTCAGTATTATCGTAATACATAAGGCAGAATTTTGTATTGGTTAGATTTTCCCAAATATACAGCGTCTTATGAAAATCATTTATTATATAGAAAATTGGTAAAACTCTGTATGAACAGGAATTGACGACAAATAGTGATAAATAATGCTTTCCAATATATAATATAATATTAATTGAATTTGAGCTCTAAAGAAACTTAACACTTTTAACACCCCGCCGTTGCTCACCACCGTATTTAGAAACAATGTTGTCATGTTGGAATGTTTTATAAATAGTTTTGTAAAGAAAGACACCGTGAGAGTGAACAATATCTACGAACTTGATCTAACCTGAACAATATATATATATATATATATATATATATATATATATATATATATATATATATATATATATATATATATATATACAGTAATACCCCGCTTAGCGCGACCCCGTTACGCGCGGTTTCACTATAACGCGAATTTCAAATTTCGCGCTCATGTAGTCATTAACTTCTATATGGTCGCGGGGGGATCCCCGCTTTCTCTGAATATTCTCTTTGAAGAATTGGGAATTCCCTGTCCTTCGACTTTGTTCTATGGGGATTTCCTCGTTCGTTTCGTGTGTTCATTTGTTCCGTAATGTTAGTTCGGTCGGCTGGCAGTTTTGTTTTAATATTTATTGGAGATACATACATACATAATTTAACCCTACGTTAAAAATGCCGCCTGTAAAGAAAAAAGAGCGTAAAAGCGTCACTTTGGAATTGAAGATGAAAGTGTTAAGAAGAATGGAAAATGGAGGCAAAGCAACAATTGTTGGGAGAGATTTTGGACTCTCAGAATCGACTGTGAGAACGATTTATAAAAATCGGGAAAAAATTAAAATCTCCAGCGAAGGTTCAACACCTATAAGTGCAACAAAACTTTCTCGTTCGAGATCATCTATCTTAGAAAGAATGGAGAAATTACTGTCAGTCTGGATCGAAGATTTGAATAAGAAGAACACACCACTAAGTCAAGATCTCATATGCACAAAAGCAAAATCTTTGTATGAGATGCTGAAAACAAAAGAAGGAGAAGGGAGTGCCACTCCGACTTTTGCTGCCAGCAGAGGCTGGTTCCATCGGTTCAAGCAGCGTTCTAATCTTCACAATATCCACATAACAGGCGAGGCGGCCAGCGCGGACATTCAAGCTGCAGCTGAGTTTCCAGACAAGTTTCAAGACTTCGTTAGACGAGAGAAAATTCCTGCTTGTCTCATCTTCAATGTTGATGAGACCGCACTTTACTGGAAAAAAAATGCCATCTCGAACATTCATTTCTAAGGAAGAACGTCAAGCCAGTGGTTTCAAAGCTGCGAAAGATCGACTAACACTTCTGCTGGGTGGTAATGCCACTGGTGATTTCAAACTGAAACCTTTACTAGTGTACCATTCAGAAACACCCCGTGCAATGCGAGGCACAGACAAGACAAGTCTACCAGTTGTGTGGCGATCAAACAGAAAGGCGT